>CM053793.1:330218441-330285941 GCA_028749045.1 Cupressus sempervirens | reverse complement strand
CATTCATACAATAGTTTCTTTATCTACAAAGTTTGGTTGGAAATATTTTCAAATGGATGTAAAAAGTGCATTCTTACATGGTGATTTAGAGGAAGAAATATACATGCAACAACCACTAGGATTTATTAAATATTGTGAAGAAAATTTGGCTTGTAGATTAAGAAAATCACTCTATGGTCTAGAACAAGCACCAAGGGCATGGTACTCAAAAATAAATAAGTACTTTCTAGATGAGGGATTTACAAGAAGTAAATATTAGGATTAAACCATAGACAAAAATAACAATTACATGCAAATATAACCAATATTATAAAATAATAGATCACACAGAAAAGAACACAAGACACCAAGATTTAATGTGGTTCACCAAAACCCTAGGCTACGTCCATCAAATAGCAAGTTCAATATTTTTATGATCCAGTGATTACAACCTGATTACAATCCGTAATTCATTACAACTCAATACTGCCACAAGAACCAATTTTTGCATCACCTTATGAACCGATTTACTTCTCTTGTTCTTGAGTTATGAACATACCCCTCTTTAGATTTAGGAACAAACATAATTCATTACAAATATGCCATAGGGAATTGTACCTAATAATTCAGAGGAAGGTTAGTCCTTTTAGAAGCAACTTTCCAACTATTGTAACCAAATATTGTTCATAAAGTTTGGGCACCTAAGAGTTAAAAAAAAAAGGAACAATGTATTTGTGAACAGATTTTTGGTGACTCTGATGGGGAGACAAATAGTCGCTTGATTAATAAACTTATAACATGAGGGAAAATTGTACTACCTCATGAGAACATATTTTCAATGCTTCAACCTAATCTTGGATTTTAGGATGACCAGGAAGATATAATCTCATCTATTAACACATTTGTTTGGAGGAATAGGAGGAATGCAGAGCACTATAGAAATGCAAGCCAAGTAATGGAAGAAGAAGAATCTAGGGCTGAAGCCTTAGAAAGAGCTCTTCAACAAAGAGAAATTAAAAGAGTAGAAAGATAATTAGAATGTGAAGCTTAGAGGAAAAATTAATCTAACATCCTAGAACAAACCAAGTTCCTCAGAAGTACCAAAGAGCAAGGTGGGCAAGACACTATTTTTGAGAAGCTCAGACAACCCAGTTTCCCTATCCTAGACCCTCTGAGGCAAAAAAATGAAAAGAAAAGTCAGAGTAGACCACCTTCACCTATATAATCAATGTTCTTCACATACTACTTGCTAGGTGTTGGCCCTACACAAAGTAACTACTCCTCCAGTTATTAATTTATTGCCATACCTTGCTAGAAAAATCATGGCTACTTGTTAGGCCACAACAATAGGTCCATTAGCATTGATAGCTTATCACCCACTCTCAACTAGTTCATAGAAGAATTTTTCTAAATTTTTAGGTGATGGGAAAGTAACTACTAATGAACATATTAAAGCCTTTTTTGTGGCTACTCACATTTTAGGAGTAGCTCATGAGGATGTAGCCATAAGGATTTTTTTTGAAACTCTGATGAAGAATGCAATAGATTGGTTTTATTATTTAGATGATGGTTCAATCACAAGTTGGGAAATGAAGAGGATGGTGTTTGAAACAAGATTCAAAATGGTTGAAGATGAGCACGTCCTATTAACACAATTGACATCTATTAAAAAGAAACCTACCATGAGTATGATGGATTTTGTTGCAAATTTTAATAAGATCACTAGTAGGATCCTGATAGTTGATAGACCTATTTCTAGCAATTTGAAAACATTCTTCATAAGTATGATGCTACTAGCTATCAACTATGATTTGAGGAGGGCTTATCCCACAAATTTAGTAGACGCACAAAAGAAGGTGGTTGAATTTGAGGGTGACTTGATCTCTGTAGGAAAATGGAAATGAGAACTTCCAACAAAAGGAAGTTCTAGTAACACTACCTCATCTGATGAGATGATTCAAAAGTTGTCAAATGAATTAGTGGTAGTAAAGATGCAATTACCTGGGTTTAATCACTCTTACCAATAGAATTATAAAAGTCCACCAGGAAGGAATAATGATGGAAAATTTCCACAACTTATGGGTTCAAAACCAAGGTTGGAAATTGAAGAAACATCAAAGAAAGGAAATATAATTGTGTTTCATTTAACAATAGATCACGATAGTGAAAACTATCCAAAAACTACTCGTATGATGTAGTTGTTATCCATTAATGATTTGAACATTGCAACTCATTTCTCTGAGTTAGATTTATACTCAAATGGAAACTCTAGAAATTTATTTTTGGAGTATGAATTAGATTCTAAGCCAAAGGGAAAATGCTATGTAACTATTGATGGAACTTCATACATGGTGTTAACCTAGAGTCAAAAGCCAAAAAATCAATCACCCAATCATGTTGTAGGAAATGATCCCACATCTTCATCAAATAACACTTGCATTGATCAAGGAGCATCAACATCTCAAATAGGTAAGGATAAGAGTCCTTTTGATTTTATTCAATTTTGTAAAGAGTCAAAGATTCAAATCTCTCCTATAGACTCTCTAAAATCTCATCCCTCTAAGTTGAAGAGATTAGTAGATCATTGTAAAGAAGGCACATCAGATTTAAACCATAATGTTACTAATAAAGAAGAAGATGAACCTTTGACATCTAACCTATTTAATCAAGAAGACTCCACTATCTTGGCAACTTTCCCTGGGAAAAAACCTAACACATTCTACATCTCCCTATATATCAACATATGTGAATTAAGAAATTGCATAATAGATTCAAGAATGTTAGATAATGTGATTCCCTTTTTGGTAGATAAAGCTTTGGGTCTTACCCTCATTAAAGTCCATGGGAGATGTTATTCAATGGATGCTAAGCAAGTCCCATTACTTAGAAAAATCAAAGATGCTCAAGTAACCCTAGCCTCCCATTTGGAAAAGAAACTATTATTGACTATTCTAGTTGTGAATATTCTAGAAAGCTATGGTATGCTCTTAAGCATAAGCTTTTGTAGAGATTTAGGGGGAGAAATAAAACATGACCAGTCTCAAGAAATTATAACTATAGGGAGTAAGAAAGTCAAGTTGGAACCTGAGGAAAAGGATAAATTTACTATCTTAAAGTCAGATGACCCTAAAGAATAGATTCTCTATCAAGAACTAGAGTTTGGTAATTACATGTTGTTTATTGAAGATACTCTGAATGAGCAATAAATCAAAGAGCCAAAACTAAAAATCCTTAATGATGAAAAAGAGTCATCATCTATATGGACATTGGAGTTTGATGGAAGTTGCTCCTCATTAGAATTTGGAGTAGGCATAGTGTTAATACCTACAAAAGGAGAGCCCGAACCCATGGCTTTAAAATTTGAGTTTGGAAATACAAATAAAATTGTGGAGTATGAAGCTCTATTACCTAGAATAATAGCTGTGAAATAAAAGGGAATAAAGATCCTGAAAGCTTGAGGTGATGCAAAACTCATTATGAGATAAATTAAGGGGCAACTCTATGAAGAATTATAAGTTAAAAAATTAAAAAAATAGAGTTTGGGATGAAATAGAAGGCCTTGATGCTTTTTTGATTAAATTCATACCAAGAGAGATGAATAGTAAAGCAGATTCATTGGTTGTTTCTACTTCCTTGTTACTTCCTTATCTGAAATTCAAAGATAAGAAGTATTAGGTCAAAATTGTGTATCGAACCTTTGCTCCTAACAATTTAGAGTCCTAGCAAGTCTTTAAAGATGACAAGAGTCTGCAACTATTCTTAAAAAATGATAAAGCTACTTGTAAACACCAACCCAATAAAGATAATCATAGAGACTCTGATCATGAACAAAAAGAAGATCAAACTGGTGAAATCCAATTGTGAAGTAATATAATTCCTCTATACTTTATATCTTTGGAAAATTTGTTTAATAGACATGATGCCTACATCAAGCAAAACAGGACATAAAAGGGTCCTACTACTGGTGAGTATGAAGGGGTGAATATTGGAGATTCTCATAATCCTAAAATGATAAATATTGAAAAGTATTGTTCACCTAGGGAAAATAAGTTTCTAGTTAAATTTTCATAGAATATCAAGATGTATTAACCTAGAGTTATGAAGATTTGAAAAGGTATAGAGGTGGGAAGATAAAACATCACATTCTACTAAAACCTGATGCACTCCCTTTTTGATAGAAACATATAAATTATAATCCAAAAATGGTAGATGTTATATTCTAAGAACTAAACAAGATGCTAAAGGAAAGAATCATTTATCCCATCCATCATTCCACCTAGGTGGCTAATATAGTACCAATTAGGAAGAAAAATGGAGAAATAAGAATATGTGTAGATTTTAGGAATTTGAACCAGGCATCTTTGAAAGAAATTTTTTCTCTTCCTAACATGGATTACCTACTACAAATAGTAGCTAGATCTGAAATGATGTCCATGCTTGATGGGTTCTTAGGTTACAATAAAGTCAAAGTGGAAGAAAAAGATCAACATAAAATGGCTTTCAAAGGTGTATGAGTAAAATGTTTGTTGATCTAAGGGATTGGATTACCATTATATACCTAGATGATCTCACCATGTTTTCAAAGAAAATAAAAAACCAAATGGAAGATTTGAAGAAGGTACTACAAAGGTGTTGAAAACATGGAATCTCATTTAATCCTAAAAAGTCTATTTTCTATGTGATAGAGGGAAAGTTGCTTGGTCATATAGTTTCCTAAGAAGGTATTAGAATCAATCTTGAGTGAGTTGAGGCCACTCAAAGGTTGAGTGTACCATCAAACAAAATAGGAGATAAATCATTCTTTAGGCAATGAATTTCCTTAGAAGGTGTGAACTGGATTTTGTAGAAACCACTAAGTGTATTCTGGATATGATGAAGGGACATTAAAATTTTAAATGGAATCAAGTTGGGAAGAAAGCCTTCTAGGATATAAAGATTGCTATTGCTATGGCTCTAATACTATGTCATCCATATTATAAATTGGGTTTCATCATCTACTATTATGTCACTAAACAAACCTTATTAGCTATCCTCATGCAAGATAATAAAGAAGGGATATACACCCCTATTGCCTTCATGAGCATACCTCTAGAAAGTCAAGAATTGAAATACTCCCAAATCAAAAAGCATGCCTTTGTAGTAGTTAAAGTACTAAATAATTTTAGGTTCTATAACTTGCACACACATTCTATGGTTGATGTACCTAATGTAGCAGTAAAAAGAATGTTGATGCAACAAGATGTAGGGTGCAATACAAGAGGAGCGTGGATAGCTAAAACACAAAGTGTGAAATTGAAATTAAACCTACTAATCTAGTGAGAGGTAATGCCTTATTGAAAGTAATTGCAAAAAATAGAATTGTTGAAGAAACATAGGAATTAGGAGAAATGTAGTTAGTTTTGGTAGTAGGCATGCAAGATTCTTGGTTCGAGAATATTACCTACCTATTGACATATGGAGAATGTCCTGAAGGTATGATAGAAAAGAAAAGAAGAGATCTCAAGTTGAAAGTAGCCAAATACATAATTTGGGATGACAAATTGTTTAAGAAAGCTATAAATGGTATGTTTCTCAAATGTGTAGACAAACAACAACAAGAAAAGTTGTTGAGAACATTTCATGATGAAGCATGTGGTGGACATTTCTCATCTTCAATCATGGCTTTCAAATACTGAGACAATGTTACTATTGACCCAGAATATTTAGGGATGCCTACTCTTGGGTGTCAAAATGTGAAAAATGTAATATGTTCACTGGGATACCTCAGCTAGTTGCTCTACCTCTTAGACCTATCATCATTGAAGGTCCTTTCCAAAAATGGGTCCTTGATTTCATTGGTCCTATCAACCCAACATCTAGTGTTGGTCACTAGTATGTTATAACTGGAACTGATTACTTCACCAAGTGGGTGGAGGCCAAAGCAACCAAGAAAGCCACTTCTGAAGTAGTTTGTGAATTCATCAAGGAAAGTATATTGGTTAGATTTGGTGTCCCCATCAAATTGGTGATGGACAATGTGGTATATTTTTCTTCAGTTGAGATCATCAAGTTTTGTTTTGAGCATGGCATCAAAGTTAGTCATTCATCTGACTATTTCCTACAAGGAAATGTTAAAGCATAATCTAGTAACAAAAATTTGATGAATATTGTTAAGAAATTGGTGTCGGATAATCAAAAAACTTGGTACAAGAAAATTCATGAGGCACTATGGGTAGATAAGGTGACACCTAAAAGGGCAATCAGTATATCTCCTTTTGAATTGGTATATGGGACTAAAGCTAATCTTCCACTACCCTTGGAATTATCTATGAGAAAATTGAGAATAGTAATTGAAGATGATATTTATAGAGATGGTTTAGAAAAGAGGATTTTGTACTTGAGAAAACTCAAAGAGGAAAGTGAAGAGATTGTAGATCATACCACACAACACTAGATGCACGTGAAGAGCCTATTTGATAAAAGGGCAAGCCTATAGAAATTCATGGTAGAAGATAGTGTGCTATTGTGGGATGAGCTAAGAGAACCAAAAGGTATGCATAAGAAATTTTATACCTTGTGGAAGGGTCCATTCACTATTCATCAGGCTTTTGAGGACAACTCATTTAAATTCACATATCCAAATGGTGAAGTGCTACCCCTGACTTACAATGGTCAGGATTTGAAGCTCTACTAGATTTCAAATTGAAAATAGGTAACTCATGTATTGTACTATAGTTACTTATAGTTCCTTTTGTGTTTTCCTAGTTAGGTTTCCCTTGATTTCTTCTTGCCCTTATTTTTCCTTGCTTTAGTTTTTTTGTGTAGCCAGCTTTTAGCTTTTGTGAAACCAAAGATTTTAGGTCCCTTGCTTGGGTATGGTTTACTCAAGTCCCCAAACAAAGCCAATTGTTGCCCTACTTTTCATCCTACACCTGAGTAGTAAAAGTGATTTCTTGTGTCTTAGTAATTTCCTAGTTGTGTTCAAATCTAGTCCTAATCCCCCTTAGGTGGAATGAGTCTTCATAGGATTTTTCAGTTTCCCTTTCTCCACATTTCATAGCTAGGTGGTTCTCCTTTTGAAGAAGGAATTTTGCAGTTAGCTTAGTGCTTAATCTAATGGAGATTCACATTGATCATGTAAGGATCATCTATAAATATTCATCTACTTGTGATCTATCATTTTTTCATAAAAATAGAAGCTTGTAGAAATGCAGAGTTCGTCTTCTCCTCAATGGGTTTTCAACTCATGAAGAAAATTTCTCATGAAGAGCACCAAACAATGTAGTTGGATCAAAATAAGAAGATAATAAGGTGCCTTATGGTGAATTAATGTTCCTCTTACAATTATCTACCTCAGGAAACATTTAGGATTCATTACAACTCTCATAATCATTCTAGGTGGAAAACTCAAAACCAACTTCTCCTTGCTAGGTTTTTGACCCATAAAGTTTATTTCCCACAAAAGGCAATTCTAAAGAAGGAAATAAAAGGTGGGTCCCTAATGAATTTTTTCACTCCTTTTTGACATCTTCAAACCCAAAGGAAAAAATAGTCAAAAGGTAGAGTAAAAGGGATGCCTGGGTAGAGAAATGGAAATTGTCTTCTCCTCAATGAGTTTTTAACCCACGAGGACAATTTTCTAGATTTTAAAGAAAATCAAGTTTGTAAGTAGATTGGACCCACAATTTGTGTGAAAAATTTCTCAAGATGATGATACAAAATATTCTAACTATTGTATGGAAGAGTTATTAATCATAATTCAACTCAACATATATTTTCTCACGGAGTACTCTATTCATAACTTTTTGAAACTTAAAGGGAAATAGAAAAGTATGGGAAAATAGAAAGTTACTATTGGGCCAATGGAACAGTGAAAAGACATTGAGATATCCATTAAATCCATGCATTTAATGTTTCAATGAATATCTCCTTCAATTCATTTGTGTTGTACAAATTCTAAAGATCAATAGATGAATTGAAACTCCTATATAGATGGAAAGATGAAGGGTGACAAAAACTACCACTCTTTCTTGAACATTTATTCTATTAATTTTCATAACCTTTTCAACATGCCAATATCTGTGCATTTTCTATTCTTTTCTTTTTGTTGATTCAAAATTCATTCTCAAATAGAAATGGCAACTAGATTTGTGGGTTTTGTTGGGTTGAATTAAATTAAATCTTTACTACAAAATTTCATGAATACTTCTATCTATTTCTATGATAGAAAGATTTTTAGAAGAGAGTGAGATCGGCCAATCCATCCCATTACTAAGAAGCTCTAAGGATGTGGACTAACTAAGGTAGCTAGTTTTCCAATTGTAGTCCAAGCTCTAGAATTATTAATGAATGCATAAATCATTACAACCTAGACACCAGATAGATTGTATTGCCAGATGACATGGTGTTGATCTCCATTGATAGCTAAACTAAGGTAAATTTCCTACTAGTTCCAAAATAGAAGGAATTTTTTGATTTGACATTTGGAGGAGTTGTTTCTAAGTTCTCTGTGAAGAAGGTGATTTGGAGAAAAGATATTATGCAATCATGGTTCCAAAAACCACAGGGTGCCAAGACTAAGGTTCCTAAGACTTTGTTTGGGACTAGTCTCAAACCCGAGAATGTCAACATCATTTTTCTTCTACACATATTGAAAGGTGAGGTAGAATCTTTAAACTTTGTTGAGCAATATTTCTTTTTGGTGCAAGTCATCTTCTTTGATACCCAAATATGATTGGGCTCAAAAGGTAAGCGAGATTCTATCCAATGCTCTTAGTGCTGCAAAATTGTACAATGCATTCTTTGTGTCCTCCTTCCTCATTTACATGTTAGCTTTTTTACAACTATGGCTAGGCCTCCCAAGGGAGAAAAGTTTTCCTCATGATGTGAAGTCTTATGAATTTTACCAATGTTCACAATTGGAAAATAGTTATGTAGAGTATATAAGAGTTAATGATGCATTCACCATGAGAATTTGTAGGGAGCTCTAGGGATGTAAAAGGAGGAGATTTAGTCCTGAAGCTATGATGGCCATTAGTCAATTTGGGAGTTATTTCATCTAATTCTCATCCTTTTCATATTTGCATTCTACAACTTTTGATGGATTCCCCTTGAAGTTTCCAAGATATCCTAGTGATATGATTGTGTTAATTGAGATCACGAGGCAAGTAATCCAAGTGAACATGTTGAGTAGGAGTTTAAAGAAGAAAGGGTATGAGTTTCCTATGAAGGTGGGAGCTTTTAGTTGTGAGTCATGTTCTTATGCAAAGAACATGCTAAAGGTGTTCAAAATGAAATATAAATTGGAGATGTATAAGATCTTAAAGCCTATGTTTGATCCTAATGGAAATGCAAGTGAGGTGTTATAGATTGGGAGTGTGATCAAACACATCACCACCATTGAAGACTACTAGGCTGATTGCTAAGATGAGTTCGGAGCTATGACTATGCTTTTTCTAGACTTATAGTAGATCAAGTGAGGATGTATAAAGTTAATATCAATGTTGAGGGACTAGAAGATGATGGAAAAAATATGTATAGTAACACCTATCTAACAAAGCTAAGAAATACTCCTATCAGCTTAGAAACTTATGAAGATGTTGGAGGAGAGCTAGAGATCATGATGGCCTAGATTATTAAAAGGACTGGGAAGTGGGTTGAATGGACCAAAACTAGAAGGAGTTGAAGTAAAAGAACACCTTCTCAAGATTCTCCAACAATTGTAGTGGCTTCCTTCTCTGAAGGAAGCACATCAGGTGTAACCTTTGCTATCACTCAAGAACTAGCTCAAGCATCAAGTGGAGGTGATTAACCTCCTGGCAATAATATTCCTTTGGCTAAAACTTGGCATGATGGCTCCCTCCTAGTGATTGGAACTCCAACAAAATCTGCGAAGAAGAAAGAAAAAGATCTTAAAGATATTGTGGCTACTCTAGTCCCCTCACCTCATACTAGCCTAGTTCCATCTACAATTACTACACTTCTCTAGCTGAGTAGTCCTCAAGTGTAGGTAGTAGATTTAGGAGATGGAGGAAGTGGTGATGGAAAATCCACTAAATCTAATGAGGCAACAAAGAATTCTTCAAAGGTAGAGAAAGGCCAAGATTCTTCAAAGCTCATTTCACAAGCCCCAAAGAATCCTTTCTCTTTGACCATGAAAGAAATAACTTTGTTCAAGAGAAAAAAGTTTAGCATAGATTCCCTTGGAAAAACCTCCAAAGTGATAAGCACAAATTCATGGTTGGAGGATACTCTAGACAGAAAGAGAAAATGGAAAGATGGAGTCCCCAACAAGGATACCTTATCTCTTGTTGTTCACCCTAGACTAGCTTTGAGTAAGGTCAAGAAGAAAAAGACCTTGTCCATCCTTGAACAATACCCTAAAATAGGGCACCTAACAATAGAGATAGCAAAGCCTACCAAAGAGGGAAGAATTGAGGACATTACTATAGATGATTTTACCTTGCATTCAATGGATCTTGGGGAAGCCAAGCACGACACCAAAGTTGGCTTGTCTAAGTCAACAAATAAAGTGATTGAAGGACAACTATAGAGCCTTAAATTGTTAAAGGTCTAAATGAAGGTGGAAATAAAAGAAGTAAATGGCTTCATTAGGTAATTGGTAACCTCATTGGCAAGTATCTTTGGAGTATCTATTACTAAAGATCCCACTATTACAGATGTTTGAGTAATGAACTCTCAACTCCAAGATGATAAACAATTCGGGTAGATCAATAGAGAGTGGAGCAAGAAACTCAAGTTGGAGGGACTCTCCATTATAGAGAAAATTGGTAATGTTAAATTGAGGGTAGAAATAGAGAAGGATAATATTTCATCAAATAGAGCCACTTTGGTCACAAAGAGAACAAAGAGTGAAGATTGTATCTCTCTGCTAAAGATGGTCACTCATATGAAGACTAAGGAGGCTATAGAACAAAAGATCCTACCTAAAGGGGATCATTCTTTATTTGAATGGCTCTAGGACATGCAGTTCAAGTTTGAAATGATCTTGATAGTAGAAGAAGGGCTCAAAGAAACTGAATCTAAAGTCAAGAAAGATCAAGACAGAGATTATGAACTCTTCAAAGGCTTGCATACAAACTTGCAAACTAGTGGTCAAGGAAAGGGAATAATTGGAATATTTTTCATGCAATCAAACTTCTCCAACTTCATAGATAGCCTGATAGAGATATCTTTCGGTCAAAAAAATAGAGTTTCTAAACTCCAAAAACTTGGTGGCTATGTACAAATGGCCATGGAGGAAATACAAGATCATTTGAGTGTTGTCAAAGATTTGGCCAGAGAGCATTTTAAATGGCTCTTGAAATATACTAATTTACATGTTCATAGGCATGGAGAGTTAATTCCAATCGTTGTAGCCACTAAGACCTATTGGAAAAAAGAAGAAAAGGGAAAGAAGCCGAAGTGATTCATATTTTTCCCCTTTCCATATTTTGATGTAATAATTATAATCGAAAAATTGGCTTCTTGTAATTTGTCATTTTTGAGAAGATGAACCAATTAAACTTCTTTTGTAATGGTCATCTTGGAATCCTATATATATTGGAATGAAAGATTAATAAAGTGTCAGCTAATTTTTGGTGTGAAATACTAGATGTTGCAAAGTCAATTTAATGGTATTTTGTGTCAATTATTTTCTTTTCCATTTTGTTAGTTGTTAATTGTTTGTTTTTCTCTTTTATCTAAATTAAGACAAGGAAAGAATAGAGCTTCATTCCCCTATTTTGAAGTAGTGAACTGAATATGATAAGTATTGTCATTGTAGGTTCCAGAGAGATCCCTTAGATGTTTCCTTCTAGTTAATCTTTCTTTCTCCATATTTAGTTTCTCACTGAATCAGTTAGTATTAGCTAGTATGAAATATTTAATCTTTAAGCCTTATGACTTCATAAGATGTGTGAGTTCATAAACTTAATTAATCTTCTGGAATCTTTTCTTGGAGTTAGATCATGTATATGTTTAGCTCGATTTACTTCTCCTATTCTTGGGTTAAGAACATACCCCTCTTTAGATTTAGGAACAAACATAATTCATTGCAAATTTGCCATAGGGAGTTGTACCTAATAATTAAAAAGGAAGGTTTGTCTTTTTAGAAGCAAGTTTCCAACTGTTGTAATTAGATATTTTTCATAAAATTTGGGCACCTAAGAGTTTTAAAAAAATGGAAAAATCTATTCACCAATAGAGATCAAACACATAACATTGAGATAACTAAGGATAAAGTCAAACAAGTTTTTGAAATAATGGATTTAGGGATATTACACTATATTTTAGGCATACAAGTATGTAAAGAAGAAGGAAGGGTCATGTTTTCTCAAACTAAATATTCTCTTGATGTATTAAATAAGTTTAATATCAGTGATTATAAACCATCTAATATACCATGTGAAGTAGGATTAAAGTTGAGTGCTAACTCTACTCCAAAGAAGGTGGATGGGAAATTATATAGGCAACTTGTTGGAATTTTTTTGTATCTTATTATAACTAGACCAAATATTGTATACGTAATTGGTATTGTATCTAGGTACATGATAGATCCACACATTGAATATTGGAAAGAAGCCAAATGAATATTAAGACATATTAAGTGTACTCACCAACTTGGCATTGAATACAAATATGAAGGAGAGCCTACTCTTGTTGGATATATAGATTTCGATTATGTAGGTGACATTGATGATAGAAAATGAACTTTAGGATACATGTTTCATCTTGGATTAGGACCTATTTCATGGAGCAACAAGAAGAAATCAACAATGTTACTTTCAACTACAAAAGATAAATATATTGACTCATCAAAGGCATCTCAAGAAGCATTATAGCTTAGACAATTACTTGAAGAACTACACCATCCACAAGACTCTCCAACTACAATATTTTTGGATAGCTAAAGTGCCATCAAGTTAGCAAAAAAATTAGCATATCATGAAAGGTCCAAACATATCGAAGTGCATCATAATTTTGTTCAAGATCTAACTGAAAGTGGAGAGGTGGACCTACAATTTTGTGGAATAGAACAACAAGTCACTGATATATTTACAAAAGCATTATCTATAGTCAAATTTACCAAGTTTAGAGATCTATTACAACTCAAGGAAGTTCCTATCCTCTTCAAATAAATATTATGGGTGAGTACTATAGTAATTTTTATGTACATTATTAGTAGATGAGCATTTATTATGATTTTAGAAATCTTCAGTCATATGGCATATTCTAGATTGTTCCTTTTTCCTATGGTAGTTTTAGAAGAACTCTCCAAGATTCTACTTAAAGTCTATATAACCAAGACACTCCTAACATTATGTGTGAAGACAAAAAATATTAGTGTAACAATTTGGAGTGCCTAGTCAATAAAATTAGATCTTTGAGTGTGCATATGTGATGTATTTTACTCTATTTTGATACTCTATATTCCTATGTTCTACTATTATATTTTTGCTATGTTTTACTCTCTTCTTAATAGTTCAATACCTGTGTATATAGAGATATTTGTTTTATATTTAAAACACCACTGGATTTGAAGTATTCTATGAAATAGTCTCATTGTGGAGTAGATAATGAAGCCAAAAAGTGAATGGCGGTATTAGCCAAGGTGGAAGATCAAATGTGAATGTATTGGACTTTGTCTTATCTCTTTGTCAGTGGTTTTTATTTCAAAATATACTTATTGGAGGAGGGTGCCATATTAACTACTAAGAGAAGTCATAATATGGTTGAATATTTTTAGATATTTTTGGAATGTGTAGTTCCTTGAATTTTCAATTTTGAAGATAATTTATTTCTAAATAAACTGGGGGAATAATATTTAATTAAGTGTTAAAAATGATTAACAATTATGGTATAATTTATTTTTAAAATAAGTGTGTAATTAAATAGAAGTTGCATTATTATGCTTCTTAGTCTTTATTTACAATTTTTAATTTTAAGTACAATTTAGTTTAATATTTAAATTTTATTTTCCTTTCTATAATTCAGTTTTAAATTTTGAATTTTTACTCCCCACCTATAATTTAGACTTAAAGGTTTTTTTTGCATTTTCTACCTATAATCTAGTTGTTAATTTTTAATTTATATTCTTAACATGCAATTTAGTTCTTTTAATTGTCAATTTCTACCCTTTATATATATATATATATATATATATCTTAATTTCTTAAAATTTTAATTTTTTACTTTGTACCTACAATTTATTCTCTAAATGTTAACTTCCACTCCCAACTTATTATTTAGTTTTTGGTCTTTAACTTCTATTCTTTACCTATGATAACTTTAATAATTGCCTACAAATTAGTTTTATATGTATATGTAGACTTCCACTCTCTTCCTACAATTTGATTTTTTAAATTTTGATTTCACTCTCTCTATAATTTAGTTTTTAAAGGTTGACTTCCACTCTTTACCTACAACTTAATTTTTAAATGTTAACTTCCACTCTATTCCTCATTCTTATTTTTTTTTAAATGACTCCACTTTCTACTTGTAATTTAGTTTTTAAAGTTTAACATCCACTCTAGGCACAACATAAATTTTAATTAACTTTCACTCCCTACCTATAACTTAGTTTTTAAATTTTCACTTGCACTCTCTACCTATAATATATTTAAAAATTAACTCATATCCTTACATGCAACTTAATTTTTAAATGCTAACATCCACTCTCCACCTATAGCTTAGTTGTTAAATTTTGACTTCCACTTTCTATCTGTAATTTATTTTTGAACTTTAACTTTCACACTCAACCTAGAATTTAGTTTTTAAATAGTAACTTCCACCATTTATCTACAACTTATTTTTAAAATTCTAACTTCAATGCTTACCAAAATACTAGTTAATTTTTTTAAAATAATATTTAATTAATGAGTAAAATTCTATCTTGAGAAATGTATTAATTTTGTTTTTATTACTAATTAATTGTAATGTCCACCACTAGTTTTCTTTTCTACTCTAATTGTCAAAATCTTTTAGGCTTTTTCCATGCATGTGTTAGTTTCATAATTATTTTATTTACAATTATATAACATTATTTCATGAAACGGATATCAGTGATGATTACTTAGTTGATTATATTTTGCAAGTTACATGATGATTACGATGATTTGTGTAGAAATGACGCTTTAATTATTCCTAGATAGTAAAGGTGGCTTTTCTCATGATGATGTCACGTGATAGGTCTCTAAATGATGATTATTTTATATTTGTAATGATGAATTGTTAAATCTGAGCATTCGATGATGTGTACTCATGATTTTCTATGGTACATACCCCATACTTGTGTGTGTATGGTTTGTGTATCTATTTTTGTTTTTTGTATGATGTATCTAAAGCAGTTAAGGGAGGGAGTCATAGTCACCTACTAGATGGTATCTACATGATGTATCACTCCATTCTATTTCTTGGTTAGCTTAGACATACATATGCATAATTGCATGTTTATTTTTATGAAGGTTGAAGGTACCGGCTATCAACTTGCATGAATTGTTAGGATGAGTGTGCCCTAGATCACAATAACGCAATGGTAATAATTGAAAGATAATGATCATATCCAATCCTAGCCTTAGCCTAAACAATTGTCCTACAAGGAGGACTCATATCTAATTGTCTACCATTTTAAAACTTGTGAGTCTTTTTGTGCTTGCATTGTTTGATGTTCACTTTTATTAATTTTCCTTATGCACTTTATGTGGCTTTGACTCTATACTTTTCTTGGTAGAATGCTTATTTATGATTTTCTACGATTAATCTTTGATAGTGGGATGATTAAATGTTATTTTATTTTAAAAGGAAAAATATTAAAATAAGATGATATTTTATTAATTAAAATTATTTGAATATATGGTTAATTTAATAGATTTAGTTTCAAGATCTAATTTAGAAAATCAAATTAAAATAGTTCAAATATTAAATATTAAATATTATTTTAGTATAAAAATTAATTAATATTGATTAAAATTAGAGTTACATTTAGATAATGAACTCTAATTATGTTTATTGATTTAAATCACACATAATTACTTTTAATGTGCTTACATTAAATAATAAAATGGGAAAATAAAATAAAAGAGTTTATTTAATTGAAAAGTGAGTTACATATGCATGAATTAATTAATTAAATTAAATAATTATATTTTAGGGATTTTAAAAATAGAAACCCTAAAGGGAGTTAGGGCTATATATATTAGAATTTTTTAGGTCATAATTTCACACACGAGTTTTAGGAGCAAAAGTTGGAGTTAGAGAAAAAGAATTGTTGAAAGTTTCAAAGGGTTTGGATTTACGTGCATTCACAAATTGTCTCATATTTTAGCTATTATTTTGAGGTGGTGATTGAAAACCCATTATAGAATTTTATTGAGAGATTTGTCTACTTTGTGTCTTTCTATGTACCTGTATATTGAATATTAATTTATTGCATTGATTTTTAGATAAAGTGCTATGTTGTAGATTTTAAAAAGGAAAATTTATTGATCAAGAAAACTTGATCGAGGAAAGCTATAGAAAAATTTAGAAAATTATTATAATTGTATTATTTGAAAACCCTCTCTAATATAGAGAAATTTTGATTATAAAAAATTCGAAGAAAACAACAAATTGAACAACAAGGGTTTCAAATTTTAATTTGGCATTGGAACAATGTGATTATGATGCATTTTTTAAATGAAAATAAATATTCTTCTTATATCTAAAATAATTTACTTACAAAATTTAATGGAAAATAATTGAGATGAAAGCATGTTGTAACTAAAATTATACATGCATGTGAAAAGAAATTTACTAAAGATAGAAAACTATATATATTATGTTTGCATGATTTGAGAGATCAAAGGCATGTGAAAATACTAATTGCATGTCTATAAAAATATAATATCATTTCCAAATTTATATTGGAAAAAAATTACTTTTTTTATTACTAACTATTTATTTTAAATTTTTTTAAAACATAATTTAAAAATGAAAAGAATTAAAATAATATTATTTAGCCTATAGCCTAAGTCTACTTCATAGATTTTTGATTTTCCCCTAGTGGTGTTTATATTGTTCGCGTATTTATTATTGATAATTTTCTTTGTTTGATGGCAATTGATATCTATTAGTTATTGTACTATTGACATTTGGTACTTAGTTTGAAAATGTTTTTCCTTTTAGTATTTTATCTTTTTGGTTTGGTACTAGTTTTGTATTTGGCTTTTGTATGTTGAATTTTGTATGAAATGTTGGGTTGATAGATCATTTGTTCCATTTTGATTATCTTTCTTCTTTATTATTTTGTGGACCATTGAGGTAGAATTGGCCATCAAGATTCCTCGCCTAGGATTATTTTATGGTTTATTTATTCATATGTGAATCATTCATTATCTTCCCTGCATAATGGGAGTGTGAGCCTGACTAGGTAACCACACAGTCGGGAGGTACCAACTTCTTATCATTTGGGCCCTCCTCAAATTGCTAGTTTGTTGGATGTTTGTGGATGTAGTTGTACCATTATTATTCATATTCCTATTTCAGAGACTTTTATTCACTTGATGTATATATGTTATCTTGTATCTTATATTTTGATGTACTTAAATATATTCTTCCATGCCCTATATGACATGTACAATGGATGTTATTCATTAGATGTATTTCACGGTATCAATTATATTTATGCATTTGCTTATGAAATGATGTATGTTTTATTTCTTTATGATCATGGAACATTGTACTTGAGATTTAAGCTAATTAATAAAGCATCTTAAACATGACTCAAAATGACATAAACCTTGAGCGATAAAATTTGTATGGTATTTGCATATGTCTAATTGTTGTGACTATATATATTACTTCCACATTGTTATTTGATATTGTTTTTTATTTTTATTTTTTTTAAATTAGTAAACAATTTAACATGTTAGGTTCATTTCTCTTAGTTTCCAAAGTGGGGTATTACATTTACAAATGCCATGTTTGTATGATCATCAACAAGAAATCAATATTAGCTCTTCTGAGCACAACCATAAGGCTAATATCAAGGGTATGTGTAGGATCATGTGGGTACAAAAAGTGATGATGTGAACAAAAAAAAATTTGGATGATCCAAAAGTGCTTCAAAATTCACTTTGACTCCCCCCCACCCCCCCTCCAAGCCTATTACCATATCTAAGTTTAACTATATTAACCATATCAGATACCGGATATTTTGGGTACTCAAATTTAAATTGATTACCAAACATATTGGGAACCTGATTTCAAATCATAGACTTGATATATTGGACACTCAATTATTCGTGCCAAATTTTGAAAAAAAAAAAAAATTTAATATAATATAACCTATATTATATGTTATATGTTATACATTTTTAATAACATATGTTGTATGTTATATGTTTCATAACGTATGTTATATATTATATTATATTATCCTATGACCCATTTCAACCCATTAAAACAAATAAGATATCTCTCTAGGGGTCCTATGACCCATAGGGACATATGATGTAATGGAATGTGTTGAGATGAGTCATAGGTTATGCTATGACCCCTTTCAACCCACTAAAGCAAGTGAGATATGACCCTATGAATCCTAAAACCCATAGAGACATATGGTTTCATGAAATGCACCCCAAAATGGGTATTTAGTTATCCTATGACCCCTTTGAACCCATTAAAATAATAATAATATGTACTAGGCACTCTAGGACCCATAAGATCATATGTTGTCATGCAATGCATCAAAAGGGGTCATAGGTTATCCCACGACCTCTTTTGACCCATTAAAAAAAGATATTTCTTTAGGGGTCCTAAGACCCCTATGGACATATTTTTTCATGAAATGCATTGAAAGGGGTCATAGGTTACCTTATGACCCCTTTTGACTCATTCAAACAAATATAATATGTCCATAGAATGCATTGAAAGAGCTCATAGGTTGTCATATGATCACTTTCAATGCATTAAACAAATTATATGTGTCCCTAGGGGTCTTAGGACCACTAGAGACATATGCTATCATAAAATGCATCAAAACATGTCACACATTAACCTATAACCCCTTTCGATCCATTCAAATAAATATAATATGTCCTAGGAACATATCTTCTGATCTAATGGGTCAAAAGGTGTAATAGCGTACCATATGACCCCACTTAAAGTATTTTAAAATATGAAATATGTTCCTAAGATCCTAGGAATCCTAGGAACATATTTTGTCACATAATTTCATCAAAGGGGTCATATGGTACCCTTTGATCACAGCCCCTGTAGACATATGTTTTCAAGGAATGTGTTGAAAGGGGTCATAGGTTACCTTATGACCCATTTTGACCCATTCAAACATATATAATATGTACCTAGGGATCTTAGGATCCCTAGAGACATATGTTTTCATGGAATGTATTGAAAGGGTTCATAGGTTATCATATGACCATTTTTATGCATTAAAACAAATGAGCTATGTCCCTAGGGGTCCTAGGACCCTTATAGGACCCCTAGAGACATATGTTATCATGAAATGTGTCAAAATAGGTCATGCATTATCCTATGACCCCTTTTGACCCATTAGAATAAATATAATATGTCCCTAGAGGCCCTAGGACCCCTAAGAATATATAGTTTGATCTAATGGGTTGAAAAGGGTCATAGGATAACCTATGACCCTATGTAGCCTAAGACCCTCTTTGACCCATTCAAACATATGATATATGTTCATAGGGGTCCTAGGACCCCAAGTGATATATTGTCATGGAATGCATCAAAAGGAGTCATAGGTTATCCTATAATCGCTTTTGACCTATTAAAATAAATGTGATGTGACCCTAGGGCTCCTAGGACCCCTAGAGATAGATGTTATCATGAAATGCATTAAGAGGGGTCATAGGTAATGCTATGACCCCTTTTGACTCATTAAGAAAAATGAGGTATGTCCCTAGGGGTCTGGGGACCCTTAGAGACATATGTTGTCATGGAATGTGTTGAAAGGGGTCAAAGGGTATATTATGACACCTTTTGACCCATTAAAATAAATATGACCCCTAGGGACATATGCTATCATAGAATGCATTGACAGGGGTTATAGGTTATCCTATGACCCCTTTCAATAAATTGAACAAATATAATGCCCCTAGAGGTCCTAGGACCCCTAGGAACATATATTATCATTAAATGCATCAAAAGTGGTCATAGGTTATCCTATGACCCCTTTCATTCCATTTGAGCAAATAAAATATTTCCCTTGGGGTTCAAGGAGTTTTAAGGACATATATTGTCATGGAATGTATCTATAGGGGTCTTAGGCTATCTTATGACCCCTATCAACCCATTCAAACAAATGAGATATGTCCCTAGGGGTCCTAGTGTTGGGAATATAGATGGAGTAACTAAGATGGGTGGGGAATTAGTTACCACAAAAAAAATCCACAGATCCCTTAGATATCTTATAAACTATTTACCGCTATCACTTGGTAGCTAAATAGAAAATTTTTGTAACTCTGTAGATGCAGTGTATGTTATCTTTAACAAATTTTAAACATTCACAGTGATTAATATGCATGCATAAAAGAAATAATATGAACACATGAGACACCAAATTTAACATGGAACCCAATATGGGAAAAATCATCAAGTAACTAGCTATTGATTTTCACTCTTCTGAAGTGAGCCCTGTTAGGAGCCAACCCTGTTAAAGGTTACAAAACACACTATTAGGTGTGACCTTGTTTAAGGATTTAATCACCCTACTAGGAGTGACCTTGCTAGAGGACTTTGAAACAATTCAAAAGAATTATAACCTTGTTAGAGGATTTACAAAATGGTTGTTAAACCAGCTTTGTTAAGAGATTTAGAAATCACTGCTACAATGGTGAGAAAGTAACAATGAATTGACCTAAATGAGATACAACTAAATTGCTAATACAGATCTTAGTTTTGCTTTACTAGATCCTCTCCTAATCAAATACAACTTTGCTGCTCCTCAAGGATATCTGATCCTTCTTCAAAATTTGCTCACACTTTCCTCTTCACATAATCAACACACTTGCATGCTCACTCGTTACAATTTAGAATTCACAACTTGACCTTTTATTATAAATACCTTACAAATTGTCAAGTTGGCTCATTTACAAGTTACAATTATCAATAATCATGACATCAATAGGCTACAATCATTACATAAAAAAATTAAGCTTTATTTCCCAAAACAATGAAATCCTTCATTGGCCAACACTATTCGATAAACACTACTTCCAAAAATGATTTCCAGTGTTAACCAACTAAAGCTCAGTGAACACTGCGAACTTTGCAAAAATCCTTTGGAGACCAAGTGAACTCAGTAAACATTGACTTTCCTTTGTTAACCTTGTGAGTTTGGTTAACACTAACTTCTTCCTCAAAATCTTTTGACGCCTAAGTGTGCTCAGTAGACACTGTTTCTATAGAGTAATTTTCAAGAATGCTTGGTAGACTTTGGAGTTTTCTTTGCTGACCAACTAAGCCTAGTAGACTCTGTCAGATAACTGATATGAAATTTTTATAATATCAAAGACAACACACAATTGAACAATTGTATCCAACAATCTCCCTCTTTTTCATTGATGGCAACACATGTCATAGCAGATGAAATTTGAAAACAAGTCTTTTTTTGATAGAACATTTCTCCCTCTTAGGTTTTATGCCATAAACTTCTCAAACGTAGTAATCTCCCTTTGTTAAGGGATTACATAGCTTCTTTTCAAATAGAAAACTCTTCACAAAAAAATTCGAATTTGAAAAAGATATGACAGTACACTCTCCCTCTTTGACAACACATTCCAAAGATAAAACATACCAAATGAGTAACAATGTACCTTAAGTATTGATTCATATGCAATGTTTCCATGACTACGCTGCATCAACTGATAGATCTTCAACTTGTTTCCTATTGATGCATCACTAAAACTTTATTTTAGTGAGCTTTAGATAAGGGAATGACCCTAGCTTAGATACAAGAATGCATCCTTATGTAATGGCTTAGTGAATATGTCAACAATCTATTCCTAAGTATGGACATATTCCAATCTAATCTCCTTATCTTACACCAATTCTCTGACAAAGTGATACTTTATTGCAATGTGCTTGGTTTTGGAATGCATCACCAGGTTCTTGGATATGTTGATTGCAATTGTATTATCACAAAACATAACAACTAGTTATTTGATCTCAACTTTCATGCCTTCCAACAACTATTTAAACCAAAGAATATTTGAACATTTTACTGCTACTGCAACACACTCTACTTTTGTTGTAGATTGGGGTGTACAATTTTTCTTTTTACTTGTCTAAGAAACCAACCTCTTTCCAAGAAAGAATGCTCCACCACTTGTACTCTTTTTTTTGTCAATTTTTCCTACCCAATCAACATCAGTAAACACTTTCAAGTCCAAATTTCCTCCAAGTTCATACCATAGACTATAGTCTTTAGTTCCTTTCAAGTATCTCAAGATCCTCTTGATTGTCATCATGTGATTCTCTTTGGGTTTTTGCTAAAAATCTTGCTACAATACCAACTGCAAGAGCAATATCAAGCCTTGTATGAACTACATACTATAACTTTCCAATCATTGATCTATATAAGGTCTGATCTACCTCTTTTGATTCATCATCCTTGGTAAGCTTTAGTCTAGTACACATGGGAGTTCCAACTGGTTTACAATCTTCCATACCAAATTACTTGAGTATCTCCTTGATGTACTTAGATTGAGTGATGTAGATGCCATTCTTGCTCTACTGAATTTGAAGACCAACAAAGAATTTGATCTCACCAAACATAGACATTTCAAATTCCTTGTTCATTTTCTCTGAAAACTCTTTGCATAGATCATCATTCCCTATGAACAAAGTATCATCCACAAATATTTCTACCAAAAAAATCTTGTTATCTGGTCCTGCCTTGATATACAAGCTACTATTATCATTAGTTCTCTGAAAATCAATCTGAATAAGATAGTTATGTAATCTTTCATACCATGCTCTAGGGGCTTGTTTTAGACCATACAATTCTTTATGTAATTTTTAGATCATTTCCTTCTTGTTTGGATCAACAAAACCTTTAGGTTTCTCAATGTACACTTCTTCATCAACAATACCATTGAGAAATGTTGATTTGACATCCATCTAATATACCTGAAATCCTTTGTATGCAGTATATGCAAGTAAGGTCCTGACACCTTCCAATATTGCAATAGGAGCAAAAGTCTCTCCATAATCAATTCCTTCTTCTTGAGAGTAGCCTTTACATACCAATCTAGCTTTGTTTCTTGATACCTTACCATCTTTATTCAACTTATTTCTGAATACCCACTTTGTTCCAATCACATTTTTGTCTTTAGGCCTAGGTACAAGAGTCCATTTTTTGTTCTTCTCTATTTTCTCTATCTCTTCATGAATAGCCTCATTCCAACTTTCATTTTCTAATGCATCTTTAACATTTCTAGGTTCAAAATCAGCAAGTAAGCAAGTACCTTTTAGCTTACTTCTTTTCATAGTACCTTCAAATTTGTCTCCTATAATCTGATTTGGTGCATAATGTCTCTTGACATACTTGGCTAATATAGGTTCCTTTCCTTTTGACTGAGTTCCACTATCTTCATTTTGAATTTCAATTTCTAGCTCTGGTTGATTTGACTATTGCTTGGGTCCTTCAGACTTAGTAGGCATTGGCTTGATAGCATCTGAATGTGACTTGGGTTACTACAACTCAATTTGAACTTCTCGCAACTCAGTGACTAAATACTCGGGAGTAGAAGTTTCCTAATTAACAGATGTATCTGGCATTATATCAAGTTCAATGAAAAAAAATCTCTTGTAATCTTCTGGTTCCTTTTTTCTTTCTTCTTTAGTCCTTTTTGTAAACTTATCAACTTTCACATGCGCACTTTCTATGACTTTGTGAGTAGACAAATTCAAACATCTACATACCTTACTCTTGCAAGGATATCCCAAAAATATACCTTCATCACCCTTCACATCAAATCTAGATTCTTTCAAGATGTAACATTTACTTCCAAATACTTTTAGGTAACTTACATTGGGTTTATAGCCATACCATAACTCATAGGGGGTTTTGAATGAGTCCTTCTTTAACTGTACTTGGTTCAAGGTATGAACTGTAGTGTTGATAGATTCCTTCCAGTATTTGATAGCAATGTTCTTTTCAATCATTAGAGTTCTTACACAATCCATGATAGATCTGTTCCTCCTTTCAAGTATTCCATTTTGCTCAAGAGTTCTAGGAGCTGATACCTATCTTTTGATTCCCCTTTCAATGCAAAAGTTGCTGAGCTCATGGGAGATGAATTCACCACCTCCATCTGATCTCAAAAATTTCAATTTTTTTTCTATTTCCTTTTATTTTGTCTATATTCCTAATCCAATTAGGTTACCTTTGTCATCCATTAGTCTTTCCTTTCCATGCATGAATTCCACCTTGAATCCAATATTGATTAGATGCGCCCCACTCAACAAATTGTGTTTCAATCCTTCAACCCAATAGGCATTATCACATACAAGTTTTTTGGTTACTAAGATTCTTCTTCTTCCTTTTATGCAACAAGGTTCATTATTACCAAACCTCACACTACCACCATCATAGTCTTCAAATTGTTCAAACTTTGTTTTGTCACTAGTCATATGATGAGCACAACCACTGTCTATGATCAATGTATCATTTTTTCTTATATGAGAGATAAGTGTCATCTTATCTTCCTCATCATTATCAAATTTATCTTTCACAACAATGTAAATAATTTCATCTTCACTATTATCAGAATCCTTAGCCATGAAACATGTTTTCTTACCTTTTTCCTTGAATGATTTGAATTCTTTCTTACCATTACACTTGTGACCTTTCTTCTCATCCTTGTTTTGCTTTTTTGGGCACCTAGCAGAAATATGACCAATTTCCTCATATGAAAAATAGATTAGAGGAAATTTAACTTTGTATTTTCCTTTGCCTCTAGATTATTTCCTTGCTAATAGAGCTTCAACCACTTCAAGATCACTATCAAAACTCTATTTAGATTCTTCTTCACTTTCTTGCCCTCTTCTTTGAATGAAAGCTTGGCTTCAAATGCTGATTCAATATTCTTGGAAGCTGGAACATAGTTTTCATAGTTATCTAGCTCAAATGCAGTCAATCTTCCTACTATGGCCTCTAAATTTATCTTATGATTTGCTTCACATCTTCTTTCTTGAATTGCAGAAACTCTAATTGCATAAATGGGAAGTAATGTTCTAAGAACCTTACTTACAATTGTTTCCTCTTTGATATCTCCTTCAAACACCTTGATTGCACTAACGCTTGCTTTGACTCTTTCAACATATTTTGCAATGTTTTCATCCTCTCTCATTTTCATCTGATCAAATTATCCTCTTAGACTTTTTGCTTTGGTTCTTCTCACATTTTCATCACCTCCATAGATATCTTTTAGCTTGTTCCACATAGCAAAGGTATTTTTGTAGTCCTTGATATCATCAAATTCTTCATAGCTTAGGGATGATGCAATGCCTATCATCATGGTGTTATGATTCTTCTTCTTAGCAATGTCATTCATAGATAATGTACCAGAAGGAGTTGCATATTCTTCATCAAGATATTTCAATCTTGTATCTCTAATGGAAGTCAGATGGATTCTCATGAGACCTTGCCATGCTAAAAAGTTATCCCTATTAAGCCTTGTAATTTCCCTCTTATAAGACATCCTAATCTTTAGCTTAGATCCTTGAAATCCTTCCTACAAGAAAAAAATGCTCTGATACCAATTGTTGGAAATATAGATGGAGTAATTGAGAGCGGGGGGGGGGGGGGGGGGTGGGGGGGGAGAATATTTTTTACCACAAAAACAAATCCATAGATCCCTTAGATGTCTTATAAATTAGTTACTGCTATCACTCGGTAGCTATACAAAAAAATGTTGTAACTCAGTAGATGTAGTGTATGTTATCTTTAATAGATTTTAAACATTCATAGTGATTAAAATGCATGCATAAAAGAAATGACATGAACACATGAGACACCAGATTTAATGTGGAAACCCAATATGAGAAAAACCACCAAGTAACTAGCTACTAATTTTCACTCTTTTCAAGTGAGCCCTATTAGGGGCCAACCCTGTTAAAGGTTACAAAACACACTGAGGTCTAACCTTGTTAAAGGATTTAATCACCCTACTAGGAGTGGCCTTGCTAGAGGACTTTAGAACAATTCAAAAGAACTATCACCTTGTTAGAGGATTTACAAAATGGTTGTTAAAGACACTCTATTAAGAGATTTAGAAATCACTGCTACAATGGTGAGAAAGCAATAATGAATTGACTTGAATGAGATGTAATTGAATTGCTAATACAGATCTCAATCTTGCTTTACTAGACCTCTCTTGATTTAATACAACTTTGCTGCTCCTTAAGGATATTTGATGCTTCTTCAAAATTCCCTCACACTTTCCTCTTCACATAATCAACACACTTGCATGCTCACTCATTATAATTTAGAATTCACAACTTGACCTTTTATTTATATTTTAAAAATTGTCAAGTTAGCTCATTTTCAAGTTACAATTATCAATAATCATTACATCAGTCAGCTACAATCATTACATAAAACAATTAAGCTTTATTTCCCAAAACAATGAAATCCTTCATTGGCTTTATTTCTAGTATTAATCAACTGAAGCTCAATGAACACTGCAAACTCTGCAAAATCTTTTGGAGACCGAGTGAACTCAGTAAACACTAATTTTCTTTCATTAACCTTGTGAGCTTAGTTAACACTGACTTCTTCCTCAAAATCCTTCAATGCTCGAGTGTGCTTGGTAGACACTTTTTTCACAAAGTAATTTTCAGGAATGCTTGGTAGACTCTGGAGTTTTCTTTACTGACCAACTAAGCTTAGTACACTATGTCTGATAACTAATATGATATTTTTGTAACATCAAAGACAACACACAATTGAACAATTGTTTCCAACACCTAGGACCCATACAACTATACTTTGTCATGGAATGCATGGAAATGGTCATAGGTTATCTTATGACCCCTTTTAACCCATTCAAACACATATCATATGTCCGTAGGGGTCTTAAGATGCCTAGGGACATATTTTTTCATGGATTATGGTGAAAGGGGTCATTGGTTAATCCTATGACCCATTCTGACCCATTAAACAAACTAAGATATGTCCCTAGGTTCCTAGGACTACTAGGGACATATGTTGTAATGGAATGCATTAAAAGAGGTCATAGATTATTGGATGACCCCTTTCAACTCATTCAAATAAGTATAATATGTCCCTAGGGGTAGTAGGACCCCTAGGGACATTTATTATTATGGAATGCATCAAAAGGCATCATATGTTATACTATGACCCTTTCAACACATTACAACAAATGAGATATGTCCCTAGGTGTCTCAAGACCCCTAGCAACGTATATTTTCATGAAATATGACCAACTATAATGTAGTACAAGGTTGGATAATCCCCAAAGGAGATGTCCTAGCCCCCATTGAATAACCACACACCAGAAATACAATAATAATGCAAGATCTGATACCAAATCATAACTCTTTATATAAAATAACTATTACATGGAATGTGTCAAGCTATAAGGCCTTCTTGATTATGGCCAAATAAAAAGAAAGTAATAGTTTTGCAAGATACATCAAGATTCAATCTAAACCTTAGCTAGTCTAGATCCACACATTGGTAGAAACCCTCAAGATCTCAACTTGTGCTCGCAAGCCACCAAGCAATCTCTTTGTTTCCCAAGCCTTAGCTAATAGCTCTCTTAAAAAATTTCTCCTCTACCACCTCTTCTTCTCCAAGATGAATGAATAATGACTAAATACTCCACCACAACCCCTACTTATACCAATCTAAGCCACAAGTCAGCCCAGAATGCTATAAATTAAATATTACTTACATTAACTACTTGAAGAGCCACAAGTCGGCCTCCAATAGAAATTAAATACCAAATGCCTTTAAAGGCTTACAATAATTATTAAATACATTAAAACTAAGTAACCAAGACCCAAATAGGTCCATTCAACCCCACCAAAATCCCTTAATGATGTAGAATATCAAACTACCCTAGGATGCTCCTGCATCAAACTCCCTAGGCATGAAATGATGTTCTTAGTAGCTAGAAGAACATCTTCTAGGATTCAACACATGAATCTCAAACTAGTTCTTCACATACATGTCCTCCACATCTTCAACTTGTACACTCTTTCCCTTTCTATTCTTCCACTTTTCCATCCTTGGTGTTCCACAATTTTTCTATCCACACTGATCACTAACCCTTTTAGAATCTACTAACTAAACTTGGCTACCAATACTTAGGTTCCTTCTACTGAACCCTTAATTTTTGAAAAGGAAACAAGGGATGTTTCCTACCACCATTCTCAATAGTAAACACATTCTTGACACAATCATGTACAACCTTGCAGTCATACTGCCAAGGTCTACCAAGCAACACATGAAAACTATTCATTTCCACAATATCACACAACACCTGATCCTGATACTACCCAATCTAGAAATCAACAAGGCACTGCTCCCTCACTTCTAGAGCATGCCCACCTTGCAACTAGCCAATCCTATAAGGATAAGAATATCTCATTCTCTTGAAACCAAGTTTATAAACCATCTCTTTAGCAACAAGGTTATCCATACTACCACAATCACCTTAAAGACTTTACCACCAAACTTACAACAAGTCCTAAAAAAACTAGTTCTTTGATAGGAATTCAGTATCTTCTCACCAACCAATACTCACCAAGCTAGAAAACTCTCTCCTTGCTAGGGTTGACTATTTTGGACAACAACCTCATTCACAATAGAATTTTCCTTCCAATTAGACATTCAAAATATATATGTCCTTCTTGACCACACTTGAAACAATTACCTTTGAACCCACCTCCACCTATCTTTCTTTTTGGTTCAATAGGTTCTGGTTCACCTTCTATATTCAGTTTAGCTTACATGTCAAACTATTCTACTTCTGCTTCCCTCTAGAACTACCTTGATTCTTCATGTTTAGCTTCTCCTCTACTCTCAAAGCATACTGATAAGCATCCTTGACTAAATAAATATTTAGCATACCAACTTCATCCTAAATATTGAGTCTCAAACCATTAATGTGTTGTGCTACCTTCTCCTTTGATGATTCTCTATGTCCAAACCAAATAGTCAACTTGTATAACTCCTTAGTATAATCTTTCATAGTCATATCCTTCTACTTCAAATTTTGAAACCTCTTAAACAACTCAATTTCATAATCATCAAGAAGGAACTTAGCCTTCAACTTAGTCACCATCAATCTCTATTTAGTGTTCTTCAATTCACCTTCTTCTCTGTCTCTTTGTAGTTGTTTCCACCAAAGAGTAGCATGTCCCTTTAGCTTAGTTTGTGCCAACCTTACTTTGAGTAGATTCTCAAAATCCTCAAGCTCAAAATAGTATTCCAATTCACCAATACAATCAATCATGTCTTTAGGATTCAAAGTACTTAAGAAATTAGAAACCTCCATCTTATGCTTCAACTTCAACTGCGATCGAGGTCTAGCAAACTGACCAACCCTATTTCCCATAGGTCTCTCCACATGATTAGTTTTGGCCTCACCATTGATACAAAAAATTCAAAGTCTTCAATATCTTCCTCATAACCATCTTTAGTACCCATATGCCAAGGCACCACCTATAGCACTTATGATCTTAGTGATCATATCACTCTTCATCAATGTCATCTCAGATCTAAAAATGGCTTTAACCTCCTCTATTTTAGATCTAAAATTAGCTTTAACCCTCTCTGAGATCCTTTATTCCACAACATCACTAATATCATCAATCACCCTCAAGTCCAATCTTCTTGGAGGCATCTTCCAAGATTTTTTCAAACTCTAATAAATCCACTTCACAAAATCGTAGTGTAAACTGCCTCAACTTTGATGCTTAGTCTACACACTTAGGAACAACCTTCACTTTAATACCACTTGATGTACTGCAAGGTAGGAGAATCCTCAAAAGAGATGTCCTAGCCCCCAATAAATAACCACACAGTGGAAACATAATAACTATGGAAGATTTGATACCAAATCACAACTCTTTATGTAAAATAATTGTTACATGCAATGTAAGGCCTTCTTGATTATAGCCAAATACAAAGAAAGTAATAGTTCTTCAAAATCCCTCAAGATCCAATCCAAAAATCAGCTATTCTAGATCCATACTTTGGTAGAAATCCTTAAGATCTCAAGTTGTGCTCACAAACCACCAAGTAATATCCTTGTTTCCCAAGCCTCAACTACTAACTCTCTTCAAAATTTGTTCCTCTACGACCTCCTCTTCTTAAAGATGGATGAATAATGATTAAAGACTCCACCAAAACCTCTACTTATACCAATCTAAGCCACAAGTTGGCCCATAATGCTACAAATTAAATATTCCTTACATTAACTACTTGAAGAACCACAAGTCAACCTCCAACAAAAATTAAATACCAGATGCCTTTAAAAGCTTACAATAATTACTAAATACAACAAAATTAACTACCCAAGACCCAAATAGGTCCACTCAACCCCACCAAAATTCTTTAATCATGCAGGATAGCCAACTACCCCAAAATGCTCTTGGATCAAAACAGATCATACATTATTCTATGACCCCTTTTGATCGATTTGAATAAATATGATATGTTTGTAGGGGTCCTAGAACCCCTAGGAACATATCTTCTAATCTAATGGGTTGAAAGGAGTAATAGGGTATCATATAACCCCTTTTAGTTCCCTAGTAACACATGTTCTCATAAAATGGGTTGAAATGGGTCATATGGTACCCTTTGAACCCTTTCAACACATTCAAACATACAAGATATGTACCAAGGGGTTTGAACATATGTTTTTATGTAAGTGACCAAAAGGGGTCATAGGGTACTTTGTATAACATATGACCTCTTTCAACCCATTTGATCATATGATATATCTTCCTAGGTGTCCTAGGACCACAAGGAACATATGTTATCATATAATACATCAAAAGGAGTATTAGGTTACTCTATGACTACTTTTGACCCATTGAAGCAAATGTGATATTTTTATAGGGGTCCTAGGACCCATGGAGACATGCATTGCCATAAAATGCTTCAAAAGGTTTCATAAGTTATGCTATGACCCTTTCAACTTGTTCAAAAAAATATAATATGTCTTTGGGTGTCTTAGCACCCCTAGGGATATATGTTATCATGGAATGCATTGAAAGGGGTCATAGGTTGTCCTATAATCCGTTTCAACCCATTCAAAGAAAAGAAATAGGTACCTAGGGATCTCAGGACCCATAATGATAGATGTTGTCATGGAATGAGTAAAAAGGGGTTATAGGTTATCTTTTGACCCCTTTCAACCCATAAAAACAAATATAATATGTCTTTAGAGGTCCTAGTATCCCCAAGGATATATTTTGTCATGGAATGTGACAAAAGGAGCCATAGGTTATCCTATGACCCCTTTGGACCCATTTGAACAAAAGAGATATGGCCCTAGGGGTCTAATGACCTGTAGGGGCATATGTTGTCATGCAATGAATTAAAAGGGGTCATAGGTTAACCCATTACCCCTTTTGAGCCATTAAAATGAATCAGATATGCCCCCTAGGGATCCTAGGATCCCTAGTAACATATGTTATCATGAAATACTTCACAAGGAGTCATAGGTTATTCTACAACCCCTTTCAACCCATTAAAAAAAAGGAGATATGTCCCTATAGGTCTTAAGACCCCTAGGAACATATGTTGTAATGAAATATATTGAAAGGGGTCATAAGTTATCCTTTGACCCCTTTTGACCCATTAAAATAAATGAGATATGTCCCTATGGTTCCCAGTGTTGGAGTTCTTACTGGTAAGGAACATACTAAGTTTCTTTGAGAGTAATAATAGGGTGCACAAGATATAGACCAAGCCTAAGGAATAGCTAAAACCTATATTCAACTAGGTTTATCTTAGCTCAGGACCAAATTCAACAAAATTACTAGGACTCCCTCCACTTTAGGCTCTGCAAGGCCAAGGTGGGAGAACCTTAGGGATTGATATGACTACTTCTATGATATTCTCCTCTTCAAAACTATCCCCTATAGCAGAAAGTGGTCAATATTCTTCTATGATTCACCAATAACTTCCTTATCATAGTAGCTAACTATAACTAAGAAGATATTGTGAATAAGTAACAACCAAAAAATTTAGTTCTCCATTACACAAAATGATAAATTGATTTGATTGAAATTTGTGTGTTCAACAACTATATGAATCATCAAGTTGCAACTAAGATTGAGTGACTAGTGCCTTATCCATTGTTATATAGAGTCCAAATCAGCAACTTGGCCATATTTAATAAACTTGTGATTAAATCTATCAATAGTGAACTCTAAATTTTATTCTTACCATATCCTTCTCATAAACCCTAAACCCTATCACTTACATTAAGCAATTACTGAATTCTTTGAATTAAGAACAATTAATAAGAGGTACACAATTCATTCAAATTGAATTAAACTGAAAGAAATTTTTTCATTTCAATCTCAAGATCAAAGATACATAAGGAAGGAGATAAAACTCAAAGACACAGATATATAGGATTTCCTTCTTCTATTAATTTGTCTTTCAAAAATGAATAAAATATCAATAAAACTTGAAGTATAACTCAAAACTTGACAACTGATACTTGGTACTCACTATATTCTCAAGTATGCAGCCATAATTACATTCATATAATTACAAAATCTTAGATAGATTGTAAAAAGGTATAAAACATGAATTTTTTTAATAGATTATTGACCTCAACTTCACATCTTGGAAATCCTTATATTACATTGTAGCAAGCTGTAGATGGGAGGAAGAAACATGTCATACCTTAGTGGAAAATTTAAAAAGAAATACATAAGAAAAAAGATACAAAAAAGTTCTCCTACGCTAGATCCAAAATCAGGAAGGTAGTTGAAAAGTTAGCAGGTGGCACTTTACTATAGCAACTTTAACTTTACTCCACTTTGTCTTCTTCTACCATCCACTTCCTCAAAAGTTTCAAAATTTGGTAGGCTTATTTATGAGAGATTTATCCTTTTGATGAATGACTCAGTGTATCTGATCTTAGCCTTAATCTCTTGTTTCCTTTAGTCTTAATTATTTCTTAGTTGCTTTCTGTGCGTAAGGCCTTTACTTCTCCCACCGCTTCTCATACATATATCTTTTGCTTGGTGGGCCACTCTTTGGTTTTAACCTCTTCTAGGTCCTTAGTGGCTTTAATCCACCTGGCATTTGTGATAGCTTTTGACTTCATTGAGAATTTGTTTAATTCTATCTCTACTTTGAACAAGGAGTCAACTAGTTTATTAAAATGTGCATAAGTTCTTTCTTCAAAAATTGCCACTATGGCCTCTTGAGTCAAAATGGCACCAAAGGAATTAGAACATTCTTTCCAACCCCATACTGTATTATTGGCATCTAGAATTGAATTATCTAAGATAGAACTTTGAACTTCCCTTGTATAACTTACAATTTCCCACTGAAGAAGCCAATCACCTCTTTAAATACTTCTAGGCTCTCCTTCACTGTAATTATCTTATCAAGAAAATCTGGCTTTTTAGCCATCAATACAACGAGCCTTTCTAAGAATTGAATATATGGCCACCACAAATTGAATGTGGATGATAGCCATGGAAGTGCCTCATTGTAAAATTGCTCAACACTTTATAAAGAAACGCAAAAAGTATGAGCATGTTGTGATATACTATTTAGAGTTTCAAGCCTATGGCTCATCATACTCTTAAGGATAGATGTCCTTACCTCATCTCCTTTCTGAGTTGGTGGAGTAATAATACTCACCCTTTTAGGCTCTCTTCTATCCTTTTTTTCCTTCTCACCCCCTATGTAGTCAACTCTATTTGTATTGGGGCCTTAGTTGTGATCTTAGCTGGTTGATCTTGATTATCTTATTTTTTACTATATTCCGCAATAGCCATTTACTCTACATTTGTAAGTTGCTCTCTAAGAGATGCAACCTCAGCCTCTAGTACTTGTATTTTGACCTTAAAATATTCAATCCTCTCCTTGTAGACATGGCTTTTCCTAAGATCATCCTCATAGAGCTTCCTTACATCAATGTAGTCATGTACAGACTTGGAAAGCCCTATCTGTATCTCCTCTACCTTAGCCTCATTCATGAATAAAAAAATGTTTCATGGCCTTTGAGATCTCTATGCCTAAAGTACCTTACAAATTCCATACTACCATGTTACCCTATTCTATGCTCTACACATCCATCAACTTTAGTTTGTTTGATGAAGGAGCTATGCTCCATATTGCCATGGATTTGGTGTCAATGTTAAATCTTATTCCTTTCTGCAGTCCATCAACACCATATGCCTCAAATAAGATGGTGTTTTCTTGTTTTTGAATTTGGTCAATCATAAATTCTTGCTTCAAATCCCATATAGGTACCAACAACGTCCCACTTCTTTGTACAAGGTCCCTTGCCTTCTCTAGAGTCATGACTTCACTCTTAGGATCATAGGTTTGCAACTTCTCAACTAGTTCTAACTTTTTCTCATTTGATTCTTATGGTTTCATTTTTAGCATCAACTCACTCTATTTTATTTTATACAAGAAAAATTTGAACTCTATTGATGAATTAATCATATTCTATAAACTATTGAGATAGGATGATCCTATCATCTAGCCTTGTTGTAGCTAGTTCTAGGTCCATGAGTGCATTCTTAGCTGCAATAACCCTATGTTATATATAACTTTTCCTCAAGTCATTAGAGTACTAACCCTTGCCTAATAAAATTTTTGGTATTCTCTATTCAAATTCTGTAGGGATATGGACAACTTTTTCTCTCTTATTTCCCTAGGTGACCCATGATGCCTTAGCATGTTCATCTTCCTTTATTTCTTCTTCAAGGGTTACATCAAGTTTAGGGCTATCAGGACATACTCTCTCTTCCTCTCTTAAGGGTCCCTCTAGCATTTGGGCTATGATTTCAGCATGCTTAGTAACCATTTTCCTAATCTTATGAGGATAGGGGACATCCATATAAAATCCCTTGAAATTGGGATCTATTTTCTTTATTTCCCTATCTAGCATCAACAATTCATCTAGCTTGGCCAACTTATTTGCTAAGTCCCCCTTTGCAATAGTATTAGGAATAACATCCTCATGGGGTAGCTCATTGGAAATTGGCAACACATAGTTCCTTATTTCCTTAAGGGTGTTCTTCATCCTATTATTAGGATTGTAAATCTTGTAGAGATTAGTTGATAGGTTGAAGTGGTGGAGGAAAGAATGAATTTGATATAGGGTCTCTTTTCCAATTGAAAAGTCCCCCACCCTAAAACATATACATAAAAATGTGCCCCTATGAACCTTAGAATCTAAGTACTCCCTATTAACCATAAATAATTGACACATAAATTCAATAATAACCAGTCTAGGAGGAATGAACTTTGGCAATATGTAGGGTGGTTGGGGACAACCATATACTCTCATCAAAGAAAATGTTGGAAATAGGAATATATCCCCCCAATTATGGTCTAATCTCTTACTCTCTAGGAGTATGGAAGGTCTCAAAAGACTCTTTAGGATTTCAAGTTCCCTAAAGTAACCTAGGTCTGGCATTTTCATAATAATAGCACTAAAATTATTGAAGTAAGAAATAGAAATAGAAAAATGATATGAACTCTCACATATCCATGTCCATAACTAAATTGATAGAACTCAATTTTCATAAGAGGTATGATCAATGAAATTAGGGCTTATGTACCCCACATTCTTGTATAAGATCAGGTGCATCAATAGTGAGTAGTGATGGAACTTAAAATCTTTCATTTTTCCACTTTTAGCTAGTGCAATGTTTTCCTTCATCACCTCAAGCATATATTCAACATAATCATATTCCCCTCCATGGTATGAGTCTTGCATATCTATGGCTATGATAAATTCTACTCCATACACCATATCTATTCCATCTTTTTCAACCACCTTGTGGACACCATACATTATTTTTACGAAGTAATTTTAAAACTTGTCCAAAGGCATTCTTTTCTCCACCTTCTTAGGGTAATCAACTACACATTTTAAATCCATAGGGATATGTTGTAGCATAGACTTCCCTATGTAAGCCTTGGTGTTTGTCTCTAATTTCCTTTGTAGGTCTTCCAAATCTATAGACTAGCCCATGACACCATCCAATCCAAAAGATTCAATGAATGAAGCATAGTCTAGTATAGAAAGAATGGTTCCATTTCTTCTATGGAATTATTTGGTGGTCAAATTGTATGACTTGATTAGGGCTTTTATCAAATTGAGATCAACAAAAACCTTAGGAAAAATCAAATTTTCCAAGTTCTTCCATGGATTACACACTAGGATCTTCTTCTCTTTATTATGGTAAGAATACCTAAAATGCTCATAACTTGTGACTCTAGGGCATGTAGCATCTTTGCATAGGGCATATGGGTCCATGAAAGCATGGTCATCCACAACATTAGCATTTGAAGATCCTAGGAAAATCTTAATCCAGTCCTCAACAAACCTATTAGGTTGTTTCTATCTTGTTTTCCTTCCCTTAGAAGTGGAGGTCTCTGCAATTTCCATTTGCACTACTTGAATCTGTCCACTTATCAAATTTTTTGAAATAGCTTGAAAGCATTAGAGAAAAGTATATGTAAGCACTGACAATAATTTAAACACACTGAAAACTCTACAATTTCTTAGATTTTCTTCTCTTTGTTAATGATAAACTATAATTGATCAACAAAATGTATTTATAACTTAGCATACACCATCAATGCCACTTTGCATTGATTTTTAGCATGCTCAAGCCTTAAAACACAACTTATTCTATTAACTCAAGGGAGCATCATCATTACTATCCAATGTTACACTTTCTATAGATTGCTTGAATCTCATTCTTTGATAGCCCTTTGTCATTTCTAGCTAAGAAAATGGAAAATAAATTTTCATGTCAATTTATGGTTTTCCAATCTTACAATTGACTTAGGAGTCAAAATCCTTGTCACACTATTGTAAAATCTCAAAAAATTCTCTACAATCTCATGATAGAATAGTTACCATGACATCATAGATTTCCTTTAATTTCCTTATAATCTTATGATGGGCAACTTACCTTTAATAGTATAGCATCTTATCTCATTTTCCTTTGGCTTATGATCCTATGATCGTAGCTTAGCTAACTATTTTTTGACTTCAATTTTCATCCTTCTCACCTCTACAATTTTATGAGAAGCCACCACTACTCTTTATCATAGAATTGACAACATCTACTTTCATCTTTTGGATCTCCCAATATACTACTAGTTCTATCGTTGTAGCACCATTTCACTACCCTTAAGATCTTATAGAACATTATTTTTTATAGCATCGATGAACAAGATCCATTAGATTAGAAGCTTATGTAAAGAAAACTTTGGCTCCACTGGCTTGACATGGTATCCACCTTGAATTCATTGTAGTTATGACCAATTAAGATGGGACATATCACGTTTATAACTTGAGCTACCAACTTATTTTGTTATTTGTTATCTTACGATCTTATGATCAACATTCCCCATAGCATTTTGATCTTTAAAATCTTCTTCTTGATCTTACAAATGGGGCTTTAGTGTAAAATTAGAAGAGCTTATATAGACCATTATGATGCCTCAATCACCTCTTTATTGTAGGATTAATTCCTTCTAAATTCTTCCTTGTATTCATACTTCTATGATCCTATGACAAGTAGTGATTGCATGGTATTGGCCTTTCTATTATGCATCTATGCTCCCATGACTACCAATTTGTCATAATATTGACAACTGTGATTTAAAACCTTGCATCAAAAACTTACAATGTCATGATACAAAGGGAAATCTTAAGATTGGTAACCCTTTCTTTTTCACTTAAGATATCGCAACCATAACACATCTTAAGATTAGGGAACTTAAAACATGACTCTACAATCCTCTGGTAAACCTTGTGTCATAACATCAAGAGACAAAAATTGCGAGCTTGTGACTAGACACCAAAGCCATGTTCATAAGATTGGAGCTCCATGATTTGAAAGGTATACAAATCTCCTACTTGAAAATACTTAGGATAAGGGTAAAATGTTCCATGTCTTGATAGAAAATTTTAATGGCAAGATAAAAAAATAACCCTAGGATACCAAAATAAAGCCCTAGGGAAAGATTTTCACTATTTTAATTGAGGTAAAAAGATTTGGCTAGAGTTCCTTTAACAACTAAAAATAAATGAGACACAAAACCCTAACAATGCAAAACCAATTTCAAATCATTTTCACGATGAGAATAAAAAGTTTAGTATAGTGAAAATGAGGGCTACCACCTATAACCCCTAGGGATAGATGTTATCATTGAATGCATCAAAAGGGGTTTACATTATCTTCTAACTCCTTTCAACCAATTTGACCAAATATAATATGTCCCTAGGGGTCCTAGGGACATATCTTATAATTGAATGAATCAAAATGGGTCATAGGTTTTACTATGACCCCTTTCAACCCATTTCAACAAATGAGATACCTCCTTAGGGATCCTATGTGTTGGAAGTATAAGAGGAGTAACTAAGAGGGGAGGGGTGAATTAGTTACCACTAAAATAAATCCTAGTTCACTTAGATGTCAGTACAAAATAAATTTTGAAAACTAAACTCTATTGGTGCTTGACAAACACACTAAAAATATTTGTAACTCAGTAAACACTAAAAATGCTTGACAAATACTTAACATGAAAAATCTTAAGATGTTATCTGTGATTATTATTATTTTAACATAGTTTCAAAAGCATAAGAGAAATAGCATGAACACATTTGACACCAAGATTTAACATGGAAACCCAATTTGGGAAAAAACCACCAATTGTAACTAGTTACTGATTTTCACTCTTCTAGAGTGAGCCCTATTAGGAGGCAACCTATTAAAGGTTATAAAACACACTATTAGGTGTGATCCTATTAGAGGATTTAATCACCTTATTAGGAGTGGCCTTTTTAGAGTTCTTTGGACAATTCAATAGAAATCTCACCTTGTTAGAGGATTTACAAATATCTATTAAGCCAACTTTATTAAGAGATTTAGATCACTACTGCAATGGTTAGAGAGTGATAAATGTTAGATTGTGGTGAATGATCAAGGAAGTACTATACATACTTCATAAGCTCTAAAAAAATGGGGCTACTATTCACCAATTGGCTATTGCTTATATTTGTTGATATATGGCCGAAATGTTGTAACCCTAAAGTAGAAAAAATACTTGTAAAAATCAGATTAGGGTTAGGGATTTTTTGATAAGGTATGATGCAAAAATTGATTCTTGCAGTGATATTGAGTTGTAAGGGATTATAGATTGTAATTAGGTTGTAATCATTGGATTGTAATAATATTGGAATTCCTATTTGGTGGACATAGCCTAAGGTTTGGGTGAACCATGTTAAATCTTGGTGTCTTGTGTTCTTTTCTGTGTGATCTATTATTTTTTGATATAGATTACATTTCCATGTAATTGTTATTTTTGTCTAAGGTTTAATCGTAACAAGTGGTATCAGTGTTGTTTTTTTTCAGTTATCTACTGTAGGAAAGTCTCACAATTGAGTGGAAGTGATGGAAGACGAGGGTAAGTTGAGGGTTGAAAAGTTTAATGGGTAGAAATTTTAGTTATGGAAGATAAAAATGGAAGACTATCTTTATTAGAAGGATTTATGGAAGTTTTTGGAAGGAAAAGCCAAGAATCAAGGATCTATGTCAAATGATGACTAGGATCTTTTAGACAAAAAGGCACTTGGAAGCATTCAATTATGCCTAGCACCATCAGTGGCATTTAATATTAAAAAAGAAAAGAAAAAAGAAGAGTTGATGCAAACCCTAGCAAAATTGTATGAAAAACCCTCCACTTCAAAAAAGGTATTTCTCATGAAGCATTTATTTAATATGAAAATGACTAAAGGTGGATTTGCTACAGATCATTTAAATGGGTTTAATACTATTACTATTTAGTTAACTTCTATGGGTCTTAATTTTGATGAAGAAATTAGGGCTCTCTTACTTTTGTGTACTTTTCCTAAAGTAGGAATGACCTGGTAATGGCTATGAGTAATTCTATTCCTGGATCTAGTACCCTAAAATATGATGATGTGATCAATGTTATTTTGAGTGAAGATACTTGGAGGAAATCCTTAGGTGGATCTACACCAGGAAGTGCTTTGAATGCACAAAGAAAAGGTAGAATGACTAAGAGAGGAAGTAATTCCAGTAATCATGGAAAATCAAGAGGAAAGTCAAAAGGGAGGAGGTCTTAATCGAGAGGACCAAATGACCGCTAGTACTGTGGGAAATCAAGGCATAAAAAGAAATATTGTTGGACTCAAAAGAAAAATGTAGATAAACTAGATGGAGACAAGGAGGGAAATTTGGTAAGTAACAAATCTGAAGAGGATTCTTTGCTTCTATCTTTACAAATTGTTGATAATTCATGAGTTTTAGATTCTAGTGTTTCATTACATGCTTCATCTCATAGAGGTTATTTCATTGATTATTTCTAAGGGGATTTTGGGCTTATTTATTTGGGGGATAATGAACCCTATTAGATTGTTGGAAAGGGAAAAGTTAAGATTAAGTTGCAAAATGGAAATCATTGGCTACTACATGAGGTAAGACATGTTCCAAGGCTAATCAAGAATTTAATTTAGTAGGGAAACTTAGTGATGAGGGTTGTGTAGTTACTTTTAATGATAAAAATGGAAGGCTTCAAAAGGTTCCCTTGTAGTAGCAAAAGGTGTGAAAGTAGGAACCTTATATCTTTGTATAGGTCATATTGTTCCTTCTACTTTGATTATTTTGGAGAAAAATTAATGTTCACGAATAGTTGCTACAGTTGAGTAGGGATAACAAATAGCTATTGTAGATTCTGATACAGCATTGTGACACAATGGACTTGGGCACATGAGTGAGAAAGGTAGGAAAGTACTTCATTCAAAGAAAGTTTTACTGGGTTTGAAATGTGTTAATATGGATTTTTGTGAAAGGTGTATGTATGGAAAATAAAAGAGAGTGTGTTTTGTGAAGACTGGGAAGAAAAAGAAAAGTGAGAAATTAGAGCTTGTGCATAAAGATTTATGGGGAACAACTCAAGTATCTTCCTTTGGTGGTTCTCATTATTATGTTACATTTATTGATGATGCAACTAGAAAAGTATGGTTTTATTTCCTTAGATAGAAATTTGATGTATTTCAAACTTTTAAGAAATAGAATGCTTGGTTAAAAATGAGACTAGTAAGAAATTAAAATGTCTTAGATCTGATAATGGTGGTGAGTATTACAGTCATGAATTTGAATATTATTGCTCCACTAATGGTATTCATAAATGGAAAACTATTCCAAGGACTCCATAGGAAAATGGAGTGGCTAAATGCATGAACAAGACTATAATGGAGCGTACAAGGAGCATGAGGTTGTATGTTGAGTTGCCCTTACACATATGGGTAGAGGTTGTCAACACTATTGTATATTTGATTAATAGAGGTCCCTCTACTCCTTTGGGTTGTGGTATTCTAGAGGAAGCATGGACTGGAAAGAAGGTGAGTTATTCTTTTCTCAAGACCTTTAGTTGTGAAGATTTTTCTCACATGGATTCTAAAAATAGAACCAAGATAGAAACTAAGTCAAAGAAATGTGTATTTTTTGGATATGGCATTAATAAATTTGGCTATAGGCTTTGGGATTTTGAAAATTTTAAAATTGTAAGAAGTAGGGATGTCATATTAAATGAAAAAGTGTTGTACAAAGATCTTTTGCGACAACATGAGAAGAAAGCAGATGATTATATAGTGCTAGATGATACTCTAAAAGATGATGTTCCAACAATTCCTCATGATGTGCAATAACCACAACAAAAAATACCACACAACCCCATGAATGTTAGATGGTCAAAAAGGCTATGTAGATCTCTAGAAAGATTTTCTAATTTCTTGTATTCTATTTTACTTACTAATGCTACTAAACCTGAATGTTATGATGAAATTGTGCAGGCGGATACTAAGATTTAGTGGGAATTTGAAATGAAAGATAAAATGGACTCTTTACTAAAATATAAGACATGGGATTCATGCAAGTTGCCTATAGAGAAAAGGGCTTTATAGAATAAACGGGTTTACAAGTTAAAAGAAAAGGATGGAGGTAAGAAAAGATTTTGATGAGATATTCTCCCCTATTGTTAAAATGACTTCTATTTGTAATGTTTTTAAGTATTGTGGCTACTAAAGATTTTCATTTAGAGCATCTGGATGTTAAAACAACCTTCCTTCGTGGTGATTTAGATGAAGAGATATATATGGCATAGCCATAAGGATTCAAGGTCCAAGGTAAGTGTAAGGAAACTTAGGTGCAGAAACAACTTCCTACACTAATCCCTTAGGGAAAGTATTGTGCAAATTCCTATTAAATCCTTATAATTTTAGATTTGATATTATGTAAACAATAATATTATAGTGAACCATGAACATAGAAAATAGATAGAGAAAGAAAACACATAAATACAAAGATATGATGATGGGAAAAAACATTTTGGTAAATTAACCCCACCCCTCCAAAACCTACACAATGGTTACAACACACTTGCAATGCAAGTTCTTTCATGACACAGAAGACTCATGTAATAGCAACCAACAATACACTTTTTACTCACCTATTTGCAACCCTAAACTTTTTTATATCATGTTCTTTCCATTTTAGGGTAACTTTCAAAGAAGATTTGTATTAGGATTTTACCATTCTCTAAAAAAATAGGAACCAAATTTTTTCCCCCTTTGCAATAGATGGAGACTCAAGTGTATAGTACTCAATGATCAATTGCCACATGTCTTCATGTCTTCACCCATCATCATATATTCCAAAGATAACTCTTACACATCATAGGAATCCATGATAAACATTTTAGTCATAATCTCTTTACACACAATTCAAGATGCCAACACATGCAAGTGGAGTGACACATCAACATGTCAACTAGACATGAATAGTCACACTTAATTACATTATTTCCAAAAAATACATTTAAAAACCAAATAATAAGAATCCAAATAATCCAAGGTTGAGACACCTTATTCCTAATAGTAACAAGAAATTAGTGTGTAGATTGAGGGTAAGTGCACAAAGTTGTGGTGCCAAAAGGGGGGTATAAGTGGACACCTTTTTCTTGAAATCTACAAATTTTGAACTTCAACAAGAATTTGAAGATAGTTACACTCAAAATTTTCAGATATGACAAAAAAAAAATTCATAGTCCTTTGAATCTAGTTTCTAAACTACTAACTTTTTTTCAAAATGGTTTAGTTTTAGGTCCTCAAAAAAGGGGGCCACAAAAAGTGGTACTGTTTATTCCAAAAAAACATAGCATAGTACAAAGTGTGGCCCCCCTAAAATTTTAACTTTTGTTTTGAAAATTTTTAATCACTTTGGTCAAAAGTTACTTAACACTATGTAGTTTATCCCAGATTTTTCGAGTAATTTTTTAATGTCTATTTTTTTTTTAATGAATTTTTTAACTAGACACATCCCAAAAATGTGAAATATCTATGTGTTCCCCCTAGAAATAATTGAAAACTAATCTAAAATCAAAACTTTTCTCTTTCAAAGTGTGTAGAATGGAGTCTAGTTTCTAAAAAACTAAGTTGTTACAAAATTCAATGAACGAGCTAAAATCTATAGCCCAATTAGTACGTGGTGGTTTTTGACAAAAAATGAACATGCATTCAAAAGAAATTATAGATGAAAGGCTTGAAATAGTTCAAATTAAAAATAAATTATATGGTTAGATAGCTAACACAAAGACCTATAATGCTATGTAACCTGATCTTATCGATACCCAACCACGAGAAATCTTGAAGGGGAGCACAGAAGAAAAAATAATCATTTTTTGTATGTTTGCTGGAAAACACATCTCAAGCCTGTTCATCAAATCCAAACCTTTGGGTTGGATCCCCAAGGAAAAACATGCCTTAATCTTGAGTTTGATTAAGGTTTAAATAGCGTGTGCACCCTATAGTGCGCACGCGCTATAGCATGCACATGCTATTTAAACCTCAAATCTTAATAGCGCGTGCATGCTATAGGGCGTAAGCACTATAGTGCGCACACACTATTAAGATGTAAGTTGCAATAGAGAACTAGGTGGGGGGGGATAGGGTAATGGCTATGTGTGTGCATGAAAGAGATAGAGAAAAATTAGGGGATAGGAGAGGGGAGAGAGTACAGGATGGGAGAGAGAAAGTGAGAAAGAGTAGGGGTGGCAAAGAGAGTATAGGATGAGAGAGAGAGAGAGAGAGTAGGGGTGGCAAAGAGAGGAAGTGTGAGAGAGAGTGTGGATGGGGGAAAGAAATTTAAAGTAGGGGATGGGAAAGAGAGGAAGTGTGAGAGAGAGTACAAGTTGGGAGAGAGAGATTAAGAGTAGGGGATGGAGGAGAGAGAGAGTAGGTGATGGGAGATAGAGTGGGAGAGGAAGAACTTGAGAGAGAGGAGGATGGGAGTGCATGTGTGTGAAAGAGAGAGAGTATGGAATGGGAGAGGGGGAAGACAAAGTAGCTCAAGAGAGAGTAGGCGATGGGAGAGGGAGTGGGAGAGGGGGAGACAGGGGGGAATAGAAATGTGTGTGTGTGTGTGTGTGTGTGTGTGTGTGTGTGTGTGAGAGAGAGAGAGAGAGAGAGAGAGAGAGAGAGAGAGAGAGAGAGAGAGAGAGAGAGTAGGCGATAGGAGAGAGTGTGAAAATTTAAGAGAGACTAGAGGGCAGCAGAGAGAGAGAGAGTGGAGAGGGAGGGAGTAAGAGTGAGAGTGAGAGAGAGAGTAGACAGTGGGAGAGGGAGTGGGAGAGGGAGAGCAAGTGAGAGAAAAAGTAGGGGATGGAAGAGGAGAGAGGGGGGATGGGTTTGTGTGTGTCAAAGAGAGAGAGTCAAGAATGAAAAAGGGGAGAGAGAGAGATAGAGAGAGTAGGAAATGGTAGAGGGATGGGAGAGAGAGGGAGAGAGAGAGAGAGAGAGAGAGAGAGAGAGAGAGAGAGAGAGAGAGAGTAGGCGGTGGGAGAGGGAGTGGGAGGGAGAGAGAGGTGGAATGGAAGCATTTAAGAGAGATAGAGTAGGGCATGGGAGAGAGTAGGCAGTGGGACAAGGACTGCGAGAGAGAGAAAGAGGGGGAGAATGGGAATGTGTATTTATTTATAAGAGAGATAGAGTAAAGGATGGGAGAGAGAGAGAGAGAGAGAGAGAGAGAGAGAGAGAGAGAGAGAGAGAGTAGAGAGGAAGAAAGAGAACTTGAGAGAGATAGACAACAGGCAGTAGGAGAGGGAGTGGGAGAGGGAGAGGGAGAGGGCGAGAAATATGGGGGATGGGAGTGTGTGTGACAGATGTAGAGAGTAGGGGATGGGAGAGAAGAAGAAGAGTGGGGGGATAAGAGTGTGTGTATCTATGAAAGTGAGAGAGTAGGGGATGGGAGAGAGTGTGAAAGTGTGAAATTAGGGGGTGGTAGAGAGAGAGTACGATGATGGGGGAGAGAAAGTAGGCGATGGGAGAGGAAAAGAGAGAGGGGGGATGGGAGTGTGTGTGTGTGTGTAAGAGAGATAGAGCAGGGAATGGGAGAGAGTGTGAGAGTGCAAGAGTAGGGGGTGGATGAGAGAGAGAGTATGACAATGGGGGAGAGAAAGTAGGTGGTGGGAGAGGGAAAGAGAGAGGGGGGATGGGGGTGCATGTGTAAGAGAGAGAGTAGGGGATGGGAGAGAGTGAGAGTGTGAGAGAGTAGGGGATGGGAGAGAAGAGAGAGAGTAAGGGATGGGGGAGAGTGTGAGAGTGTGAGAGAGTAGGGAATGGGAGATGAGAGAGAGAGCAAGGGATGGGGAGAGAAAGTAGCGTACAAGATGGGAGAGAGAGAGAGTAGAGAGGGAGAGAGAGAACTTGAGAGAGAGAGATAGTAGGTAGTAGGAGTGTGAGTGTGAGAGAGAGTAGGGGGTGGTAGAGAGAGTACGACGATGGGGGAGAGAAAGTAGGTAGTGGGAGAGGGAGAGAGGGGGGGAATGGGAATGTGTGTAAGAATGACAAATTAGGGGATGGAAGAGAAGAGAGAGAGTAGGGGATGGGGAGAGAAATTAGGTGGTAGAAGAGGGAGAGAGATAGGGGGCATAAGAGTGTGTGTGAGAGATCTAAAGAGTCGAGGATGGGAGAGGAGAGGGGGTGAGAGAGGTAGAGAGAGTAGGTGGTGGGAGAGGGAGAGCGAGAGAGAGTAAAGGATGGGAGAGAGTAGGAAGAGAGAGAGGGAGGGGATGGGAGAGAGAGTAGGGAGGATAGAGAGTAGGGAGGATGGGGAGTGATGTGTTTTGAGAAAGTAGGGGGTGGCAGAGAGAGAGTACGACGACGGGGGAGAGAAAGTAGGCGGTGGGAGAGGAAAAGAGAGAGGGGGGATGGGAGTGTGTGTGTAAGAGAGACAGAGTAGGGGATGGGACAGAGTGTGAGAGTGTGAGAGTAGGGGGTGGCAAAGAGAGAGTACGATGATGGGGGAGAGAAAGTAGGCGATGGGAGAGGGAAAGAGAGAGGGGGGATGGAGGTGTATGTGTAAGAGAGATAGAGTAGGGGATGGGAGAGAGTGAGAGTGTGAGAGAGTAGGGGATGGGAGAGAAGAGAGAGTAGGGGATGGGGGAGAGTGTGAGAGTGTGAGAGAGTAGGGGATGGGAGACGAGAGAGAGAGAGCAGAGGATGGGGGAGAGAAAGTAGGCGATGGGAGAGAGAGTGTGAGAGGCAGAGAGAGCTTGTATAATATGGGGGAGAGAGAGTAGAGAGGGAGAGAGAGAACTTGAGAGAGAGAGATAGTAGGTAGTAGTAGTGTGAGGGTGAGAGAGAGTAGGGGGTGGTAGAGAGAGTACGACAATGCGGGAGAGAAAGTAGGCGAAGGGAGAGGGAGAGAGAGGGGGAATGGGAATGTGTGTAAGAGAGACAAAGTAGGGGATGGGAGAGAAGAGAGAGAGTAGGGGATGGGGGAGAGAAATTAGGTGTTAGGAGAGGGAGAGGGTGAGAGATAGGGGGGATAAGAGTGTGTGTGAGAGATGTAAAGAGTCGGGGATGGGAGAGGAGAGGGGGTGAGAGAGATAGAGAGAGTAGGTGGTGGGAGAGGGAGGGTGAGAGAGAGTAAAGGATGGGAGAGAGTAGGATGAGAGAGAGGGAGGGTATGGGAGAGAGAGTAGGGAGGATAGAGAGTAGGGAGGATGGGGAGTGATGTGTTTTGAGATAGTGTGTACACACTATAGTGCATATGTGCTTTATAGTGCGTACGCGCTATAGTGCGTACGCACTATCTCAAATCACCAAAAAATGGTCAAAAACCAACCTTGGGGCCCATTTCATCCATTTTAAACTTTTGGTCTGTTATGCTCTCTATTATTCTAATAGAAAACACGGGTTTCAACATCGAGCAAACACTATTTCAACACTTTTGGAAGCTAGCAAACACCAAATTCAATCATTGGATATGTGATTTGAAGAAATTTTGAATATTCTTTTAATAGAAAAGGTTAGTGCAATCCATTTTAAATATTGTTTGTCGATATATAGATAAAAATTTGATTATAATTTGATATGTTATGTAATATATAGTGAATTCATTAAAAATTGTATGTTTGAATGAAATGTTATTTTGAAATGGTTAGAAATTTGACAAGTCATTTGATATATATTGTGTATTCATTCAAATAATTATAATTTTTATATGTAATTGAATAATTTGTAATTTACACATTTTAAGTAATTTGGATGTTTGAATAATTTGACATGTAGAAATCATCATCATGCCAAGGAAGAAACCAAAGATTCAAAAAAATGCAGATAGGGAGAGAGATTTGACAATTAAAAGAGATAAAATGAAATTACTATGTGAACAAAGAAAATTGCAAAGCAATGATGAAGAATTAACTTTTGAAGAGGATCAAGAACCACCAGTACAAAGAAACAAGGAGGAAGAATTAGAAAGACAAAGAGAACGAATGAGATTGTTACGCTCAAGAAGACAATTGAATTGTGAAGCTACACCATCCTCCAATGTTGGAGTCATATCATCCGCTACACCATCTTTGAATGTTGGAGTCATATCATCCACTACACCATCTTCCAATGTTGAAGTCATATCATCCTCTCATGTTGAAGAGACACTGATTTATAGATCTGATGATATACACACTCCATCATGTCATGTTGAAAGCACCACATCAACACATCAAGTAGGTGATATTCCATCTTTTACATCTTATTGTCAACGCACATCATCTTCAGTTCAAGGTACGCAATACACTCAACCTTATATTGATGTTCAAAATGTTGAGAGAATTGAAGAGATTAGAACACCTTCTAGAATTCATTTTAGAAAACCAAAATATTTGATTGATATTGATACTAACATTTTGAAATCAATGCTTGACAAGATTAACAAGCGTACTTGTCAAAGAAAAGTTAATCATATGTTGAGATTATTTTTTGAAGAATTAAATATTACAGGTCAATGCCAATTATTTGTTGAAATGATGAGGAATTTGAAATTCAGGCCTATCATGAAAATTCTTGGGCTAAGAACGATGGATGATTCAAATGAAAGAAATATTGTAAAGAATCTAATGAGTGCTTATGACAAAGTGGGTTCTAAATCATGCACCAAAGATAGTAATATCACAAGACGAGTACTCACATCGACAATAGTAAGTAGCCAAATGAAGAAAGCTCGACTCATGAGAAAGACAAGCAAAACATTAAAAATTGGTAGAGGTACCTTAATGAGAGCCATGCTAAGGCGTGAGAGATTAGAAGATCCAACAAAAAATGAGTTATGGACATTTAGTGGTAGACTACCGCAAAAGGATAAAGAAATCAGTGAAGCCTTGAAATCATTGATCGAAGATTTTTGGAAAAATAACACACATGTTTCTCCTAATCAAAGAGATGTTGTAAGAAGGAGGATTGGTAGCCGAAATCGCGAGCCACATGCGAAACATTTTTTGGACTCAACTCAGACACAATTTTTTGCAAAATTTATTGGTATGTATCCTTAAATTCGAATAAGTCAAAGATTTTTTGAGATGGGTAAACCTTTTTATGTGAAAATAAATCACACACGCACAACTTGTTGTAGGATACATATTGAATTTTCTAACCATTTTGATGTTTTTAGGCACATATGCATAGTTTTGCATTGTCAGTTTGTTTTACAGGATTGTGACATAAAAGAGCTACCAAGATCTTCAAGGGAATTCATATCCAACATTTATGTGAAATAGGGGACAACCAACAATTTTACAAGACATCATGCTTGGATGGTATGTGCTTATTTTGTGGTTCTTTGCAACTTTTATCAACTTCTCAACATATGGATAGTACACATGCAATTGGAAATGAAATAGTAGATTACAAAAAATTCAAGATAGTGACATATGCTCTAAAAGATGGGAAACATGGTAAAAGATGTGATCTAGTTATTGAAAAGATTCTAGTGTATGAGTTCATGAAGATTTTTTGTGAAAAGATTATGTACGAGTATGCAAGGCATACCCATAGAGCTCGATGGTTGGATTTGCAATTCAAGTTGTGCAAGGATACATTTCCATTGGATACCATTGTTTCGGTTGTAGATTTTGCAGAGAACTACACACTACAACCACAAAATGAGGTGCCAGAAAAGTATTATACATCTCAACATGTTTCTATATTTGTTCACATAACATTCATGCATTCACCTACAAGTACAGAGGATGACAGAAAGATTTTGAGGGAGTACCATTTTTACATCAGCGATGATCGATCACATTCTACGAAGTTTGTACATGGTTGTTTTCAACTATTCTATGGAGATTTGGCTAATAGGGGCATATCATATCATCAACATATTATTTGGTAAGACAATTGTGCATCTCAATTCAAGAATGCACAGATGTTCTATTGGTTGAGTAGGATGCACAGGTTGTGCAGAATTCAATATATGTGGAATTTCATAGAGGCTGGTCATGGTAAGGGAGAGCATGATGGTGTAGGCACATGCATTAAAAGAGACTTGGCTCATGAAGAACTAAAGTACAAAGATGGAGCAATATTGATAGATGCAAAATCCATCGTCCAATGGTGTAACGCTACAATGGGTCCAGGTAAGGAAGGTGAGTCTACAGTTCATAGATTTTTTTGGTTGATAGATAATACTAACATTGCACCATATCAAGATTGTTGCACACTAACAGGATCTAGTGAGTTACACTCTTTTAGAAGCTCTGATGTAGGTTCATGGAGTATCCACACACGAAAAATGGCATGCTATTGTCCATCATGTGCAGAGGAAAATTGGGATGACTGTGAGTCAACTGAATGGGTGGACAAATGGGATATACGGGTTTTGGACCCAATTGACACATATCATCCCCCACAAGCACTGGAAATGGTAGAGATGGATTCATCTATTGACTTTGACCACTTGTCAGATTTAGTGCAACCTGGTAATATATATTTATCTTTGTAATTTCAATATGTAACTTTATAACTTTTACCCAAGTATTTTTTGAATTAATGACCACATTTTGTACATTTGTCACTGCAGGCCATGTTTTTGCTGTTATTGCACCTGAAGACAATGAAGAAGGGACAGATTATTATTTGTGTTGTTGTGTTGAAGCTAAACAAAAATTAGATCACTTGGTTATAGATGGTGAAGGTTTAGAGTACCATATTAGTGCGGTGGTTGTAACAGGCACATGGCTTAGACGATATCCTATGAAGAATCCTAACTTGTGGTTATTTGAGGATTGGCAAACAAAGAGGAAGATTCTTCATTATTCAAACCTTGTTGTTGTATCAAATGTCCACTTGATAAAATATGGTGGAAAACCACATAATAAGATTCTTTGGAAAGTTCGCGAGTCAGACCATGAGGCAATACTTGAGACATTAAAATGTTGAGCAGATCCAGTTGGCTCATTAGATTGAATTGGGAGAGAGAGAAAAAGTGATCAATTGGATCCAAATACAATGCTACAACCTCTTCCCCAAGACTATCACATGACTAAGGTGGACCGCATTGTTATGATGTGTAAGTGATGAGATTTAGTTTTGATTTGTTTAGAATATAGATACATTATTTGAATTTATATTAGATTCTTTAATAGGACCCATTTTTTTAATCTTATCTTAGATTTGTTACTGTGCTAATTCTTCATTTGTAGGTCACCAAAGAAGAGGGCTAATAAAGTTGACGCACAAGTGATAAATGGTGAGATGCCAAAATCATCTACGAAATGGTATTATCAATTCACATCCTCAATATTTATTAGTGTTCTTTGTTCAAGTACCATTGTATGATAATCATCTTATGCCTGGAATTGTAGCTTTGGGATCAACACTATAAAATGAAGGATGTCATACTACATTCACAGAGGTACCAAAATATTTTATTTGATATGGAGACAAAAGAAAATGTGTATTCTTCATAACTGCATTTGAGTCTCATGTATTATCATTTTCAGCTATTGACATCAGAGATACCTTTACATCTTCATCATTGTATTGATCAATGAGTCCTTATTGCACTCACTAGTTCTAAGCCAATGACTAAGGTATGAAAGAGTCTACATTAAAATTTCATTAGTACTAAAATTCAATATAAAATTCATAGGCACAATCGAGTGGTAACTTTGATGGTTTTTGTAGGGTCTTATTATTCCTGACCATCAGTGTATCCCTGAGGTGTATATACAGAGGAATTATCAGCTTGTTGTAAGAAAATATTAAGTTTTATGTGTAAATATATATATATTTTTTATATAAAATATTTATTTATTCATATATAATTTTAATTGTAACATGTCGAGTTACAAAAGATTCTAGACTAATGGACTAGTGAACATTTTAGGAAGACCTCGTTATATACACTGGTCATCTCCCACTTGTTGGAAATTAAAGACAATTAGGGATTTATTTTGTTCCCCTAGTTGGAAAGAGTATATATCTAATGATGTACATTTTAAACCTATATGGCATTATTGGGCATATGTTTTGTATAGTTTTTTCTATGTATGTCATTTTTTACATATATTTCATGTATGACATTATTAGACATATGCTTATGATGTTTCAAATTATTGATAAATGAATTATATGATATTGTTAGACCTTATGGAATCAACTTTGATTTTTTGTTATCACATTGGTTTGATGCTTGTATTCAATCAATCAACATATTTTCCTTTTAATTCTTCCACATTTGGCATATCCATCTAACAATGAACTTATGATACTCCCATCAAGAAGTTCATGATTGCATGGTTTTATGGTGGATGTCCCTCTCTTTTTTAAATTCCAATTTTATTCATCTACATGAGATCAAATTCCATTTCTTTCAATTGTATTTAAAGGTCATTAAAGTTTTTTCAAACAATGTGATTAAATAAATATTATTCAACATTTACCTCTATCATCAAGGTTGATTCATTCCTCCTCTTATTTTACCAAATAATTTGGATGAATCACCCATGGCTCCTTACATTTCTTGAAGAAAATTTTCAAAGACTTTGCAACATGTCTTCTCTTCTTCCATATAGTTCATGTTCATTGAAGACATTTGGTCAAACAATATATATGCTTTGTATATTCTCACAACACCAATAGTCATGGTACAATGCTTACAAGATCCATAGTTGAAGAGAAGCTATATGAAGCTTCTAGAACCATGGACCTATACTTAATTTAGTATTATTGCATACATGTTACTTATGAAAGTGGAACTTTCACATAGATAAGTAGGGAAACCAAAATTGAAAGCCAAACTTAACATAGAAAAGTAAAGCAAGCGTCAACTATATTTTCATTAAACATTGTGAATTCAAATATATTTAACGAGGCATATCTCAGTGCTCGTGCAAGATATGGATGAGTTTCTAATTCCTACAAGACCGTGTTGTAGAGACCTACAATAACCTCTCTCACTTTTTGGAGATTGCATTTCGTTTTCATTCTACAACAGCATCTCAAGTGATGTTGAAACTTGCAGTGTTGGCGAGTACAAAGTTGCCAACTGCCAAATCTCTCTCATCTTTCGTCGTGGGATCAAACTGTCTACTCCATTAGCTCTAGGTGGCCAGGTAAACCCTATCCCCAACCTTTTCTTGTCCCCTTCAGTGCTCGAACGATCTCAGGCATGCTGAACTGAAATGTCCCTAAGGGTCACTAAATGCCACAGGGCTGCAATATTTGATGGGGCATATCTTGGAGCTCGTGTGAGATATGGATGAGATTCTAGTTCCTACAAGACCATGTTATAGAGACCTACAATAAATTCTCTTTCTTTTTGGAGATCACATTCCATTTTCATTCTACAACGCCATCTCAGGTGATGTTGAAACTTGCAGTATTGGCCAGTACAAAGTTGCCAACTACCAAATCTCTCTCATCTTTCATTGTGGGATCAAACTATCTACTGCATTAGCTCTAAGTGGTTGAGTAAACCCTATCTCCAACCTCATCTTGTCCCCTTCAGTGTTCAAACATTCTCAGGCACACTGAACCAGAATGTCCCTAAGGGTCACTAAATGCCATAGGGCTACAATCTTTAATGGGGCATATGTCGGAGCTCGTGCGAGATATGGATGAGATTCTAGTTCTTACAAGACCATTTTGTAGAGACCTACAATAACCTCTCTCACTTTTTGGAGATCACATTCCATTTTCATTCTACAATGCCATCTCAGGTGATGTTGAAACTTGCAGTGTTGGCTAGTACAAAGTTTCCAACTGCCAAATCTCTCTCATCTTTCGTCATGGGATCAAACTGTCTGCTCCATTAGTTTTGGGTGGCTGGGTAAACCCTATCCCCAAACTTTTCTTGTCCCCTTTAGTGCTCAAACATTCTCAGGCACGCTGAACGGGAATGTCCCTAAGGGTCACTAAATCCTACAGGGCTACAATCTTTGACGGGGCATATCTCGGAGCTCGTGTGAGATATGGATGAGATCCCAATTCTTACAGGACTGTGTTGTAGAGACTTACAATAACCTCTCTCACTTTTTGGAGATCGCATTTTGTTTTCATTCTACAATGCCATCTCAGGTGATCTTGAAACTTGCAGTGTTGGCCAGTACAAAGTTGCCAACTGCCAAATCTCTCTCATCTTTCATCGTGGGATCAAACTGTCTACTCCATTAGCTCCAGGTGATCGGGTAAACCCTATCCCCAACATCATCTTGTCCCCTTCAGTGCTTGAACGTTCTCAGGCACGCTGAACTAGAATATCCCTAAGGGTCACTAAATCCCACAGGGCTGCAATCTTTGATGGGGCATATCTCGTAGCTCATGTGAGATATGGATGAAATTCTAGCTCCTACAAGACTGTGTTGTAGAGACCTACAATAACCTCTCTCACCTTTTGGAGATCACATTCTATTTTCATTCTACAACGCCATCTCGGGTGATGTTGAAACTTGCAGTGTTGGCCAGTACAAAGTTGCCAACTGCCAAATCTCTCTCATCTTTCGTCGTGGGATCAAAATGACTACTCCATTAGCTCCGGGTGGCTGGGTAAACCTTATCCCCAACCTTGCCTTGTCCCCTTCAGTGCTTGAACGTTCTCAGGCATGCTAAACTGGAATGTCCCTAAGGGTCACTAAATCCCACAGGGTTGCAATCTTTGACGGCACAAATCTTAGAGCTCATGCAAAATATGGATGAGATTCTAGTTCCTACAAGACCATGTTGCAGAGACCTACAATAACCTCTCTCACTTTTTGGAGATCGCATTCCATTTTCATTCTACAACACCATCTCGGGTGATGTTGAAACTTGCAGTGTTGGCCAGTACAAAGTTGCCAACTGCCAAATCTCTCTCATCTTTCATCGTGGGATCAAACTGTCTGCTCCATTAGCTTCGGGTGGCCGGGTAAACCCTATACCCAACCTTGTCTTTTCCCCTTCAGTGCTCAAACGTTCTCAGGCACACTAAACCAGAATGTCCCTAAGGGTCACTAAATCCCATAGGGATGCAATCTTTGATGGGGCATATCTCAAAGCTCATGCAAGATATGGATGAGATTCCAGTTCCTATAGGACTATGTTGCAAAGACCTACAATAACCTCTCTCACTATTTCGAGACCACATTCCATTTTCATTCTACAATGCCATCTCGGGTGATGTTGAAACTTGCAGTGTTGGCCAATACAAAGTTGCCAACTGCCAAATATCTCTCATCTTTCATCGTGGGATCAAACTGTCTGCTCCATTAGCTCTAGGTGGCTAGGTAAACCCTATCCCCAACCTCCTCTTGTCCCCTTCAGTGCTCAAATGTTCTCAGGCATTCTGAACTAGAATGTCCCTAAGGGTCACTAAATGCCACAGGGCTGCAATCTTTGGCAGGGCATATCTCAGAGCTCGTGCGAGATATGGATGAGATTCCAGTTCTTATAGGACCATGTTGTAGAGACCTACAATAACCTATCTCACTTTTTGGAAATCACATTCCGTTTTCATTCTACAATTCCATCTCGGGTGATGCTGAAACTTGCAGTGTTGGCCAGTACAAAGTTGCCAACTGCCAAATCTCTCTCATCTTTCATCGTGGGATCAAACTGTCTGCTCCATTAGCTCTGGGTGGCCAGGTAAACCCTATTCCCAACCTCATCTTGTCCCCTTCAGTGCTCAAACATTCTCAGGCATGCTAAACTAGAATCTCCCTAAGGGTCACTAAATCCCATAGGGCTGCAATCTTTGACATGGCATATCTCGGAGCTTGTGCGAGATATGGATGAGATTCTAGTTCCTACAGGACCATGTTGTAGAGACTAGAGATTAGCCAAGGATAAGGATAGCATAGTAAGAAAATGATTATTTATCTGGTGGATATAGGTCTTTTATGTAACAAACCATTTATATGCATAGTAAAAGAACTGAATATAGATTTGAGACATATTGATCACCTGCAGTTTGATCATCATCACAAGTATGCAACTTTTGTTTCACTATTTCATGCGGGTTTATTGAAATTTCTTTATGAGGTCATTTACAGATGGGATGTTCAAAGGTTGTGTTCCTATGGGCTGTCAATACTTTGACTATACTTTAATTCAACAATTATCAATATGGGAAAAAATGGAACTCGTATTTTGAAGTACTGAGAAGATGGTCTTGCCCTTCCCCAGGAGTTTCAAAAATGGGAGACATTAGGTAAGAGAGTGAAAATGTTACTATCGCTTCAACGCACATGACACAATTGGAAATGCAAATTTTGATGGTAATCATTTTGTGATAAGGGAGAGACTAGGGATGATCATTGTTACTATCTCTTTAGTAGTGGGTTTTTGTTTTCTCTTGAATTTGGTGGTGGGGGATCAGGGGTAATTCTCCTTGGATATTCCTTCTTATGATGTTAGTGACAAGTGTTGCTCTTTGAAAACACTTGTACAATCTTTTTTAAATTATTATATAAAAAAAAAGAATTGTAAGTATTAAACATGATTAGCCTTTAGTTCCTAGAAGATCTTTATTTCCCCATCAATGCATTTAGAAAGTTAAGTTTTAAGAAGATCATAAATAGAAAAAATTAGAGAAGCAATTTAAACATTTATATTGATTGGAAACATGTGAGTCTTGAGTTTCCTCTACCTTTTAAAGAACGTTCCTTAGCTAGCGTACCTAATTCCACATTCCATAAGAGTGTCATTGCGCTAAAGATTTAGGAAACCAATTTCTCTAAGATAAAGCTTCCCGGTCAATAATAATCTACCTATTGAGGTACATAATACTTCTCAATTAAACTTGTGTTAATTTAGTATTAATTTGTTAATTAACTACAATGTCAGTATCTGTGTACAGGGGGTGACTGAGAAAACTATTTGAGGTCCAATTTGAAAATATATTTGTAAGGATCTCGACCAAGGTTCACAACTTCAATGATTAATACATCTATTCAGGCTAGAACCTCACTACAAAAAAATAATATATAAAAAAGTTAGTGAATAACGTCATGTCTAGACCCAAATCATCCAATGAAAGTCAAATCAGCATAATGCGGAACAACAATATATGCATTGAGTGGGTTGTCATAGAAAAGCTTCAGAATAAAATTCATGTCTAGAATTAAAAGACCTTAAAGAAAATTTATGCTTGTAACACAAATGGCCATTCAAAATTGAATATGATTATAATATGTGAAATAGCATTATGAGAACTTGTAGTGCTCTTGTGAACATCGTGTTAATTCTTGTAAGAATCCCTAAGATGCTTGTTATACTCAAAATTTTGTTGAAATTGAATTAATTTTTATCCTGTCGGTTAATTGGCTTAGGGTGATATATGCTTCTTGGATGGAATAATGAGTTCATGATTAACTCTGTATTAAGATTCATAGCATCTTCTAGTTATTTGCAAAGGAAATTTATAAATTAAGATAATGTCATATGGCTTGCTTGAGAAAGATGTTTGTGTTCTTATTGATGGGTACTAATGACTGTCCACATTTAGTTCTTCAATATCCTATTTGACAAGCTTTCCATAGACATTTCTTTGCCATACTAAGTATTTTTGAAAACATATTTGAGTAGAAGCACTATAGTAGATACTACATGATGTTTTAACAAATAAAGTAATGGGTTAAAGACTATTATTTCCAAGGTATTATGTCATAGTATTTTAATTGTAATGATCTTAGACTAATGATATTCTTGAAGGTAACTTTGACATGCAGCAAGAAAGACAACCTACAGCCAAGGCTATATTGTGCCTACAACCAAAGCCATAAATGCTCACAGCCAAAGCCAGTAGTGCACATAGGCAAAGCCATGGATTCTTATAGCCAAAGTTACGAGTGTTCGCAGCCAAAGCCATGAGTACATGAAGTTGATGATCACAATTGTTTACAACTATTCACCAGAAACAACTTCTTTGCAGTTTTTGAGAAATACTAATAAAGCAAAAAATAACATCTACTAGTTGGTAGACATAATGGCAACTCTCTAGCAATTGAATTTAATTTCATACATGCACATATCTAATTTAATGTCATACACGAACATATCTAATTTAACGTCATACATGAAGAAACATATAATATGAAATGATAACCAATAATGTCATATACATTAACAAACACATAATATATTATTATAACCAATAATGTTGTATATGAACAAACATATCATATATTAACCAATAATGTCATACATCAAATATATAATGTCATATGTACATCAAATGTATGTCGAATGTGTCTCTCTGATGCCTATATATATACATGGGGAAGGAAACAAGTCTCTATATATATGTATCGAATATCTCAACTACATCTTTTCCTTCCCACAAGGGGAAGGAAACAAGTCTCTTGATGTCCTCTGCCATCATGTGGAGGGAGATAGTGGAGATGACGGGGCCCTCCTAACACGCTCACTTGACCTCTTGTTGAGGCTCTTCTCCAGGTCCAACTGATACAAAGAAAGTAGATATGAATCAATATTTATTATACGTTGAAATCAAATATATGTACACACAAAATCAATTATTTTCTTACCGCCAACAAATATTCACTCTGTAAGTCCACCACAAATTCTCGTGGATGATCAGGCGTGACAAGACCCTACAACAATTCAATAAATATAATCACTTATAAATAACATTAGAAATTTTGAGATTAACTATTATAAACAACAACTAAGATGAAGAAAATTCTTTCATACCTTTGTCAGTGGCTGTGAGCTAGCCACAGCTGCGGCCACTCCACTATCAACAGACCGTCGCAGATGAGGAGGTGTGTCCAACATCATGAGCTGCATATTATATAATACATGTTATATCTAACATGAAACATGGAATAAATATAATCAAATGAATTAAATTAACATGAAACAACTATACCTGTGTGAAGCTCGTATGATGTCTCTGCTCTGTGTCTGTGGTAAAGGTTGAGGGTCCTATGGAGAACTGATGCACATGCATAATTTTTTTGGTCAATCATTAATATGATTACGTAATAAATATATGTATTAATTAAAATGATTAAATTGATACATACCTTAGGACTCATCGAAGGGACAAAAAATGGGCCTAGAGGATCACTGCTAGGCCTAGCAACACTTTGACCCTAAATTTTGAACAATGTCAATAAATGCTAATTAATTAATCATTCACTATACATATGAAATGTGATCAAATTAGTAATTTACCTATGTGTCAATGCCAAATGTCTCATTCAAGAACTCATCGGTGACAAGCCCATCATCCGCAGCATCTTTGGCATGAGTGCCAAATGTGTATAGGGATCCGCATGAAGTGCACATGTGACCACGACGAATAGAAGGCTCCCCCTCAACTAATGGGATCATGGAATGGATGAGGGTCTGTGTCAAAGCATTAATGGTCCCTAGAGTGCTGGCCTCTACATGTTCCTTCACAACTGAAGGAATAATCACATGCTCATGTTGTGGATGGACCACAGGTGCCCTAACTACATTAGGGTCACGACGTGCTCCTGGTCTCTCAAATGATGACCCCCCACCTCTACCCTGGGAGTCTAACATATCAAAATAATTAGGGATCTCCCCAAGGACAAACTCACAATATAATTTCTTCAAAAAATACATGGGAACCTCGTGATTATTACAAGGAGGGGCATCAAAAACCATCCACCATCTATCCCAAAAATTATTTCTAATAGCATCGTGTATGCACCAATGGATGGGGAATCATTTAGTACCCTCTCTAACAGTATTTGGCTCACCGAGTTTTCTAAATAATGCACATATACTACCTTTTGATATTTCTTTTTTTTTAACATCTTCATATGACAATTTATTTGCATAAATCTTTTTTGTTCATCCCTCGTAGCCCGCCAAATATCTAACTGACCACTAACTAAGGTTATCTGAGTGTTATGGATTCAAGGGATGATGCCAATTGAGCCCTCATTGGATTGGTTTGTCCGAATTCTTTCAACCGAGCAATGAGTCTTTCTAATTCAATTTTTCCTCTTTGTATTTCATTTCTTATATTTTCTTGTGTGCCTGGCGGAGGTCTTGCAATTGGTTCAGGTTGTGGAATTTTTTGTTCTTCTTGAGGAGGGTTTTGATTTTGAGGTTCTTGAGGGTTTTGTGGATTTTTCGATTGATTATGGACATTTCCTGATAAAAAATCAATTGAAATCCAACTAAATAAACAAATCTAAATGAAATTTGTAAAAACTCTACAAAAGAATATCAAAAACCAATAAAACAATATGGAAAACATATTAAACAATGCAAAGTTAAGTTTATATCACTTACTTCATCATCGTGGGTGTGCTTGTTGTCTTGGATTTTGTCAGTGAGGAGGCATTTTGGCAAATGGTGGTGAATTTTTGCTGTCAAACCTACGTACGCACTGTTGGAGAGCCAAAAAACAAAATGAAAATGATGGGCCGCGGGTTTGTAGCCCATCATATAAATTTTTGGACATCAGAATAGTGCGTATGCACTATGGCTTGGGTGACCCAAGCCATAGTGCATATGCACTATAATGTGTACGCGCTATTGAACATTAGAAAAAAAAAAAAAAAAAAACTTGTCATTTTTTTGGCACCACAACTCGGTGCATATGCCCTTGAATAAAATTTTATATGGCTTGAAGCAAGAAACTTGGCAATGGTATTTGAAATTTAAAATTTTTATGCATGAGCATGGATACAATAGGTTTCATTCATATCATTGTGTTTATTTTAAGAGGTTGGATGATGATAACTAAATTATTTTATGTTTATATGTTGATGATATGCTTGTAGCTAGGTCTAACATGGATCATATTAAGGGGCTGAAATGCCAGTTAGCACATGCATTTTCTATGAAGGATTTGGGGGCAGCAAAAAAAATCCTTAGTATGAAGATTCGTAAAGATAGGAAGAATAAGAAATTGATTCTATCTCAGGTTGATTATGTTGAGAAGATGTTGTAATGTTTCTCTATGGAGAATGCTAAAGCTGTCAGCACACCTTTACCTAGTCATTTGAAGTTGACTAAGGAGATGTGACCAAAGACATAAGAAGAGGAGGATAAGATGTCCAAGGTACCCTATGCTTTAGCTATAGGAAGTTTGATGTATGTTATGGTATGTACAAGGCCAGATATTTCACATGCAGTGGGATTCATTAGTAGGTATATGAGTCATCAAGGAATTGAGCATTGGAATGCAATAAAATGGATTCTTAGATATTTGAGAGGAACATCCAGTAAGTTTTTACATTTTGTGGGCTCTACTACTGATTTATAGGGATATGTTGACATAGATTTGGTAGGTGATATTGATACTAGGAGGAGTACTATAGGTTATGTATTTACTATTGGTGCAGTAGTTGTGAGCTAGGTTTCTAGGTTATACAAGGTCAATGCTTTATCCACTACAAAGGCAAAGTATGTTGCTACTACAGAGGCAACCAAGGAGATGATATGGCTTCAATTCTTCTTGAAATAATTGGGACATCCTCAGAGGGATAATTATTTTTTTACAAATAGATAAAGTTCCATTCATCTTATAAAGAATTTAGCTCTACATTCAAAGACAAAACACATTTAGTTGTGATACTATTTCATTCGGTTAGTTTTCGATGATGGACAATTAAAGCTGGATAAGATAAATACATATGAAAATCTAGTGGATATGTTTACAAAGGTCATGAAAAGGGAGAAATTTCATTCCTCTTCTGCGTCAGTTGGTCTTCTAGACTAAACAAGAATAAAAGAACAAAAATGTCCAGGGTGGTTTTATCTAGTGGGAACCCCATGTGGTGGTGTTATTACTATTGGATCATTCTCCAAGTGGGAGATTGTTATTTAGTGTGGAGTCTAATCAGCCCCCAAGTGGGAGGTTGTTAGATTATGGTGACTGATTAGGGAAGTACTGTACATACTTTATAAATTTTGTTGGGCTACTATTCGCCAATGGTACAAAATTTTGGGCTACTATTTTCCATTCACCAATGGCACAAAAATTTAGGTTACTATTTGCCAATTGGCTATTTCTTATATTTGCTAACATATTGCTGAAATTTTGTAACCCTAAAGTGGAAAAATACTTGTATAAAAGGGATTAGGGTTAGGGATTGTTTGATAAGGTGTATTGCAAAAATTGGTTCTTACGTCCGTATTGAGCTATAAGGAATTATGGATTGTAATCAAGTTGTAATCACTATGCTGTAATAATATTGGACTTGTTGTTTGGTGGATGTAGCCTAGGTTTTGGGTGAACCACATTAAATCTTGGTGTCTTGTGTTCTTTTCGGTGTGATCTATTAATTTTTGATATTGGTTATATTTGCATGTAATTTTTATTTATATCTAAGGTTTAATCCTAACAACAATGACATGACCTTATTTGGATGCAACTAAATTTTTGATTATAGATGTCAATTTTGGCTTATGTACTTGATCCTTCTTGATCAAATATATCTTTTCAGATCCCTAAGGATATTCTACTTATCCTTTTAATTCACTTCTTCTTAGCATCATCAAATCTTCAATTCTCTTCCTTGCATACTCACTTTCTAATCATCAACTTGACCTTTTATATATCCTTCATATTGTCAAGTCGGCTAGAATACAACTTAGAATAATTAATATTCAACTTCTTAGTCAGCCAGAACCAAAAAATAAGTCAATTGAACTCAGTATACCAAAATAAGAAAATCCTTTTTTAGCCGACCCTACTAGGTAGACACTAGCTTAGAAATTATTTTCCCTTATTAACTAAGTGAACTCGGCCAACACTACATACTTGAAAAGTTCCTAGGGTAACTAAGTGAGCTCAATTAACATTGTTTCCATCCAACATTTTCTTAATTAACTGAGTGAGCTCGGTTAACACTCATCTTCTACAAACTTTCCTTTGGCATGAACTCGGTAGACACTATCTTCTGAACTAGGAAAACTCTAAAATTCTTGTTAGACATAGAAAGTAGTCTATAATGCCTGAGTGAGCTTGAAATAAACTCACTAATAATGATATGAAATTTTTTGTAACATCGAAGACAATACACAATTAATCAATTATTTCAACAATCTCCCTATTTGGCATTGATGTCAACACAACATGTCGTAGCATACTAAATTTTTAGAGTAAAGAAAAAAGTAAAGAACATATCCTTAGTTTCATTCTAAATTTTTAGAGTAAAGAAAAAAGTAAAGAACATATCCTTAGTTTCATTCTAATTCTCATCCATGAGAACTGCCTCTATCAATGTGAACTCTTTCTACCTTCAATTTTTTCCTCTATTAGAAAACTTCTATCTGCTACAAATTTTTCTGATAGAAAACTCTACTTTTGATATTAGACCAACTTCATTCTCCCTCTTTGATATCTCTTTGTCTTTAAAAAATTTCTATAAGATATGAGAACAAAATTATCCCTCTATGACATCTCATGCCAAAGACAATGTTCAGGGAATATCAATGTACCTCAAGTATAGATTCATTTGCAATATGCTCTTGTCAATATTGCACCAATTGATTGATCTTCAATAATGCTCTGGTTGATGCATCACCAAACTTCATTTAGTGATCTTTAGATAGGGGAATAACCCTTACCTTACCTCTTAGATACAAAAATGCATCCTTAGGTAATGGCTTGGTGAATATGTCTACAATTTTTTCTTTTTTATTCACATATTCTAATCTAACTTTTTTTTTTGAACCAATTCTCTCAAGAAATGATATTTTATTTTATTTTGGTATGCATCACTAGATTCTTTGATATATTTATTGCATTGGTGTTATCATAGTATATAACTATTGGATCCTTGATCTCTCTCTTCATACCTATCAATAGTCGTTTGAACCAAAAAATTGACTACTACTACCACATATTCTGCCTCTGTTGTGGACTAAGAGATACAATTTTTTTTCTCACTTTTCCAAGATGCCAGTCTTTTACCAAGAAAGAATGCTCCGCCATTGGTGCTTTTTTGTCATTAATACTTCTTGCCCAATCAGCATCTATAAATACTTTTAAATCCAAATTGCCTCAAATTTTGTACCATAAACCATATTATTCAATACCTTTTAGATATCTCATGATTCTTTTAACTATCATCATGTGATTTTCTTTGAGATTTTATGAGAACCTTACCACCATACCGACTGCTAATGCAATATCAGGCCTTGTATGCTCTACATACTACAATTTTACAATCATTGATCTATATGTGGTTTGATCTACCTCTTTTGAATCATCATGTTTGGAAAGCTTATGTCTAGTAGAAATAGGAGTTCCATCTAGTCTTGAATCTTCCATTCCAAATTTCTTTCATATCTCCTTGATATAATTTAGATTGGGTAATGTAGATACCATCTCTTTTCTATTGAATCTGTAATCCAACAAAGAATTTTATCTCTCCAAATATAGACATCTCAAATTCTTTACTCATTTCTTCTCAAAATTTCTTGCACAAGTCATCATTTTCTATGAATAAAGTATCATCAAAAAATATTTCTACCAACACAATCTTTTTGTCTGGTCCTTCTTTGATATATAGACTACTATTATCATTTTTTCTTTGAAAATCAATTTGTATCAAGTAGTTATGAAGTCTTTCATACCAAGCTTTGGGAGCTTTCTTCAGACCATATCATGGATTGTGTAATTTTTAAATCATGTCCTTTTTGCTAAGATCTACAAAACCTTTAGGTTGTTAAATGTAGACTTCCTCATCAAGAATGCAGATTTTGCATCCATTTGATAAACTTTAAATCCTTTGTGTATAGCATATGCTAGTAAAGTTCTAACACCTTCTAATCTTGTAATAGGAGAAAAATTTTCACCACAATCAATACCTTCTTCTTGAGAATAGCCTTTACATGCTAACCTTTCTATGTTTCTCAAAACTTTTCCATCTTCATCTAGCTTATTTATGAATGCCCACTTTGTGCCAATAACATTTTCATCCTTGGGTCTAGGAACAAGAATCCAAGTTTTGTTCTTCTCTATTTCTTAAATTTATTCATTCATTACTTCAATCCAACCTTCATTATCCAATGCATCTTTAATATTTGTAGGTTAAAATTCAAAAAGTAAACATGTACCTTTCAATTTTCTCTTGTCATTGTTCCATCTGATTTGTCTCTAATGATCTGATTAGGTACATGATGCCTTCTGAAATATCTTGCTAACATAGTTTCTTTGGATTTGGAATGAGTTTCACTAATTTTATCATGAATTTTAGTATTAATCTTGGGTTCCACTATTTGTGACTCAAGTCCATCAGACTCAGTAGCCTCTAGCTGTGACTCAAGTCCTTCAAACTATGACTTAGGTTGCATTATCTGTTACTCAGTAGCTATTGGAGATTTTGGGAATTTAAGAGGTGAAGCCTCCTATCTACTAGATATATTTTTTAGGGTATCAATTTCATAGTAAAAAAATCTTCTATAATCCTCAAGCTCTTTGTTGCTCTCTTCTTCACTCTTTTCTGCAAACTCATCAATTCTCACATGTGCACTTTCTATTGATTTTATGAGTAGAAAAATTCAAAAACTTGTATTCTTTACTTCTATGGGAGTATCCTATAAATATGTCATCATCACCTTTGAAATCAAATTTACCTTTCCTAGATTCTTTCAAGATATAACATTTTCTACCAAATACTTTCAAATAACTTACATTAGGTTTGTAGCCATACCATAGTTCATAAGGAGTTTGAGATGAGTCTTTCTTCAGCTATGCTTTTTCCAAGGTATGAACTACAATGTTGATATCTTCCTTCAAATATTTGATTGCAACATTATTTTCTATCATCAATATTCTTGCAAATTACATAATGGATCTCTTCCTTCTTTTAGCTATACCATTATGTTGAGGTGTACTAGGCATTGATACTTGTCTTTTAATTCTCTTTTCAATGAATAATTCATTGATATAATTAGAGATGAATTCACCACCCTTGTATGATCTTAAACATTTAATTTCTTTCCAATTTCTTTTTCTACTCTTGCTAGATGCCACTTGAATTTTTGAAAAGCTTTTGATTTTTCTTTTAGATACATTACGATCATTATTCTAGAATAATCATCAACAAAAATAATTAAAAACTTTTCTCCACTTTAACTCTCTATTCCAATAGGTCCACATAAGTTTGTATATACAAGCTATAAGACTTCTTCAGAATCATAGTTCTTCCTTTTGAAACTAATCTTTTCCATCTTACCAATTTGATAATTTTTGCATAGACCCATATTAGGTTTCCTCAAGCTAGGAATACCTTTTACTCTTCTATATTTTCTTATCTTAAATAGGTTATCAAAGTTTACATGAAATAATATTTTGTGCCATAACCATCTTTATTCCACTTGAGAAATAAAACATGAACTTTCACTGAGATCTAGATAGAATAGGTTACCTTTTGTTTGTCAGCTAGATCCATCCAGATTTCCCTTTGCATCCAATATTTTGGACTTCCCATCCATAAATTCTACCTTGAATCCAATGTTATTCAACTATGCCACACTCAGTAGATTATGCTTTAGTCCTTCAACCCAATAAGCATTATCACATATAAGTTCTTTGGTCAAAGAGATACATCCTTTTCCTTTTATGCAACAAGGTTCACTATTTCAAAATCTCACACTACCACCATCATAATATTCTATTATTTTGTCTGCAATGATATGATGTGAGTAGCCACTATCAATAATCCATGTATAATTTTTGCTAACATGAGAGATAAGTGCCATCTTATCTCCTTCATCATCAGAATCTTTAGTCATAAAACAAGATTTCTTACCTTTGTCCTTGTAGTCATTGTAATATTTGAATTCCTTCTTTTTTTTGCACATATTACTTTTCTTTTCATCCTTTTTTTCTTTTTTTGGGTATTTTATAGCAATGTAACCAACTTCTTCACAAGAAAAGCATATTAGAGGAATTTTACATTTGTGCTTTCCTCTACCTTTGGAATATTTCCTTGAAAGTAGGGCTTCAACAACTTGAAGATCACTATCAGAACCTTCTTCTTCTTCTTCACTTCTTGATTGATTAGCCTTTGATTTCTTATTCTTTTCCTTGAGCGAGAGTTTGGATTCAAATGTAGAATCAATACCTTTGGAACTAGGAACATAGTTATCATAGTTATCCAACTCAAAAGCTTTCAATCTACCAACTAGAGCATTCAAAGTTATATTGCTATTTGGATCACATATCATCTCTTTAATAGAAGACACTCTAAAATTGCATAAATAGGAAGAAGGGTTCTGAGTACCTCGCTTACAACTATTTTTTCATCAATTTATCCTCCAAATGCTTTGATTGCACTCACACTTTCTTTGATTCTTTCCACATATTTTGTAATGTTTTCATCTTCTCTCATTTTCATCTGATAAAATTGACCTCTAAGACTTTCTGCTTTAGCTTTTCTTACATTATCATCTCCTCTATAAATGCCTTTCAGTTTGATCCACATTGCATGAGATGTAGTGTAGT
>CM053793.1:329818441-330213441 GCA_028749045.1 Cupressus sempervirens | reverse complement strand
TGGGAGGTTCACTTAACAACTAATGAAACCCAACAAGCTTAGGATGGATATGAATTTTTAGTGTTATTTGATGGTAAAGCCACATGAGAAGAATTTGTAGATCATATAAAACAAGAATATTACCCTAAGGATATCGATGAACATAAATATATACAATGACAATTACTTCAATAGAAGAAAGACTAATCAGTTTAGGAGCACCAACATATTTCATTCTCTCTTTGCAAAGGCTGGCATTAAAGACTCAAAAAAAAATCAATTTCTGAAGTATAAGAGTGGCATTCATAAATACATTTAGACTGAAATGGATTTCTTCAATACAGAAACATTGTCTAGTGCTTTCAAATATGCATAAAAAATTGAGGAGAATTATTTCAAACAAAATGGGAGGAGGGAAAATCCAATGAAAAAAAAATGGAAAGGTGAAGCTAATAAGAAAATGGGAAAATAAATAGCCAAGGAACCATCTCCAAATTCAATAGCAAAAAAGACATGGGGCTTAAAGAAAACATGACAAAAATTAGGTTAGCGGTGTGAAGTCCATAAAAGTCCTTCTCATAACACTAAATATTGTAGAACTATAAATAATTTAATAATGGAAACTCATGAAGAAGCTATTGAACCCAATGTAGCATACTTTGAAAACCAAAAGAAAGATGAACAAATCATTGAGGTTGATCCATATACCATAGTGGCCACTGCAAAGCTATTTTTTCATGATGATGAAGAGAGGTTATTAAATTCACAAATGTGGGTAGGAGGAAAAGCTTTGCATTTTATTATTGATAGTGGTAGTCAAAATAATTTGATATCTTCTAAGACTATAAAAATATTGAATCTAAAGACAAAATCAAACCTACAACACTATTCTATGGGGTGGGTGAGCCAAGGGAGAAATATTCAAGTAAATAAGCAATGCCATCTTTCATATTCCATAAAACCATTCAAAGATGTGGTGATTTGTGATGTATCTCCTCTTGATGTGTGTGATATTATGTTAGGAGAAACATACATGTATCAACATCATGGGATCTCTGACTCTAGGCCACAAAGTGTGATAATCAAATTAGGTGGACAAAAGTACCAGATTCTAGAGGTAAGTCCTATACACGCTACATCTTTGAATAGTGAAAAACAATGTAGAATATTAAATACTCAACATGGTACATTTGTGTTATTAATGTTTCAACTTAAGGAACAAAATAAAGATGTATGTAATTCCCATTCCATGGTGTCCATCACAACATAACAAAGATCAATAGATCATATTTTAACAAAATATCAAATTGTGTTTGAGTTACCAATAGGGATACCCTCACATTTCCAAGTTAGACACTTTATTGATTTGATACCAAGAACCCCATTTCCTAACAAGTCATTATATAGGAGGTCTATTATAGAAAATGATGAGATAAAAAGGAAGATACGGGAATTGATTCTGAAAAGACATATCCACCAACCTACATCTCCCTCGGGTAGCCCAATCATTCTTGCCAAGAAAAAGGATGGTACATAAGGCTCTATATTGATTATAGGTCATTGAATAAGATAATTATAAAAAATAGATATCCAATTCCTCAGATAGATAATCTCTTAGACCAGCTTATAGGGGCAAAATTCTTCACTAGAATTGACTTGAAATATGGGTACCATCAAGTACCAATTGATCCAACAAATGTATTGAAGATTGCTTTTAAATATAAATGAGGAATATTTGAATGGTTGGTGATTCCTTTTGGCCTCACAAATGCCCCAATCACATTTATGAGGATGATGAATGATGTTCTTAGGCCATTCAGTGACTCTTTTGTAGTTGTATATCTGGATGATATTCTACAACATGTGGAACAAATATTTTTTGCATTGCACCATGGACTCTATGCAAATAAGGAATTTTTTTATTTAAAGTACTAAGTACTTACAATATGTTATTGATATAGAGGGTGTTCATGTTGATTGTAAAAAGATCCAAGTAATTGAAGACTACCCTACTCAAAGGAATCTCAAAGAGTTGTATAGCTTCTTGGGGCTAGCTAACTTATACCCGAGATTTGTGTTTGGATTTTCACAATTTTATTTGCTTTTGAATTAGTCATCATGAGGAGGTATGAAAGAAAAATTCAAGTGGATAGGTGCTCAACAACAAGCATTTGAGGAGTTAAAAAAATGGTTATTTTCTACACTAGTTTTATCTCTTCCTAATTTACAATAATATTTTGAAATACAAACTGATGCATCAAAATATGCCCTGGGAGTAGTCCTCATGTAGCATGGACATCTAGTTGCCTACCATAGTAGGACTTTTTTTGTTACAGTGTGTAGATATCCCACCCATGATAAATAATTATATGCTATTGTTCAAGCTTGCAAGCAATGAAAACATTATATATTGGAAAAGAAGACTATCATCTACATAGATCACAAACCCCATAAATTTTTGTGAAAACAAGGAAAATTATAGAGTGATAGGGACCAAAGATGGTCAGCTTATCTTCAACAATTTCATCTCAACATTTTTCATAAGAAAAGAAGCACAAATAAGGTAGAATATTGTCTGAGTAGGCCTCTAATTGTAGGAATAAGTATGGTATTAGAATCATGTGGTCACCAAATAAAAATTGGGCCCACTTGTATGGACACAATAATGAGTTTTATTATGTTTATACTTAGCTTATGGAAGGTAATCATGTGCATTATTATTACTTACAAGATAAAATGATTTTCCACTTTGGCCAAATTTTCATTCTTAAGGAAAAATGTAAGAATTTAACATGGGGAGTTCACTAAAATAAGGTTGTTGGTCATTTTGGAATAGGTAAGACTACTAGTATATTGCAAAGATATTTTTACTAGCCAAAAATGAAAAATGATGTGATAGAATAAATTCATGCATGTACAACATGTACCATTGTAAAGCCTGCAAATCATAAGCTGGTTATATATTTGGTACTTCTTATTCCAAACAAACCTTAATATTCAATTTCAATGGATTTTATGTCTGACCTTCTTACCACTAAACATGGAAATGATTGTGTATATGTTGTAGTAGATAGGTTTTGAAAAATGGAAATCTTGGTGGCTTGTAGAAAAGTAATCTCTATGGAAGAAACTGCAAAATTCTTTTTTGAGCATATTTGGGTTCATTTTGGGCTACAAAAAAGAATTATTTTAGATAGGGATAGTTGAGTTCTTATTGAATTTTGGTCTTCATTATGGGAAATGGTTAACACAAAACCAACCAAGTCTAATGCATTCTATCCTCAAATAGATGTTCAAACAAAGGTTGTTAAACGAATGACTATTCAACTATTCTATATGTATCATTCCAACTATCCTCATACATGGAATGAGAGCCTTTCATATGTACACCATAGCTACAATAGGGAAATGCATAGTTCAACTAGCCATACCCCATTTGAATTTTGTCTTGCTTATTAGCCTTTATCACCAATAAATGTTTTTATCCCAATTATGCAACCTAAATTGGTACCATGCTTTGATAAGGAGAAGGAAAAAGAAATTGAGTTCATTGATAAAATTCATCATTTGTATCAACAATTTCATGAAACATTGGAGAAGACCACTAAGAAGTATAAATAGAGGCATGATGAGCATCGAACTCCTAATTTTCAAGCTGGGGATAAGGTATGGTTGCATTTCTAGAAGGAACAATTACAAGGCCCTCATAGGAAGCTTCATCCTCTTTGTTATGGTCCCTAAAAGATCATCAAGAAAGTTGGTTAGAATGCATTTGAACTCAACTTACCTCAATTTTTGGGTGTTCACCCTGTCTTCAATGTAGAACTGTTGAGGCCGTATTTCCTTCCTTTACTAGACATTGTAGGTGTTGTTGAAGAAATTAGTCACACTGAATTTAATCTAGAATTTTTTACTCTACTCCAAAGTTCTCAAATTATGGAGATTGTCATGAAGAATTAGAGGAACCAAACAATCTGTTTGTACTATGTGGTAAAAGGACAATTTGTTCAATAAGGAAATTGGCTTGCACATGAACAAATCCAGCTTCATTTTCCACATATGATGCAAAGTGTAGATGAAATGGGGCCCATTTCCACTAAAGGAGGAAGGAAAGATCAAAACACAATCTAGGAAGATGTAGAGGATGTTGCCACAAGAAAAAAAGGGAAAATATCGAAATCTATTTTTTTGGTATTTTCTATGTTCTAGTATTTCGCAATTTTGGAGTCCTCTAGGGCATTTTTGGGACTTAGCTACACTTAAATTTTTGGCCAATGAATGTAGAACTTTAGAAGATCTTTCAATAAATTTTGACAGTTCATGATTTCGAGCTATGGTAGAAAGTTACGACTTCTACAAGTAAATGTATTTTTTAGTGTAGATTTTTGTAGGTCTCATAGTTGTTAAGTTTGTTTTGTAATTAATTATCTTTTGGAATTTTTATTTTTATTTCCAAGGGATAATTGTGACCCTTGGGATCCATCAAACTTGTATAAAATCTATTTTCTGAATAGAATGGATCACTTTCTACCTTACAAAAACATCTATTGTTGCATTTAAATTGCTTTCAAATAAATCATAATACCTTAGATTCTACACCAAGTATAGTAATCTCTATTCTAATTTAGATTAAAATGGGTTATAAGTTATCTTGTGACACCTTTTGACTCATTCAAATAAATATAATACATCCCTAGGCATCCTAGGACTCCTAGGGATAGATGTCATCATGGAATGTGTTGAAATAGGTTGTAGATTATCCTATGACCCCTTTTGACCTATTCAAACAAATAAAACACATCCCTAGGGACATATGTTTGCATTAATTCTAATGTCACTACATTGGGGAGTATCCTAAGAATTGGGGAGTATTGATATGTTGCATTCATGACTGCATTTTTCATTCATGTCAACATAGCAGTAATTTTGTTAGGATTGGAAGAATAACAATCAGTAGTCTTATGATGTGCAAAAGTTAAAGAAGTTTTAGATGATTCCTAGTGGAGGATATGTTCTTGAGGTTTTCCTAATGACATGGTTAACAAGACTAAGTCTGAGTCAATGGTATATGAAAGTTACATTTGATTTACTGCAAGCACTGCAGAAATAAAGCATTGGAAAATAGAGTTATAATAATCTATCACTATCTTTCATCTAAGATGTAATGAAGATATGTGTAGTTACACAATCATAGAAGATAGTTGTGGGATGATACCAACATGTGTGCAAGATGTGGTTTCACATGTGTGAAGTTTGGTATAGATTGTGAGCTGATGGTGCTATTATAATTGTGAATTAATTAATTATGTGATTTTAACTAATTGGGAAAGCCTTAAGGTTGACTGAAGGAATTATTATGAAGATAAGGTATAAAGAAAAGTTTTTTTCCTTATTTTTAATGTATATATAGTTAGAAGATCAAGTGGAATGTAGAAGTATTAGTACATAGAGTGAGAGGGAGCATAATTCTTATTGAATGAATGTAAGCAATCGAAGGGATGATTGGATGCACAGTATGAGATTTGGTTACAAGATCTAAACGATTAGAAGTTTGGTTGATAGGAAAAAAAGAGAGGAAGGAAGTACATTTTAGTTCTATTATTCTGTAAGGAATAATACAAAGATCATTTGGAAAATGGGTTCCTTGATCTTAACCTTGAAGTTGTTTGCATAGTGGGTCTAGCTATGTTCCACAACTCCTAACAGGGTTGTCACAACTCCTAATAGGGATTCAAAGTCTCCTAATAGGGACTTATATGCATTGAATGTTGTAATAGACTCCTAACATGTTCTATCCTCTAACAAGGAATACTTATATTAGTACATCATCTTGTCGATACCATCCCCACTAGGGTTTTCCCTCTGATCAAGGGTTTCCATAATTAACATATATGGTGTTAATTATGTATGAGTATCTTGTTGTGGTTTTATTTTATATTACTCATATAGTTAATTTTGTTTAAGGTTAATGATTGTGAAAATAGTTGTATAACTAATTCACCCCCCACCCCCCTCTCATTTATATTTGTGGACTATATATACTAATAATTGGTATCAAAGCATGAGGTCCTTGAAGATAAGCCTGAACAACTTTGGGAGATCAATGGTGAATATGTTCAAGAAGGATAGTCCAAGATTCAATGGGACCAACTATGATAGCTGGAAAGAAACCATGAAGACTCATCTACTATGCATGGGTCCAAGATATTGTCTTTTGACGAAAGCTAAGAAGCAATTTTTGAAGAATCAAAGCTAGAGGAATGTAGTGGGGAGAAAGAGATATATTCATGTGTAACATGAGAGCTATAGAAGATCTACTATCAGGTCTTCCAAAGAATTAATACAATTAGGTAAAAACATTTCAAACTTCAAATGAAATTTGGAAAGCATTAGAAGTTACTTTTGAAGGTGATGAGTATGCAAAAAGAATGAGATTACAAAATTGGATTTGTGCATTTCAAGATGCTAAGATGATGTAAGATGAACCTATAAGAAGTTATATAGGAAGAATATCAGAAATATTGTAGGAATCTAATCTCTTAGTGGAACTAAAGAGGATGATGAGGTTATATGGAAGATATTGAATAGTTTAACACCTCCATTCAAGAAAACAAACTAGATGATTCAACTAGTAATTCCCTACACCAAAGATTTCACAAAAGGAAACATTTCTTAGAAGATTAGAATCTGTAGAAGTAGATTTGAGATAGTTTGGAGACTAGCTAGAGCTAGGACAACCTTTAGTGCTCTAAACATTCAACCTAATCTATCAAGAAGTGAAAGTGCAAGAGGAGGCTATGCCATTAGTAGAATATCTGAAGAAGATAAGAAGATTGAAGAAGGAATAGCCCTTCTAGTAAGAAGAGAGAAAGATGGTAAGAAAATATTTGAATGTTGGACTTGTGATGAATATGGTCATTATGCATCTAAATTTCCTAAAACAGAGAAAAATTTTAGAGGAAAATTTAAGCCTAGAAGAGATAAGTATAGAAATTGTTTATATGCTAATGAGGATGAAGAATATGATGAAAGAGATTAGAGTGAAAGTGATGGTGAATTAGGATTTTTTGCTATCAAGGAAGATGATCTTGATAGAGAAATTAGAGAAGGGAGATCTCTAGTTACCCAAGTTGAGAAGAAATAAGATTGGATAATTGATAGTGGATGTTCACATCACATGACTAATAATATGAATAAGTTTGTTAAGTTTATAAATAACAATGGAGGTATTGTTAGAGTTGGCAAGAATGTTGCTTGTCATATTATATGGATTGGATCTATTACTCTTGATAGTAAAACCAACACTGATGATGTTTACTTTGTTGATGGTTTGAAACATAATATGTTAAGTGTACAATAGTTGGTAGACAAGGGATATCTGTTGTAGTTCATAGAGAAAACTTGCATCATCAAAGACAAAGATGGTAAGCTGATTGGTACTAGAACTAGATCTAGAGGTAATGTATTTCAATAAAATCCTACTAAAATGACATGTTTGGTTGCGAAGATTGACAATAATTGGTTATGTCATAGAAGATTTTATCATATAAACTTTGATAATATTGTGAAAGTTAGTTGTACATTTGCAGCAAGTGATCTACCTAAGATTATTAAGCCTACTAATGTTGTCTACAAGGAATGTATTTTGGTTAAGTAGAGGAAAGTGTCTTTTCCTAGCAAGAAGTTCTCTACTATAGAGAAATTGGAGATTGTTCACAAAAATCTAAGTGGTCCTGCAAGAACTAGAGGATTCTATGGTGAAAGGTACTTTATGATTTTTGTTGATGATTTCACTAGGAAGATGTGGGTAACATTTCTTAAAGAGAAGTTTGAAGCTTTTGATAAATTTAAGATATTCAAGAATAGAGTTGAATATGAATTTGGTGTCAAGATTAAATGTGTGAGGTCAAAAAGAGGAGGAGAGTTCACCTCTAGAGAGTTCAATATGTTCTATGAAGAGAATGGAATCAAAAGATAGTTATCTTCCCCTAGAACTCCAGAACAAAATGGGATTGCTAAAAGAAGGAACAAATCAGTAGCAAAAGCAGCAAGAGCAATGTTATTTGGGAATGATGTCCCAAAGAGATTTTTGAGAGGAGAATTTAACACTATAGTATATAATTTGAATAGAGTACATATGACAAAAAGTATGAGCAAGACACCCTATGAGTTATGGTTTGGTCACTCACCATCAGTCAAGTATTTTATAATATTTGGAAGTGTTACATTAAGAGAGATGATGATATTGGTAAGTTTGATCCTAGGAGCAATGAAGGTATGTTTCTTGGTTACTCTATGAAAAGTAAAGCATGTAGATGTTTCAAATATAGAACTAAGAAAATAGTTGAGTGTGCAAATGTAAGGATTGATGAAATTTTTTGTGCTAAAGAGAAGATGGTATATTATAATTTTGATGAAGAAGAGGATAATTTTGGAATTGTTAGACATAATGCTAAAGTTATTTTTGAGACTAAAAATGACTTGTAGAATGATGTATCTAGTTAGCATAGAGAAGAACAAAGATCTGAATCTATAGAAGAGATAAGAGTTGAGATATCAACTCCTACTTCTAGTAGAAACATGACAAAGAATCACTTGCTAGAGAAGATAATTGAAAGTAAGGATAAAGGTGTGATGATAAGGAATAGAGGGAATGATGAATTTTGTCTGATTTCTCAAGTGGAACTTGAGAGCACAAATGAGGCATGTAAGGATGATCATTGGATGAAAGTAATGACAGAAGACTTAGATCAGATTAAGAAGAATGATACATGGGAATTGGTTCCTAGATCAAAAGATAAGAATGTGATAGGAACTAAATGGGTTTTGAGGAATGGGATGAATGAGAAAGGAGAAGTTGTGAGAAACAAGGGAAGACTTGTTTGTAAATTTTATTCATAGCAAGAAGTCATAGATTATGAAGAGACTTGTGCACACTTGGAAAGAATGGAAGTAGTAAGGATGTTCTTGGCTTATGTACCAAAGAAGAATTTCAAGGTTTATCAAATGGATGTCAAGTCATATTTTCTAAATGGAGAACTTGAAGAAGTCTACATTGAGAAACCTAATGGATTCCCTCTGAAAAAAGAAAAAATAATTTGTGTATAGATTAAAGAAAGCACTATATTGTCTAAAGCAGGCACCTTTAAACTCATATGCAAGGTTGGATAGTATTTGACTAAGCTTGAATTTATCAAAGGTACAATAGATGGTAATTTGTACTTGATAAATATTAATGATGGTCTCTTTATCATTGCAATATTTGTGGATGACATAATATTCGAAGGAAATGATGAAGAAAGTGATAAGTTTTCTAAAGAGATCAAAAATGCATTTGAAATGAAGTTTTTCTTTGGACTGTAGATTGTGCAAAGCAAAGATGGGATATTTATTTCACAAACCAAGTATTTGAAAGACTTGTTGAAAAGATTTGGTTTAGAGAGTTGTAAACCTTTTGGTACACCCATGGTAATTGGTTACAAGTTATCTAGTAAAGATGAAACACCTATATTTGAGTAGAAGAAGTATATATCTATGATTGGAGGATTGCAATATCTAACTCACACTAGATAGGCTATAGCAAATGCAGTTAGGATTGTAGCAAGATTTCAAGTTGATCCTAAAGAGTATCATTATGTAGCACTAAAGAGAATATTTAGACATTTGAAGGGTACATCTGATTATGGAATTTGGTATGATAGATCAAGTGACTTCACTTTATGAACATATAATGGTGTAGATTGGGAAGGCAATATTGATGATAGAAAGAGAACTAGTGGTGGAGCATTCTTTCTTTGAGGAAGATTAATTTCTTGGTTGAGAAAGAAAAAAGATTGTATATCTCAGAGTACAACTAAGGAAAAGTATGAGTAGAAAATAACTGTAATCAAGTTATGTGGATAAAGAAAATGTTGAAGAATATTGAGATTCTATTTATTGAACCTGTTATCATTTATATGATAATAAAAGTATAGTGAGTATGTCTAAGAATCCAATATTGCATTCTAAGACAAAACATATATCCATTAAGTATCATGTTTTGAGAGAGAAGACAACAAAGGAGTAAATAAGATTAGAATATGTAATTACTAAAGATTAGATTACAAATATCTTTACGAAGCTTTTTCCTAAAGATATTTTTGAGTGCCTAAGAGGTATGTTAGGGGTTATGCCTCTACCTACTTTAGGGTAGATGATGAAAGGAGTGCATTATTATAGTGGCACAAATCACTATGGTTAGACTGGACTAAATGATGATGCTTCCTAAATGAAGGAGTATCTAGTATGTACTAAGTCATTGAGGACTCTTGGTATTTTGTATTGAATAGTGTCTTTGGACACTTGAGCTGATTGAAGAGTTTGAAGAAGTATATTTTAACAATTGTTATTTAAAAATTGCTATTTAACATTCACACCTTTGACATTGATGTCAACGAGGGAGAGAAAATTAGAAAGAAGTGCCCATTGAGTTGTCAATGGGAAAGTGTCACCTCTCTAAGGAGGTTTAGAAAGATTTGTGTATGTGCATAGAAGAGTATTTTGTTGTGCAGAGGAATATGTTAGAGCATAGAAGAATATGTTAGTGGATAGAAGGATATCTCTATGAGGAAGCTAGAAAAGTGTTGGATTTTTACCATAAACAACTCATAACCAATATCTAGAAGATTTCATATTGATGAAGAGGATTTGAAAAGATGCCAGCATCAGTAGTAGTAGAGTACAATTTGGTATTCCTAGAGTTTAGATGATTTTCATCTATGTTTCCATCAATGCCAAAGGGAGAGATTGTTAGCATGAATTCTGATGATAATACATTTGGGGAGCACCCTAAGAATTGGAGAGCATTGATATGTTACATTCATGACTGCATTTGTCATCAATGCCAATATAGAAATAATTATGTTAGGACTAGAAGAAAAATAGTTAGTAATCTTATGATGCACAAAAGATGGGGAAGCTTTAGATGATGCATAGTGGAGGACATGTTCCTAAGGTTGTCTTGATGATGTGGTTAAGAGGATTAAGTCTAAGTCGATGGTATATAGAAGTTACATTTGGTTTACTAGAAGTAGTACATAAACGAAGCAATGGAAAACAAAGTTCTAATGATCTATCACTATCTTTCATCTGAGATATAATGAAGAGATGCACAATTACATAGTAATAGAAGACAATCATGGGATGATGCCAGTGTGTCTGCAAGATTTGGTTTCACACATGTGAACTTTGGTATAGACTGTGAGTTGACAGTGCTATTGTAATTGTAAATTAATTAATTATCTTATTTTAATTAATTGGGAAAGCCTCAAGGCTGACTTAAGGAATTATTATGAAGATAAGGTATAAATGAATTTTTTTTTCCTTATTTGTAACATATCTTAGGTTAGAAGATCAAGTGGAATGTGATGTATTAGTATGTAGAGTGAGAAGGAGAAAAATGCTTATTGAACAGATGTAAGCAATCCAAGGGATCATTGGATGTGTAGTAAGATATTTGGTTACAAGATTTGAAGGAATAAAAGTTTGATTGATAGGAAAAAGATAGAGGAAGGAAGTAAATTATAGTTCTATTATTCTATAAGGAATAATATAGAGATCATTTGGACAATTGGTTGTTTGATCTTAACATTGAAGTTGTTTGGGTAGGTGTCCAGTTATCTTCCACAACTCCTAATAGGGTTGGAATCTTTTAATAGGGATTCAAAGTCTCCTAATAGGGACTCATATGTACTAAGTGTTGTAACAAACTCCTAACATGTTCTATCCTCTAACAAGGAATATTTATATTAGTACATTATCTTTTGGGTATCATCCCCATCAGGGATTTCCCTCTATCAAGGGTTTCCCTAGTTACTATATCTAGTGTTAATTATGTATGAGTATCTTCTTGTGGTTTCAACTTATATTACTCATATGGTTAAGTTTGTTTAAGGTTATTGATTGTGAAAATAGTTGTATAATTGATCCAACCCCCTCTTAGTGGATATAAGTGGACTATATATTCTAACAGTAGGGACATATGTTATCATAGAATGTTTTGGTAGGGGACATAGGCTATCCTATGACACCTTTCAATGCATTTGAACAAATGAAATTAGTTCCTATGGGTCCTATGACTACTAGGGACATATGCTATCTGTTGGTACCCATATTGACCTAGTATTTAAACTTTAGTATAGGGTCTCGAACCTCTTTGAACTAAGTTTGAAGTAGGTTGAAGTGGTTTAATTTTCTAAAGCAGGTTTAAATGGTTTATTTTGATTTGTCTTGCTTATTTTGGTTTGAGGCAATTCAATCTATAGGTACAAATTATTTAGAATTTTAATAGTTTGCATGATTTATAATTTAGAAGCATGGAGATTCAAGAGACTCATGTATCATATTAGAAAACTCATATTGAAAGACTAAGTTGAGTTCAAATGCAAATTCTCTAGCCTAGAACATATGATTCATATTATTTTTCAAACATGCCTCTAGGTACATGCAAGTACATATTAGCTCACCAATGTTCAAATTACCCCAAACAAGAGGTTTAATGCTCACATTCAAAGACCTAGTTCAAAGAGATCTGATGACTCATGAGATTGGCTCAATTTGGATAATTATGTCTATATAGATCATTTTCAATTTGGACTACCTCATAGATGTATTCCCTCTATCCAAGTCAAAGGCTTTGAGGCTTATATATACACAAAGCTGATCTTGTGATCATTCAAGTTCAAGTGAGGGTAATGATTCCATTAAGATGTAGACTTAGCAAAGGTATTTACAGTCCTACTAACTAAATTGAGTAGCATTCAGGAGATCTTAAGATATCAATGTGCTTTGGGCAATTGGTGAGTCAAGCCTTGATATTAGTTATGTCACAAAATGATGTAATTGAGAAAGATGCCAAAGGAACATAACTAACTACACAACAAATGGTTATCTATGGAATCACATACACCTCATAAAAAGAATTATGGAAGTGATCAGTCATCTACAAGTAGTTATAAATATTGTCTTTGAAATAGAGAAGCTATGTGCAACTTCAAGCATCCTGACATCTCATCTATATGGCTCATTACCAAGCTTGAGCCATGAAATTCTCCTCGATGGATATCTTGTATGATGCCAAAATTGATGGAAAACAAAGCCAAGAGGTCATCTCGCAATTATTTGATGAAACACCAACACTTCCATGTGAATAGCCTAAAAGGTTACCAAGTGATCCTCATGGGCCAAATGTAGTAGAGTCACATTAGAAGATGCTCACTAACATCATGTGTTTTAGTTGCAACAAATGGAAGTATTGTGGTTACTAGCAATCATGACACAACAATTATGGTATGGGAAGTGTTCCCATCCACCAAAAATGTTAACAAGAAATCCTAAAATGTACTATAGGTTCCATGTAGTCAAAAATATCATGTAATATCAGATAAACCTTGCCATATTCTTTGTGGACATGATGATTTTGTCACTTGTGTTGGTGTTTCTGTTGAGCTAAACCTTGTTGTGAGTGGATCCAAAGATCCAAGCTACATTTTGCAGACCTTACAGGAAGGTAGGTATATATGTTTTATTCATCATGGAAATGGAAGTACATTGTCTAAGATTATTCCCTCACAACATGGATGACTTGTGTTATACTCTAATGATGGTCTCAATCTTCTTCTTTATTCGATCAATGGGAAGCTTCTTCCAAGCCCTGAATCAAATGATGTATCAATTGTATGCATTTAAGTGGTTTTGGTGAATTCTTAGTTTGTTTAAGTGATAAAGAGTAGGTTATATTGCATTCAATGCATTCACTTGAAGTTCTAAAGTAGTACAATACAATGGGAAGACTCATTATGTCATTGTTGGTGACGCCAAGGGATTGCTTCTTAGTTGGAACCCAAGATGGTAGTGTATTGGTTTATTCTAAATAGAAACTCTGTAGTATAAGAATAGTCTCCTCCAAAACACAAAATCACAAACATTTGCAACTAGGTAGACAAATTGATTTTTGGTGTAAGAATGAGAAATTAGATCTATCACCTATCTTAGTTTTTCAACTAGCAGTTGTCTATAGTTACTTTAGAGACCTTTGTGAGACATCATGCATAATGAAGGTATGCCAAGAGATAGATGGGGACCAAAATTTTATCTCAAACAACCCTCTTTGTGACACATGTCAATTCTATTAGCTTTTTTATGCTAGATATTCACTACAATTTTATTGGTGGAACTCTAAAAAATTATGGAGAATAAATAAGCTTCCATTGTTCATTAATCATAGAAAAAAAAGTTTTCTTCTTAGGATGCATTTACAAATGTCTAACTTACCTGCGTTCAATAACATGACATCAAAATTTCTAATCTATCATTGCACCTTGATGCTACATGATTTTAGAGTGGAAACTTCACTGATACCTATAGGAAGCGTAAGATGAGTCAATGACATACTATCACTTGCATTCTTAATCCAAATAAAGATTTTAATGGATTCTCTATACTTCAACCAAAGTATAAGTATGGGCAATACTTGTAATGTGTTTGATGAAACACTGGTTCCCAAAAAGATCAAGCTCGATAAAGGAGATGGAAGTGTTGAAACATTGTTTAAAAGGCCTTGAAAGCTATTTGACATATGAGGACATTATAAAGCTGAGGGGTCATTGAAATAATTTTCAAAGGTTATTGATAAACATAAACTTGTAGTAAAGTTTATCTCATAAAGGTAGATAGATGGGGGAAGAATGAGAAACTTCTCAAGAATGTATAAAGACCCAACATTCAAGAAATATATATAGGAATCAATTGTATAATTGTTAACCATCATCGAGAGAGAAATAAATATGTGGGCAAAAGGTGTAAATTGGGTTCTAGTTTTATTTCAGTTTTTGCCAGGGGAGCAGAGACTGCCTTTTATTTGTAGACTTTGGGCTTTTGAGAGGGGTTTTTTTCCTATTTTTTCTATTCTATTGTAATTTAGGGGAGGGGAATTTTTATTTCTAAATAGTGATTATTATACAAATATAGCAAAAGCTTTATCATTTTTTTATGTTCAGAGAGGAGATAACAAGAATATATTTAAACTTTGAATTTAATGTATGTTTTCTTATCATTATTCAACTTGGAGTGGTATTAATTTTCTCTAAACATGTATCTACTACATTTAGTCATGAACACAGTTATGCTTTGGACTTGGCGCTATGCTTTTCATGTATTTGGGATGAATAGTTTGTCTTTTCTCTACATTATTTCTATTATGTAAATTTTGGATAAATGGACTTCATGTCATTTATTACCATTTAGTTGCTTAGTTTTTCTACATCTATTTCATGTTTACAAATATATGTTTGTGAACCTTTTGTTCTTTTTGGTTAACAACATCTATATTTGTATATTTATGAATTCATTGCAAATCATACATAGGGAGCTATACTCAAATAAATTTAGAGGGTGCTTAAGCTTTTCAATAGTGAAGTGACCCAACTGTTAGTGCATATTCAGTCTTCCTACTTGGGCTTTTGGGGTTAATTTGTATTTATTTCTTTGGAGGACAATTTTTTCACTAACACTATCATAAAATATATTGTAAGGCCTATGAACCCTATCAACCTACTAAGACAAATTAGATATGTCCCTAGGGGTCCTAGGATTGCTAGGGATATATGTTGTCATAGAATACATCAAAAGGGGTCATACGTTATCCTACAACCCCTTTAAACCAATTCAAAAATATATAATACATTGCTAAGGGATTATGGCCCCTAGGGGCATCTTTTGTCATGTAATATGTTGAAAGGGGTTATAAGAAATCCTAGGACACCTAGGGACACATATTGTCACATAATATGACAAAATGGGTCATAGGTTAGCCTATGACCCCTTTCGACCCATTTAAACAAATGAGATGTCCCTATTTGGTCAAGTGAATGACCTAGTTGAGACACTAAAGAGCTTGGTCCTTGAGAAAAAGATTGGTTGTCACATCAGAGTGGTATCAGAGTAGGTTAAAGATTTGGGAAAATGTGGTGGATGTTTGCACCTACTAGAGAATTAGTAGGCGAAACCATCATGGTGACTAATTCAAAACCAACTTAGCAAGTTGATGAAGAAAGGGAGAAGAACAAAGTTCTTGAAGAATCCCTTGTAGAGGTAAAGGTGAGATTGGATGCAATTGCTAATACAACTAGGAGGAAGGATGAAAACAAAAATGAGAATGGTAAAGAGGTAGTAGAGGAGGATGTAGTCCCTTAGCTTGAACTTGTATTGCATGAAGAGCCCTTCTTGAAGGCTATTAAAGCCCTAAGAGGAAAAGATTTGGAAGATGTACCACTTTTTAGTTGAAAGATGGACATAGATGCAGTCATAGACTAGATAGATGACATGGAGAACCATTTGGAGTGTGAGGGCATATCATAGGCACAAAAGGTTAAACTGGTTAATTCAAGGATTAGAGGCTAAACTCTAACATGGTGGAAATATGTACATGATGAGAGAATTAGCATGGGTAAGACACCTATAGCTAATTGGAATGCTATGGTCACTTAAGTGAAGGAGAACTTTCTACCTAAGGACTTTGAGATCGAACTCCACAAGAGAAGACAAGGACTAAAGAAAAATGACTTAGATGTAACCTCTTATACTATGGAATTTTTTAGGCTATGTCTGAGATCTAAAAAGAAAGAAGAGGAGCCTATGAAAGTTGCTAGATACCTGGGTGGTTTGAAGTAGAATATAAAAGGGGGGTTTAGTTTGTGGGCACCTACCACTATCCAAAGGTTTTATCAGCTAGCTCTAAAGGTAAAGGAAAAAATCAAAAGGAAATGGGATTCTAACATTAAAGATAAAGGCAAGGGAAGAAATCAAAGAAGACAAAGAGGAGGCTACCAAGGTAAAGGTAATGAGTAGAAGAATCAAGGTGAGAGAAAGGTCATAGAGAAAACTAGTGACAATTCCTCAAGAGGTGGTAATAATAGAGGAAGAGGTAACCAAGGAGGAATAATTAGGGGAAGAGGATCAGGTAGATCCAACTCATACTTTTCAAGTATGAAGTGCTATAATTGTGGTCATCTAGGCCACCTTACCTATAAGTATCCTGAAAAACCCTCTTCCTCACACCACAATAAAATGATGACATATTTGCAAGAGGAAAATTACAATAAGGAATCTTATATGGACTATATTGAATTTGAAAAAGGTAATAATCTCATGTTTAGGAGAGTGGCGATCAAACAACCAACTTCTAATGAACCTAGACATAGAAGGGCATTGTTTAGGATAAAGTGTAAAATCATAGGAAAATTGTGCAAAGTGGTGGTGGATTCAGGGTCCATTGATAATATGATATTAGAGGATGTTATTACTAATTTGAAATTGTAGATGATACCTCATGACAACCCTTACAAGGTTACTTTTCTTAACAAGGGGTAGGGCATCTTGATGAATGAGAAACTTTGGGTGGATTTTTCCATAGTAGGATATGAGGACAAATTGTTGTGTGATGTTTTACCCATGGATTCCTACCATCTTTTGCTAGATAGGCCTTGGAAATTTGATAGGGAGGTTGTGTATGATGGTAGGTCTAATACCATAACCTTCAAAAAGGGAGGCAAGACATTCAAAATTCAATCTTTATTGGAAGGGGAGTGTTTGTGTAAATAATTAATTATTATTACACTTTACTTAAGTTTACTTAGGAATATGCATAGACATATGAGTTTTCTTGTTGACAACAGAGGAGTTAGAAACTTATTTGAGCACATGCTATCTACAACATCTCTTTATGAGACACACCTATGTAAACTTATCCTCTCATCATCACATAAACTCTTGTGCTGAATGGAGGATAATCCACTATTAGTGGACATGTGCTTAGTTGTGATGTTTATCTCTTTGGTAAATCCTAATCATTCTAGTTGCCTTTATATACAAGGCACTTCTATTGTGTATTCATCTGATATCTCATATCCAATCATCTGGTTTCCATTATTATTTTGATCATTATTTAGATTCTCATTTGATCATCATCAATCTCTCATGTGCTATCTATTGAGCTTCTTAGTCTTGGTGTTGAATTATTGCCTTAGGAAAATTCTTATATGGTATCAGAGTCATAGGAGTTTCATTACATAGCCATTGGAGAGATTTTTTTTGTAGGTCAAGATTGGAGCTTGCTGGTGCAAATTAGATATTGGCATCCTATTTAGAAGGTCAAAAAACCCCCAAATTAACTTTTATTTCACCAAAATCAAATATCTGAGGTGAAATCTAGAATCACTTGATTTTTCAAGGTGTGACAGTGGAAATTTAGGAAAAATAATTACAGAGGTTGTTTATGATCTCTGTTCCTAAATTTTTTGCAAATCACAAATCTCAATTTTTGCAACCTCAAATGCTTAGTTTGGGCTCATCTAGACACATATTCAGATGCTATTTTTTTGAAAGTGCATATTGTTTGTCTACTTTCTAGATCTAGTATTAGTTTAGAGTAATTTTGAGTAGAGATAGTACTTTCAAATTTTGGTCACATTTTGGCCTATTGGCACTTGTAATTAATTAGATCCTTGAGAGGTATTGTGTCTTATCTTGTTTAGTTTGATATAGCTTTATATTTTTTGTTGTAATTAGAAAATTTAGAAGTCCATTTAGGCCCTAAATTGGCAATTGGCCATTGTAATTGCACTAAATATAAAGTGCCAAATCATGCATTGGGGGGAGTTTCTTTTATTTTTTTGCATTTTGGTGGTGCATATATTATTTGATCTCATGGATTCATGTCAAAAGTGTCACTTTAGCTTAAGATTCAAATTGACAAAAAGGAACTATTAGAAATGGAGTGCTTTGATGATTGATCATCTAAGAGAACATAAGGAAGTGTTTCCTTATCTTTATTCAAAGATATATCTACCTAATACTAATTGGGGACATCTTTCTCTTCTTCTTCACTTTATGTATAACAGTATGAGTAAGGAATATTTTTCTCCTCTTAGTAAGGCAAGTAATCCTCATGATGTTTGGATGTGTCTCTAGGAATCATATGGAGATCCATGAGTCCCTCCACTACTAGGGGACATTCTACCTCCAATCACTCTAATTATGGTACCTAAAACTCTAGTTGAGATCATACCTCTTGATGCTCCTATTGCTTCTACTAATCTAGTACCAACCATAGATGCTCCTAATTCAGTGTAGTAGGAAACACCATGTCTTCCTATTTTAGCTTCATGGATGACTTCCTTCAAAACATTGCAGTGTTGTTTGTGGAGTCTTATATTGAAGATGTGCGAGACATTATTGATGAAGCTATCTTCTCTTTGTTGAGGAGAATTATTCTTTACTTATTGTGAGGGAACACTCTAACCCTCAACCAGTTGATCTTTTTTTTGAGACTAACATGATTGTGGAAACTTCTTTTCAACTGTTGGAGGAGGACTCTTTTACTTCAAAGGAGATATATTAGTCTTTGGAGATTGTATTCCAGTTTCCTCAGACATCATATCTTTTGAGGATTCTTCCTACTAGTTGGGGAACATTCTCTACTATACCTTTGGCACCACTTCTTCCTATAAGGAAGAACATCATTTAGTTTTCATGGTGCATCTTCTTCAGTTATCAAGAAGCTTCTTTCATGGGTGTGCATTCATCATTGAGGGGAGGCTACATTGCTTCTCTTCCCATATCTTCCTATAAGGATGATTCATTGTCTTTGGAGTTTGATTAACTTTCATACATGGACATTTTACCTTTTTTGCTACCTTCTTTTGGGCATCCACCAGATTGGCTTGTGGCATCTACATTCATCAAGGACTTGTCAACATATGAGAAAAATTTGGAGGTAGCATCCATAGTATACTACATATGGATTCTTCATCCATCTTCCTATCTATAATGGGAAGTATACTTGCACCTATAATTGGTGTATCTTCTTGCTAAAGGGAGAAATGTTGTTTGTAGGCATTGGATACAATTTTGTCTTCATGACATCCTTGTAAGAGATTATTCAATATGGGGGGATGTCATCATGTGTTTTTTCTTATGGGGGATATATGCTCGTAAATGCATGATGTATGTCATAGTAGGGGGTTCTTGATTGCTCCATCCTTGCATGCATCTTGTATTTCTTCATCTCTCTTTTTGGAGGAGAGTTTTCCCATTAGGTTTTCCCTCTTTCTCAATTTTTAGAGAGATTTCATTTCATAGCATTATATTTTGAGCATTTCATTTGTCCATGTGTACCTAACATGGCTTAGTAGCTGGGACCCACATTTTATCTTGCATTTGTCTTTGTGAGCTTAAATGAATTCCCCTAAGTTGCACTTAAGGGGGGGTGTTAGTGTAAATAATTATTTATTATTATACTTTACTTAAGTTTACTGAGGAATATGCATAGACATATGAGTTGTCTTGTTGACTACATAGGAGTTAGCAACTTATTTGAGCACATGGTGTCTACAACATCTCTTTATGAGATACACCTATGTAAACTTATCCTCTTATCATTTCACAAACTCATATGCTCAATGGAGGATAATCTACTCTTGGTGGACATGTGCTTAGTTGTGATGTTTATCTCTTTGCTAACTCCTAGTCATTCTAGTTGTCTTTATATACAAGGCACTTCTAGTGTGTATTCATCTGATATCTCATATCCACTCATCTAATTTCCATTATTATTTTGATCATTATTAAGATTCTTATTTGATCAGCATCAGTCTCTCTTGTGCTATCTATTGAGCTTCCTGGCCTTGGTGTTGAATTATTGCCTTAGGAAAATTCTTATAGGGAGGAATCACAATCTAAAGTACCTAGTGTGTTGTTTCTAGTGCAAAAGAATTTGTTAAAGATCTTAGAGATCAAGAATGTCACAATTATGCAATAGTGTTGAAGTGTAAAGAAAAAGAACATATAGTCAAGGAACCCTTACAGATTGAAGTCCAAACTTTTCTTGAAAAGTAAAAGAACATAATGAGTGATGGTACTGCAACTACTCTACCTCCTAGGAGGGTTATAATTCATCAAATTGACTTTGTTCCAGGTGCATACTTGCCAAATAAAGCTTCTTACAAGCTCACTCTAGATCAAAACTTAGATGTATTAAGACATGTCCAAGAATTGATGGATCAAGGTCTGATACAAAAAAGCATAAGCCCATGTATAGTCCCTATTGTGTTGGCATCTAAGAATGGGGGGAATTGGAGATTATGTATAGACTCAAGAGCCATCAATAGGATCACAATCAAATATAGGTTTCCCATACCTAGGATTGAGGATCCCATGGAATACCTTGGAGGAGTTAACTATTTCACTAAATTGGATTTGAAGAGTGGGTACCACCAAATAAAGATTTATGATTGACATGAATGGAAAGAAAACATTTAAGACTACTGATGGTCTTTATGAATGGCTTGTAGTGTCATTTGGTCTTTCTAATGCTCCTAGTACATTCATGAGGCTCATGAATGAAGTGCTCAAGGACTTCACATGTAGATTTGTGGTGGTATACTTAAATGATATAATCATCTATAGAAAGACTAAGGAAGACCATATCAAGCATGTTGAGGTATTTTTGAAAAGACTTCATTAAGAGAAGCTAGCCATCAACCTTGAGAAGTGTTATTTCTTCCAACAAGAACTTCTATAGCTAGGCTTTGTGGTGTCTCAAGGCAGATTGAAGATGGACAAGGAGAAGGTTGTTGCTATACTAGATTTGTCAACACCTACCACGTCTACTAAGGTAAGAAGTTTCCATGGATTGTCTCAATTCTATAGGAAATTCATTAGGAATTTTAGTGGTATTTATGCACCTTTTCTTGATACTGTAAAGGGTGGAGTCAAGCCTAATTTTAAGTGGTCTTTAGAAGCTAAGAAGTTATTTGATATGTTGAAAAAATAAGTAGCTACTCAACCTATCCTACAATTGCCTACTTTTGAAAAATTGTTCACCCTAGAATGTGATGCAAGTGACATAGCAGTAAGTGGGGTTTTGAGTCAAGAAGGTAGGCTAGTAGCCTTTTATAGTGAGAACCTTAATGAGGCTAAGAAGAAGTATTCATCCTCTAACTTAGAGCTCTATGTCTTAGTTAAATTTCTTGGGAAGCGGAGAGACTATTTGCTTCCCAAAGATATTGTTGTTTTTACATATAATCAAGCCCTTAGATACATCAACACTTAAGAGAAGTTGAGCAATAAACAATTGAAGTAGATGGAATACTTGTAGGTCTTCACCTTCATAATCAAGCATAACAAGAGGTAATTGAACAAAGTGGTCGATGCATTAAGTAGGAGGATCATGATAGTCTAAGAAATTTAGCTCCAAAGCATTGGGATAGAGAGTTTTAAGAACCTCTACAAGGAAGATGAGGACTTTGATGAAGCCTACAAGGTATGCAAGTATTTTGAGAATCATTTTCATTGAATTTTTTTAGAATATACTTGCAAAGTGGTTTTCTATTGAAGGGTAACTAGTTGTATTTACCAAGGGGTTCCATGAGAGAGAACCTAGTATAGGAGAAGCATAATGGCAGCCTAAGCGGACATTATAATCTCAATAAAACCTTAGAATTGGTGCAAAGGTTCTGTTATTGGCCAAAGATAGCAAAGGATGTAACAAAGTATGTGGAGTAGTGTATGGTATGCATGAAATCCAAAGGAGGCATGAGTAATTCAGGTCTTTATCAACCTTTACCAATTGCCAATAGACAATGTGATTGTGTAAGTATGGATTTTATTGTAGGTTTTCCCTAGAAAAACCAAGGATATGATAGCATTTATGTTGTTGTTGATAGATTCAGTGAAATGGGATATTTTATTCCATGTAGGTCAACAAATGATGCAAGTCATATTGCCTATCTATTTTCAAAGAGGTTTTAAGGATTCATGGACTTCCATTAAGCATATTATCAGATAGGGATGTCAAATTTATGAGCCATTTTTGGAAAACTATGTAGAGGAAGCTTAGCACAAACATATCTTTTGGTTCAGCTTACCATCCCCATACTGGTCATCAAACTAAAGTAGTTAATAGGACCTTAGGTAAACTTCTAAGGTGCCCAACTAAGGAATATGGTCAAACTTGGGATGTTATCATCTCATAGGCAAAATAGGCTTATAATTATACCAAGAAAAGGACTACTGGAAAGAGTTCTTTTGAGATTGCTTATGGAATGCATCCAAGTGGTCTATGTGAATTGAGATATCTTGGAGACATGGATTAGAGGAATGGTCAAGCTAAAGACATTTTTCAAACCATGAAGGAGGTTCAAGTGCAGATCAAGAAGACCATCCAAGATAACACTCAAAAACTAAAGGCCAAAGTAGATAAAAAGGGAATGAAAGTTCAATTTTCTATTGGTTCCTATGTAATAGTCCATTTGAATAAGGAAAAGGTTCAAAAAGGTGTGCTTACCAAGGTATAGATGAAGAGGGTAGGGCCTTACAAAATATTGGAAAAGTACAAAACAAATGCCTATAAGATAGATTTACCATAAGATTTAGTCATATCCCCTATTTTCAACAAGTTGGAGGAAGAGAAGGTGTTAGACTCAAGAGTGAAGAAGTCTACAAGGCACAAGGTATATATGGAGCACCTCATTCAATGAAAGGGCAAGCAAAATTCAGAGGTTACTAGGGTTGCTGAAATAGAGTTCAAGAAGGTTGGCATTCCCCTATACATGTTTCCATTAGCTATAACTTAATTTTTTTGATGATGGAAGTATGGTGCAGGAGCACCTAGGCAGTCTAGTGATAAACCTAGGGCATACCTAGGTTTTCATTGGATCATGTGGGAAGTGTTAGCATGAATTTTGATGATACTACATTGGGGGAGTATCCTAAGCATTGGAGAGTAATGATATGTTGAATTCATGACTATACTTATCATTAATGTCAGCATAGCTATAATTCTATTAACACTGGAAAAATATCAGTCAGTAATCTTATCATGCATAGAAGCTAAGGAAGTTTTAGATGATATGCAGTGTTGGACATGTTCCTAAGCTTATATTGATGATGTGTTTAAGAGGACTAAGTCTGAGTTGATAGTATACAAAAGTTACATTTGATTTACTAGAAGTAATGTAGAAACAAAACATTAGAAAATAAAGTTTTGATGATCTATCACTATCTTTCATTTGAGATGAAATGAAGAGATGCATAGTAACAGTGATAGAGGACAATCCTGTGATGGCTCCAACATGTGTACAAGATGTGGTTTCACACTGTGAAGTTCTACATAGACTGTAAGCCAACAGTGCTATTGTAATTGTAAATTAATTAAATATCTTATTTTAATTAATTAGAAAAGCCTCAAAGATGACTGAAGAAATTATTATGAAGATAAGGTATAAAGGAAAGGTATTTACCTTGTTTATAATGTATCTTGGGGAAGAGGATCAAGTGGAATGTGAAGTATTAGTGTGCAATGTGAGAAGGAGAAGAATGCTTACTAAATTCATGTAAGAAATCCAAGGGATCATTGGATGCACAATATGAAATTTGGTTACAAGATCTAAAGTAGAAAAAGTTTGATTGATAGGATAGAGATAGAGGAAGGAAGTACATTTTAGTTCTATTATTCTACAAGGAATAATATAGAGATCATTTGGATAGTGGGTTCTTTGATCTTAACCTTGAAGTTATTTGGGCAATGGGTCCAGTTATTTTCCACAACTCCTAATGGGGTTGGAACAACTCCTAACAGGGTTGGAATCTCCTAACCAGGATACAAAGTCTCCTAACAGGGACTCATATGTACTGAATTTTGTAACAAACTCCTAATAGGATCTATCCTCTAACAAGGAATATTTATATTAGAACATCATCTTGTGGGTACCATCCCCATTAGGGTTTTTCCTCTGATCAAGGGTTTCCCTAGTTAACATATCTGATGTTAATTGTGTATGAGTATCTTGTTGTGGTTCCAATTTATATTACTCAAATGGTTAAGTCTTTTTAAGGTTAATGATTGTGATAATAGTTGGATAAATAATTCATGCCTACCCTTTCTCAGTTATAAAAATGGACTATATATTCTAGAAATTTGTATCAAAGCATTAGGTCCTTGAAGATAAGGCTTAACAACTTATGGAGATCAATGGAAAATATGTTTAGGAAGGATAGTCCAAGATTCAATGGGGCCAACTATGATAGTTGGAAGGAAAAGATGAGAACTCATCTACTATGCATGGGTCTAGGATATTGGCTTTGAATGTAAGCTAAGAAGGAAATTGTTGGAGAATCAAAGTTAGAGGAATGGAGTGAGGGAGAAAGAGATTTGTTGATGTGTAACATGAGAGCCAAAGAAGCCCTACTATTAGCTCTTCCAAAAAATGAATACAATCAGGTAAAGAAATTTCAAACTTCTCATGAAATTTGGAAAGAATTAGAAGTCACTTTTGGAGGTGATGAGCATGCAAAAAGAATGAGATTACAAAATTGGATTTGCACACTTCAAGATGCTAAGATAATAGAAGATGAATCTATAAGAAGTTATTTAGGAAGAATATCATAAATTTTTATAGGAATCTAATCTCTTGGTGGAACTAAAGAAGAAGATGAGGTTATATGGAAGATATTGAAAATTTTAACTCTAGAATTCAAGAAAATAACTCAGATAATTTAGCTAGTAATAGCTTGCACCAAAAATTTCACAAAGGAAACATTGCTTGGAAGATTAGAATTTGTAGAAGTAGAATTGGGATAGTCTAGAGAACTAGCTAGAATTGAGACAACTTTTAGTTCTCTAAACATTTGACCTAATTTGTCAAGAAGTACAAGCTCAAGAAGAGACTTTGCTAGTAGTAGTTGACCTAGAGAAGATAAAGAGATTGAAGAAGGAACAACCCTTTTGGTAAGAAGAGAGAAATATGGTAATAAAATCTTTAAATGTTGGACTTGTGATGAATATGGTCATTATGCATCTAAATTTCATAAAAGAGAGAAAAAGTTTAGAAGAAAATTTAAACCTAGAAGAGATAAGGATATAAATTATTTATATGCTAATGAGGATGAAGAATCTGATGAAAAAGATTAGATTGAAAGTGATTATGAATTAGGATATGTGGCTATCAAGTAAAATAATCTTGATAGAGAAATTAGACAAGAGAGAGCTCTAATTCAAAAATCATGATGGAGGTATTGTTAGAGTTGGTAATAATGCAACCTATCATATTATAGGAATTGGATCTATTACTCTTGATTGTGAAACTAACACTGATGATGTTTACTTTTTTGATGGTTTGAAACATAATTTACTAAGTGTTGGATAGTTGCTAGACAAGGGATATCTATTGCAATTCATAGAAAAGACTTGCATTATCAAAGAAAAAGATGGTAAGTTGATTGGTACTCAAACCATATCTAGAGATAATGTATTTCAGTTGAATCCTACTAAAATAACATGTTTATTTGCAAAGGTTGACAATAGTTGGTTATGGAATAGAAGTTTGTGTCATATAAATTTTGATAACATTGCAAATGTTAGTAGTAAATTTATAGTGAGAGATTTGTCTAAGATTATTAAGCCTACTAATGTTATCTATAAGGAATGTATTTTGGCTAATCAGAGGAATGCATTGTGAGAATAGTTGGATAACTGATTCACACCCCCTACCCTTGTCCACCCCCAACCCACCCACCCCCCCGCACCACCCCCCCCCCCCCCCCCCCCACCTAGTTATATTGGAAAACTATATATTCTAACAAATGTGGGAAGGTCAAATGAGCATTAGGGCTAAGTGTTTTCAAGGAAGTGATTTATAGGCTTGTACTATTCAATTGTTGTGCATTGTTTGAAGGAGTAGGATCTATTAGCTAGGATTGTTAGAGGCAATAGGGTGTGTAGGAGCCCTATTTGATCAAGTGAATTACCTAGTGGAGACCCTAAAGAGATATTGGTTTGAAAGAAAGATTGGTTGTCACATCAATGGGTCACAAGGCACCTTGTGATCCCTTTTGACCTTTTTGAACATATGTTTTCATTGAATGGGTCAAAAGGGGTCATAAGGTATCTTAAGACCCTTTTTGAAAAATTAGATCATATTATCTATTTGGTTAGGGGTCTTAGGACTATTGATAAAAATTATTCAATTGTCTATAGCCATTGATGTTACACAAATGTTATACTCTAATTGAGCACTGCCAGTTGGAACCAACTTCAAAAGACTCTAGTATCAGTTGAGAATAAGTTCAAAAGAAGTGAAGTTCCTATATTATTGTGTAATCTAAGTTAGGTCAATTACCAAAGGAGTTTAGTGTAGACTAAGTCAGGTCAGTTACCAAAGAACTCAGTGGTAACCACGTGACCCAGTTTTAGCTGACCTACTACAAATTAGTTTTATCTATTAGTTGGTTTATACAAGCCAACTTAGTGGATGTTATTTGTTTATTTGAAAGGGTATTCAAGCTAACTTGACATTATATTTCATTCATATTTATGAAAGGTCAAGATGTAGATTGAAATATGAGATAGTGAGGAAGAAGATAAGATGCGAATAGATAAGGATATTTGATATAGAGCAAAGTATTGAAGGAGATGCAAAGAACATTTTTATCAAGGATGATCCATAGGATAAGTTAGAATGGTGATATGAATTTTTGATTAAGTTCCTTCATCAATCAAATCAATCATTATTACTCTCTAACAATTGTAGTAGTGAAGAAATCTCTTAAAAGAGTTGACATAATAGCCATTTTGTAAATCCTATAACCAAGTGGAATTTCTAGATTGAAGTGTCTTAAGACCTCTAACAAGGTGACTCATAACAAGGTGATTTAAATCCTTTAACAGGGTCACACCTAAAAATGTGTTTTGTAACCTTTGATAGGATTAGCTCCTAACAAGGCTCACTTCAGAAGAGTGAAAAGTTGTAACTAGTTGCATTGGTAGTTTTCACAAATTGGGATTTCACATTAAATTTTTGTGTCTCATGTGTCCATGTTATTTTCTTATTGCTTAATTTTTCTGCAACTAAGTTACTAAAAGTTAATACACATCATATCTTAAGATTTATTTGTTAATTGAGTTACATTGAATATCTAGTTCAAATGGAGTTGTGAGTTAAAAGGAATTTTATATTTATATCTAAGGGATTTGTAGGCTTATCCTCACCTCATCGCACTTAATCCCGTGCTTAATGGAGGATAACCCATATCTAGTGGACATGTGCCTAGTTGTATGACATATCATGATGCTAACTTTTATGCATTCTAGAAGCTCTCCTGAGGCCTTTATATTCAGGCACTCTTAGTGTACTCTTGAAAGTAGTTATTGAATGAATATCATCATTCTGATCATACTCTGTCTATTTTGGTCTACTGTGTGCTTGTGTTGAGTTCTTTAGTTCTTGGGTGAATTCTAGCCTAAGCCAAATTCTTACATGGTATCAGAGTTGAGGGAGATTCTTATCATGTAGCCATTCGAGACCGTTCATGCTTCAGCACCTCGATACAATTCTGGACGATCTAAAAAAATTAGGAGAATCTAGAGCCAAATTTGACCTCACCATTGCATTCAAAGTATCAATTCGGTGAAGATCAACTATGAATTTTCCTATGTTCGGTGAAAGTTGATTGTGAGGCAAATTTTTTTTGCAAACCAGCACTCGAAGGCACTGATTTGCAATTTGGGTATGATCTAATTTGATATGATTATTTATTTTTAGTTTTAGATCTGTTTCTCTATTATTTTCAAATTTACATATTTTTGGATTTTTTTTATTAGTACAGCAAAAAAAATTTTTTTGGCCAGACCGGGCAGTCACACCTCGGCTCAGCGCTCTTTTATTTTGTGGTGAAGAATATTTTCTATTAAATCATAGGGTTTATTTATTCATACTACCAGCTCAACCTCTGCAAATTTGGTCATACGAAACATCCCTCCATATTTTGCTGGGCAAATTACACATCGGCTGGAGCAAAAATCTGGCACAGGACACCTAAACCAGCGACCACCCTACACCTAACCGGCAGCCCTTGTTCTGCGCAACTCACTTCAGGAACTATAGTAAGCATTGTTGTTATTAAACAACAGTATACACAAAAACCCACTGAATGTGGGATATATCCCAAAAACTTTGGCATCCTATATTGAAGTCTAGCATCTGAAAATAAACTTTGGCGCACGAGTTTAATACCTTAGTACAGTACAGTGTCAACTCCCGCACATAAGGTTTTTCAATGACTGTTAAAAACTTCCAGCATTCAAGAGTATAGCTATTAGCTGTGCCCAAACTTCAAGTGCCCCACGGCTTCCAACAGACCTTGCCACAGAGGACAACTGATGCCACGATGACTATCCGCGAGTGGACATGTGTGGAACTCTAATTCTTTGTCATCAGCCCAGTCATCGCTAACACATTTTCCATGATAGCAATCATACTATCCCATTCAGCAGTACATGCTAACAGACATGTGAATTTTTTCGTACTGATCATACAATTTCGTATAGTACAAATTAGCACGTCAGCTGCCATGTCATCTAATGGGCTGAAATTTTTGCTGATGTGATCATATTCATGTGCCTAAATTTGACGGCCATTTGACTATCATTCCTAGGTGAATTAGAACTATTGCAATGGTTGTATGACCATCACATTTAACCCCATCTTTTTCTGGTGTAACCCCTCACCAAATTGATTTTCAATTTTGTAGTCCGACTTCAAGAGGCCATAACTCGCACATCCAGACCCCAAATCAGGTGTAATTTTTTTTGAAATTAGGTATAATTTCCTAAATTTTTTAGTGGTGTAGCTATTTTTTGGTTTTGGTGCATGGATTTTTTAGAATTTGCATTTTTTGGTGATTGTACCTAGATAATCTTGCATTTTGCAACTTCAAATGCTCCATACAGGCACATCTGGAGTCAAAAACAAGTTCCATTTTTTTTGAAAGTGCATTATTTTTTGTCTACTTTCCAGATCTAGTATCGGATTATAGGGTTGTGTGGAAAAAATTTTCACTTTCAGAATAGGGCCTTTCTTTGCTTTGTATTGCTTCAGAATTATAGCACATTGTAAAGTTTTAGATTTGTACTTCATTAAAAAGTTGTAACAAGAAAAATTAGAAGTTCATAAAGGCTAAAATTGACAAGTGGCCCATTGTAATTGCACTACTGATGAAGTGCCCAAAGCATCTATTTTGGGGGGGTTTCTTGATTTAGTGAAAAGGGGGGGGTGTTCTTGGTGTTTTGTTCTCTCTTTTCTGCAATTTTCTTTCATTTTTTGCATTATGGGAAACTTTAAGTTTCCTAAATTAACTCCTCATAACTATGCTTTGTGGTCAATCAAAATGTTGTATCACTTAATGCATAATGGAGTTTTACAATTTGTAGATGGTACTCTTCCTAAACTTGCAGGTGATAATGTATTTGCAAGTGATATTTCAAATTGGGTAGCCATGGATAGGAAAGCCCTAGGTGATATATGTGTGGGGGTAGATGATAAAATCATGTATCAAATTAAGAAATGTACTACATCCAAGGAAGCTTGGGATACCCTCAAAAGCCTTTATGGTAAAGTGTCTAAAGAGGATGTGTTCAAAATTGAAGATGAGCTTGTATCCTTAGATCCTAAGTCATATGACTCAATACAGGACTTCATCATTAAGGTGAATGAATTAAGGACAAAGATTACTGATTGTGGGAGTTCTATAAAAGATGACAGACTAATCTATCTCATCCATAACAAGTTGCCATCTGAATATTCCACATTTTTATCTTTTTTTAACACCTTAAAGACTACCTTAGGGTTTTCCTACAAGAAAGTCACTTTTGATGAATATGCTAAAGTGTTGGATGATGAAGAAAAGAAGTTGAAATCAATGGGGATTCTCAAATCACCTCAGTCTAAAGCATTGGTGGCTAATGAGGGTTCTCAACATTCAGCTGGAAAATCTTCAAATAAAGGAAAGGGTAAGAAAAAATGGAAGAGTAAATTTGAGGATGAAGAAAAGACAACACCACAATCCAATCAACAAGGCAAGTCCTTGAATTCCAACAAGAAAGGGGACAACAATAAGGAGAAGAAGAAGTGTGCTTATTGCAAGAAATTGGGTCATGAAGAGCATAAGTGTTATCTCAAGAAGATGGATGAGTTAACCAACATCTTGAAGAAATATAATGTTCCATTGCCTAATGCTTACAAGGATAAAGGATCATCTTTAGATTCAAAGGGAAAAGGGAAAGCATTCATGGAAAATGAAATCTCTTCAAAGGAATGGATATTTGACTCAGGTGCCTCATATCATATGGGTTCTTCAAAGGAGGATTTTTCTTCATTGAATCACTCAAAGGTACCACACATCTTCATGGGAAATGATAGAAAAATGGAAGTTTAAGGAAAAGGAAATGTGGAGATGGAAAATGGAGAGTTTCAAGAGGTTCTCTATGTTCCAAACCTAAGTTTGAATCTCTTATCAATCTACCAAGTCACTCACTTTGGAGATGGACATAGAGTTGAGTTCCTTCCAGACTTAGTAAAAGTGCACAGTTCTAAAGATAATTCCTTGGTTGTAGTGGGGAAAGTGAATGATCACAAGAGGTTGTACTCTTTCTCTCATTTTGTACCCAACTCTCCTTCAAAAGCCTTGTTAACTCAATCAAATTCAAGCATGCAATTATGGCATGAGTGGTATGGTCATCTTGACCACTGCTATCTTCAGCAACTTTGCACATACCACATGGTGAAAGGTCTACCTCAAATCAACTTTTCTAAGTGTAAGTGTTCAACAGATTTAGTGGATATGCATCCAGAGGGGAAGTTACAAAGAGGGAAGTCTTCTAGAGCAACTGGTGTTCTATAGATGGTTGGCATGGTATTAGCAGGTCCTTTTGCATTCAGCCAGGGTCGCTACATACTTACCTTAGTTGATGACTTTTCAAGGTTCACTTGGGTCTATTTTCTTCATAGTAAGAGGGAAGTGTTGGAAAAATTTCTAGACTTCAAGAATCATGTAGAACATAAATCTAGAAAGGCCATCAAAGTACTCTGCATGGACAATGGAAACATGGATGTGAATAGAAGACTTAAGGACTTTTGCAGACATGAGGGCATTGATCTTCAGACTCCTTTAGCATTCAGTTCACAGAAGATAGATGTTGCAGCTTTAAGGATTCAAACTCTTAAGTCTATGGCAAGTTGCATGATTCATGCCAAGTCTCTAGATCCATCATTAGAAGTTGAAGAAATCTCAAGTGCCACTCACATTCTTAATCATTCTCCTCATCCAGCCTTAGATGGAAAAAATCTTTTTGAGGCATGGTGTGGCAGAAAACCTATTATGACACACTTCAAAGTCTTTGGTTGTCCTGCATGGGCAAACAGATCTTCCAGGAGATGCAAGGCACAGTCATCTCGGCCTTGCACTTTCATTGGTTAAGAAGATGGTGTAAAGGCATATAGATTTCTAGATCCTGAGACACATTATATTTTTGTGGAGAAGGATGTACATTTTGAGGAAAGTTCACCAAGCTTGTCCTCTACTCCTCTTCGCACATCATACAGTGTGGATACTGATAGTAATTTCAGCGATAGTGCTTCAACAGATTCAGACACATGGAGTTCTGTCGATAGATATAGTGAGAGGTCACTTCATCAGTTTAGTCCACATGCATACATTTCCATAGTGATAGGTCTAGAATAGCAAGGTACATCTAGTCTTCCAGATATAGGTTCAGTGATAGATTTTGGGGATAGTATTCATGATCTGCCTCTTCTTCTTGATGCAGAATTACCTTCTTTAGTTGTCATGAGGGTTCCATTTGACTCTCTTGCTCATTCTCTACATGATAGATCCTCATAGGTTAAAGTGATTGTGGATACTTATGATTAGTAGTTGCAGCAGGGTTCTTCATCAGTTGCAGCGATAGACAGTTCTTTGGGATAGGTTCTTCAACTAGTTGAGCAAGTTTTAGAGATATCACTTATTCATGGGATTCTTTCCACACACACTGGAAGCATCTCATTTGTACCCTTGGAATTTTTTCTTCCTAAGGGGAGGAACACCATTTTGCAGTCTTGGATCAGCCTCTTCATTGGAGTAGTCACTGTTTGGCATTCTTCTTTGAGGGGGCAGGGGAGCCTACCTTGTCTCTCTTCCTCTTCTCATCATTCTCTTATGTATATATTGGATGTATTTCATGATGGGGGGGTCTTGATTACTCCATCCATCCATGCATCCTTCTTTATCTCTCTTTTTGGGGGAGGGTTTTTCCCATGAGGTTTTCCCTCTTTCCCCACTTTATGGGAGATTGCATATCATTATGTACATGGGTACCTAACATGGCCAAGTATTTGGGACCCATATTTTATTTCATCCTTGATTTCATAAGCTTAAGGGCATTCCCCTAAGTTGCACTGAAGGGGGGGTGTTGGTGTAAATAAGTATTTACTTATTACACTTAAGTTTTAGTTAGGTTAATGCATTATTTAATTATTTTGCATTATTTAATTATTTTGCATTATTTAATTATTATTTTAGGTGAGACACTTAGGAGTTTGTGAACTCTCATTGAGTTACGCAACTCTAATTATGCACATGGTGTCTACAACATAGGAGTATGCATCATTCACTGAGTTGTCATGATGACAACATAGTTATCCGCACTCCTCATTTAGCACATGTTGTCTACTCCACTAATTTGCGTGCTACACCATTGTAGGCTTATCCTCACATCATCACACTTAATCCTATGCTTAATGGAGGATAATCTATATCTGGTGGACATGTGCTTGGTCGTATGACATATCATGATACTAACTTCTATGCATTCTAGAAGCTCTCCTGAGGCCTTTATATTCAACCACTCCTAGTGTACTCTTGAAAGTAGTTATTGAATGAATATCATCATTCTGATCATACTCTATTTATTTTGGTCTACTGTGTGCTTGTGTTGAGTTCTTTAGTTCTTGGGTGAATTCTAGCCTAAGAAAAATTCTTATAGATATCATAAAATCTTATAAATCATCTTGATTACTCTAAGTTTTCTTTTCTTAATAGCATGTTGTGTTTCCATCAATGCCAAAGAGGGAGATTGTTGATAACAATTATTCAATTGTATATTATCATTGATGTTACACAAATGTTATACTCTAACTAAGCATTGCAAGTTGGAACCAAGTTCATAAGACTCTAGTATAACTTGAGCATCAGTTTAGAAGAAGAAAAGTTTATAGATTTCTATGTAAACTAAGTTAGGTCAGTTACCAATGGAGTTCAGTGTAAATTAAGACAAGTCAATTACGAAGGAACTCAGCAGTAACCCAGTGACCCAATTTTAGCTGACCTAATGCATATTAGTTTTATCTATTATTTGGTTTATGAAAGCTAATTTAGTGGATGTTATTTGTTTATTTGAAAGGGTATTCAAGTCAACTTGATATTGGATTTTATATTTATGAAACGTCAAGATGTGGATTGAAATATGAGAAATTGAAGAAGAAGATAAGATGCAAATAAAGAAGGATATTTGAATTAGTGAAGAGTATCCAAGGAGCTACAAAGAATATTTTGATTAGTGGGGATGTAGAGGATAAGTCAAAATAGTGATCTAAATCTAAAATTCAATTGATTCATCAACTAGATCAATCATTGTTACTCTCTAAAAATTGTAGTAGTAAAGAAATCTCTTAAGAGTTGACTTGATAGTCTTTTTGTAAATTTGCTAACCAGGTGGAATTTCTAGATTGAAGTGTCTTAAGATCTCTAACAAGGATACTCATAATAATATAATTTAAATCCTTTAATAGGGTTAGACCTAATAGTGTGTTTCATACCCTTTAACAAGGTTGGCTCCTAACAAGGCTCACTTCCAAAGAGTGAAAAGTTGTAACTAGTTGCATTGGTGGTTTTCCCTAATTGGATTTCCATGCTAAATCTTGGCGTCTCATGTGTTCATATTATTTTCTTATTTTTTTATCTTTCTTCAAATAAGTTACTAAAGGTTAATACACTTCATTATCTTAAGATTTCTTTGTTAATTGAGTTACAATGAATATCTAGTTCTAACTGAGCTATGAGATGAACAAAAGTTTGTATTGACATCTAAGTGATTTGGAATTACTTTTGTGGTAACTAATTCAACCCTCCTATCTTATTTACTCTTCTTATATTTCCAATAAGGACCCTTAAGCACACTTCTTGTCACCAAATGGTCCAAAATGGGACATAGGGAATCTTGTGACCCCTTTTAAACCATGATATCACATTATTTATGTACTTAGGGGTTATATGATCATTGGAAACACTTAACACTGAATGGGTCAAAGGGAGTCATAAGATATCTTAGGACCCCTTTTGACCCATTTGATCACATTATCTATGTGGTTAGGGGTCTTAGGACCTCTAAGCACATATATGTTCAAAATGGGTCATAGGATACCATATGACCCCTTTTGATCTTTTAGAACCATGATATTAAGGTTCCTCAAACATTTAAAGAAATAATATTAAGGGTACTCAAAAGGGGTCATATGTATTATAAAAATAAATAAATAAATTTAATTTAAAAGAAATTTAATTAATTTTTTACAAGAAAAAAGCTATATTTAATTTTGTAAATCAAGTATTCTATTTGAAATTGGGTACCCGAATAATCATGTATTGAATTTTAAATCAGATACTTGATTGGGTTTTGTATTTATCAAGCCTAAATAATGAATGCCCAAAAGCCACCAAAAATGTATTTTTCTCCTCTTTCTACGAGTTTCATACTTCAAGGGTGTAGCTGATAACTTTTTTTCACCTAAATTTGATGAAATAAAAAAGGTTTCTTAAGGATGGTCTTCGCTTTCCATCGATATAATTATTGTCAAAATATGAGTGTATTTAGTATTTATTACTTATTTTCTAATGGAGTTACCTATAAAGTGTTGATTGACATAGTGGTTGAAAAATATCTATAACATTCAAAGGATATAACCTTTTTAAAATCCAAAAGATGAATTGCATTCTATGCTTCAACTACTATGAGAATTTTTTGTTTGTAGAGTTTTAAATTTGTTAAGGTAGTTAGCCATGAGAGTTTTTTTATTCTACAAAATGTTGTAGTAGAAAATTCTTAATTAATTAATTTTTTTGAATAATATTACACAAAAATATGCATTGCATCTAAGCATGAGTCTACTTGTTAAATCTAGAATCTTTAAAATATAATTATTATTTGATTTTTATGAAGGTAGCATGATATACACATGCTTCTTCTTTTTTCTTGAAATTTTTGTAATACTACATTGAAATCAAAACTTTTGACTAATTAAAATGATTATTTTTTAAGAAAAGGGCTAGTATTTTAGAAATTACATTCAATTTAATATATATTGTATTGTTACAACTTTTTGATATAAGTTTCATAACTAGTTTAAAATTTCACATCAAATTACCTAATTCTAGTTTGTTGATTTTTCATTTCCACTTGAGGTCTTAGTTTGGAATACCATGATCCTACACATAGCCTGAACTCAGTTTTTAAATTTGAATTAGAATTTCATTCCTACAAATTACCTTTCTACTTCTAAAATATATTTATTTATGATGAAAATTTTAAATTATTGAATGTCTAAATAGATATATGACTAATATTCATATATTATGTTCATGTAAGAAATAGTATAAGATTGGTAATGTTAGGTTTAACCTTAGACAAAAATAAGAGTTACATACAAATATAACCAATATTGGAAAATAATAAATCACATAAAAGAGAACACAAGACACCAAGATTTAATGTGGTTCACCCATTCCTTGGGCTACATCCACCAACAACAAGTCCAATATTATTATCCAGTAATTACAATCCACAATCCCTTACAACTCAATACCACTACAAGAAGATACAATATCACCATTACACGATTAATCCCTAACCCTAAGCTTTTTTATACAAGCTTTTTACCACTTACAAAATTAGGGCTAGAATAAGTCATCCAATAGAAAAGTAGAAGCCACCACCTTTTATAGTATAAGGTCATTTTTTACTTGCCATGAAAACCCCCATCTGGGAATTGCCCCTCGACCCCACCCTATACTGTGACAAAGAGCACACCTGGGGCACTATCCTAGGACCCTTTAGGGGTGCTACCCCTTGACCCCATCATGGAAGTACTACCCCCAAACCCTCATATAAATAATATGGGGAGAAAAAATACATTGAATAAACCTCTGAGTCTAATTAGGCTCCACATCACAACAATCTCCCATTTGGAGATTGATCAAACTCCACAACAATAAACTCCCACTTGGATACTTATTATAGAATTGTTAAACCTATAGCCTCCATTGGAATATCGAACCACCCTAGACTCTATTTCCTTTTTATTCTATTTAGCCTAGAAGACCAACCAAAGCTAAAGACAAGTTTAGCTTCTCCCGTGTTACTACCTTGGTCAACATATCTACTAGATTATCATCTATATGTATCTTCTCTAGCTTTAACTATCTATTATCCCAAACTAATCAAATAAAATGGTACCACAACTATATGTGTTTTATCTTTGAATGCAAAGTTGAATTCTTTGCAAGATGAATGACACTCTAGCTATTTGTGAACAAATAATTATCCCTATGTGGGTGTCCCAACTCTTCCATGAAGAATTGAATCCATATCATCTCCTTGGTTTCCTTAGTAGTAGCAACATACTCTACCTCTATGATGGATAAAGTATTAACCTTCTACAATTAAGATACCTAGCTCACTATTGCCCCACCAATAGTAAATACATAACCTACAGTACTCCACCTGGTATCAATATCCCCTGCCAAATTTGAGTCAACATAGCCTTGCAAATTAGTAGTAGAGCCCCCAAAATGAAAACACTTACTGGATGTTCCTCTCAAATATTTGAGACTTCTTGTGTCTTTGGACACATCTCCTTTTTCAACTTCAAATGACCAAGTAAATTTGTGTTGATAGCTTTAGCATTCTCCATAGGAAAACATTGCAACAACTTAACAATATAATCAGGCTGAGATAATGAAAAATTCTCATTCTTCCTATCTCTACAAATCTTCATACCAAGGATTTGTTTTACTGCCCCCAAATCCTTCATAACAAATGAATGTGTTAATTGTTCCTTTAACCCCTTAATGTGATCCATGTGAGACCCAACTACAAACATATCATCAACATATAAACATAAAATAATGCAGTTGTCATCATCCAACCTCTTAAAATAAACACAATGATTTGAGTGACACCTACTGTATCCATACTCATGCATAAAACTATCAAATTTTAGATACCATTGCCGAGGTGCCTGCTTCAAGCCACATAAACTTTTCTATAATTTGTACACTAAGTTCTCCTTACCTTTGACCTCAAATCCTTGTGGTTGTGCCATAAATATCTCTTCATCCAAATCACCATGAAGAAAGTCTATTTTAACATCAAGCTACTCCAAATGCAAATCTTTAGTAGCCACAATACTTAAAATAGTGTGAATAGAAGTCATTTTAACACCAGGAGAAAATATCTCATCAAAATTAATGCCCTTTTTCCATGCAAATCCTTTTACCACTAACCTATCTTTAAATCATTTCTTACCTCCATCCTATTCTTTTAACCTATAAACCCATTTATTTTGTAAAGCCCTTTTACTTGCAGGTAACTTGCATAAATTCCATGTGTTATTTTTCAGTAAGGATTCCATTTCTTCTTTCATTGCAGACTCCCACTGAATCTTTGTATCCACCTGCACAACTTCATCATAACATTTAGGCTCACTAGTATTATTAAGTAAAATAGAATAAAAAGAAGGAGAAAATATTTCTAGAGTTCTACTTAGCATTTTTGATCATCTAACATTCACTAGGGTCTATAGTATTTGTTGTTGCAGTTGTTGTAGATTATGAGGAATTACTAGAACATCATCTTTTAGAGTATCATCCAACTCTACACAATAATTTTTTTTTCTTCTCATGTTGTTGCAACATATCTCTATACAACACTTTCTCATTAAATATGACATCCCTGCTTCTTACAATTTTATGATTTTCAAAATTCCAAAGCCTATAACCAAATTTATCAATGCCATATCCAAAAAATACACATTTCTTTGACTTATCTTCTGGCTTGGTTCTATTTTTAGAATCTATATGAGAAAATGCTTCACAATGAAAGGTTTTGAGAATGGAACAACTCACCTTCATACCAATCCATGTTTCCTTTGGAATACCACAACCCAAAGGAGTAGAAGAACCTCTATTAACCAAATATATAGTAGTATTAAGAACCTCCACCCACATGTTTAAGGGCAACCCTACATGAAATCTCATGCTTCTTGCACACTCCCACTCCATTTTCTTATGCAGTCCTTGGAACAATTTTCTATTTATGAATACCATTAGTGGAGCAATAATCTTCAAATTCATGACTACAATACTCACCACCATTATCAGATCTAAGACATTTTAATTTCTTACTAGCCTCATTTTCAACCAAGTATTTCCATTTCTTAAAATTTTGAAATACATCATATTTCTATCTAAGGAAATAAACCTGTACTTTTCTATTTGCATCATCAATAAATGTAACATAATAATGAGAGCCACCAAGGGAAGATACTTAAGCTATTTCCCATAAATCTTAATGCACAAGATCTAATCTCTCACTTTTCTTTTCGTTTTGAGTCTTCACAAAACTCGCTCTCTTTTGTTTTCCATACACACAATTTTCATAGAAATCCATATTAACACATTTTTGACCAAGTAGAACTTTCTTTGAATGAAGTACTTTTATACCATTCTCACTCATGTACCCAAGTGTATTGTACCATAACGCTATATTAGAATCTACAACAACTATTTGTTCTCTATACTCAACTAAAACAATTGTTCCTGAACATTCATTTTTCTCTAAAATAATCAAAATAGAAGGAATAGTATGACCTATACAAAGATATAAGGTGCCTACTTTCACAACTTTTGCTACTACAAGGGAACCTTTTGAAACCTTCCAATTGTTATCATTAAAAGTAACTACACAACACTCATCACCAATTTGCCCTGCTGAAATTAAATTCCTACTCACCCTTGGAACATGTCTAACCTCATGTACTAGCCAATGATTCCCATTCTACAACTTAATCTTAACTTTTCCCTTTCCAATGATCTAACAAGATTTTATTCCCCAAATAAAGAAGCCCAAAATCCCCTTAGACGTAATCAATGAAATTACCTCTATGAAGTGTAGCATGAAATGAAAAACTAGAATCTAAAACCCATGAGTCATCAACACTTTCTAAGGAAAGAAGCAAAGCATCCTCTTTAGATTTGTCACTTACCATATTTTCCTCCTTGTTCCCTTCTGGTTTATCTCTTTCACTATTCTTTAGAGTCCAACAATATTTCTTGTTATGCCTTGGTTTCCTATAGTACCAAAAATCTCTTGATCCTCTAGATTGAGACCTCTTCCCCTTTGGCTTTCCTCTTGATTTGTCATGATTTCAAAAATTATTTCCCCTCTCATTTATTCTGTGTCTACTTTTTGCATTCAAAGCACTTCCTGATGTAGATCGACTTGAAGTTTTCCTATGAGTTTTCTCACTCACAACAACACCAATCACATCATCAAATTTTAGGGTATTAGATCTAGAAACAAAATTACTCATAGCCATTACCAAGCTATTCTAGCTTTCAAACAAAGAAAACAAAATCAAGAGAGATCTAATTTATTCATCAAAATTAATAGCCATAGAAGATAACTGACTAGTAATAGTATTAAACTCATTTAAATGATCTGTAACACATCCATCTTCTATCATCTTCACATCAAATAAATTCTTCATGAGAAATACCTTGTTTGAAGTGGAGGGCTTTTCATATAGTTTTTCTAGGGTTTGTATGAACTGTTCCATCATCTTTTCTTTTGTAATGTTAAATGTCATTGATGGTGCCAAGCATAATTGAATGCTTCCAAGTTTCTTTCTATCTAAAATCTCTAACTCCTCTATTATAGTTCCTTGTTTCTTTATTTTTCCTTCCAATGGCTTCCATAAATCCTCTTGATAAATATAGTCATCCATTGGCATCTTCCATAACTAAATGTTTTTCCCATTAAACTTCTCAACCTTTAGCTTACCCTTGCCTGCCATTGCCCTCACTCAACCATGAGACTTCCACTCAATTGTGAGACCTTCCTGCAAAGGATTTCTAAAAAAAAGATGATGGTCTAGCTAAAAAATAAAAATAAAATTAATGACCATTTGGCTCTAATACCACTTGTTAGGATTAACCTCAGACAGAAATAACAATTAAATGCAAATATAACCAATATTAGAAAATAGTAGATCACATTGAAGAGAAAACAAGATATCAAGATTTAATGTGGTTCACCCAATCCCTAGGTTACATCCACCAACAAAGAATCTAGTATTATTATTATCTAGTAATTAAAATCTACAATCCCTTATAGATCAATACTACCACAAGAAGCTAGAATATCACCATTACATGGTGAAATCCCTAACCCTAAGTCTTTTTTATACAAACTTTTTACTACTTACAAAATTAGGGGCAGAATAAGTCATCCAATATAAAAGTAGTAGGCGACACCTTTTACAATATAAGGTCATTTTTGGCTTGCCATGAAAACCCCCACAAGGGCATTACCCCTTGATCCCACCCTATACTATGATAGGTAGAGCACCCCAAGCCCTCGCAGGGGCACTTCCCCTTAACCTCATCTTGGAGGCACTGTCGCCAAACCCCTGTAGAAATAATATGGGGAGAAAAGTTGCACCGATTAAACCTTTGAGTTTGATTAGGCTCCACATCACAATAGGTAAAATCTCTTATGAATAGAATCATGAAACTAATATCAGTTCCATTCTAGAAACTACACTAGTCATATGAGCATTATCTTGAGACTAATAGAATCTCTTGCAAAAATAATAATGATATTGATATTAACTTCTTTCAAACAATCACACTAGAAACCACTTATCAAAAATAAGGAGTCATGATTTTTAAATTCACTTATCTAGAAGCTATTTCTACATTAACAACTAACTATGTAATATCACAAGTAAAAACAAAATTTTTCACATTACATTTCCTTTAAAGATATTAATTTAGGTCTATGTGATTTGAGAACTCAATGTTGTAATCAACTGATCTCAAACCTATAGAATTTTTTTATAAATTAATTAATTAATTAAATGAGATTATTTTAAACATCTAAGTCATACCCAAATATATAGACATTCTATGTAAATGTTTTTTTGGACTTGTGCAATTATCACTATGTTCCACATATAATGCCCATGCATGAAATGATCCTATTTATCTCTTTGATTGGGTTCTTGATACAAAGTCAAAGGAGTTGGTTTAATAAAGAATAAACTCTCTTTCTAGTAGACTTTGAAAGAGCATTAATCTTATTATAATTTTTACATCATTCTCAAAGAGGGGTGAAATTCCAGATCTATAAAATATGTTAAAATAAATTTAGATAAAACATATAAAAGATTTTCATTCAATATATAAATTTTGAAATTTTTATCTTTGTGTTGATTACAATTTTGTTTTGGATTTATTTTGATGTAATATTTAAATGTGAGAAATTAACTAGATAAAATTAATCTTATTTATACAAGTAGTGATTGTAGTATTAGTGTAATACCCCACTTAGGATTCCAAAAGAGATCAACTTAATATGTTACAAGGTTCATTAAACTATTTTTTTAAGTTTAAACAACACTAAAGTAAGGCTAGGTAGGTGAACTAGGACAAGCTCAAGTAGAAGGCCTGATACTCTTACTTGGTAATTATGGAGCCATGGCCAAAGGTTTCTTGGATTATGAAGGTAGATTTGCAAGTGGAGTCTCTAGGAAGTGTCATCAGGAAAATAAAGTATAAGAAGAGTTGTTATGACAATTACTTGTTCTTCATTCTAAGGACATTGGACCCCTCAATAGTGGAAGATTATGAATACATTCTCACTTTGACACACAATGAGGATACTTTATAGTACAAGTTCCTTATTTTGGATCCCACATTAATAACTCTAGAACTAGTTGCATCGGTCAAGTTTCCATTATGAGTTCCTTATAGTTTTCATGGAACTTTCATTAGCACTCAAGAGCTCACTCAATAGAAAGTATCAGGATGCCTAATCTTTTTCTCCTCTCATAACACATTTTCAAATAAATTTAGTATATCTCCTTTATGGAGAACAAAACATGGGCATATTTTTCTTTATGTATATGATTATAGTATGAGGTAGTATATAGTTAAATTTTTAGGCCATTCCATTTGTCAAGGTTTGAACATGCCTCTAGGAAATTGAAATGTGGAGATTCACAAGTTGCATTAATGTACATCATAACTTATTATCTAGCAGTTATTGAGGAGTTAACCTTGATTTAGAGAAAGTTTGAAAAATGTTGTATGGGTTTTATATCATATACTATCATCATTAGCTAATTGTTGATTTGAAGAATCATAGGTATATTCACAAGTCAATCATGTACATAAGAAGAAAATCTAGTATGTTAAATCCATATAGGAATCAAACTTAGCCTAAAAATGATTTTATCTTTCAAGCTTGATGAGTGGCTTCTATGTCACATACCAACTCCCTTGTTTATTAATTAGAGGTAACATGTATTAGAACAAGTTGTGTCTAAGTGCAAGGGATATGATCTTTCAAAAGTGATCTAGATGTTAAATTTGACATGAATAGGGCTTTGAATTCCTTCAACATCATGTACCATCATACTCATCAACTAATTGAAGGAAATGGACTATGACAATTGACATACCATATATATAAACTGTAATGCTCCACTTGGGAACCCAAAAGAAATACATTTAATATGATACAAATTTTACTAAACTATTTTTTTTCTAATAAGTTTAAAAAACATCAAAGTAATAATCTAGAAGCAATATATAGAAATACAAGATTTACTAAAATGCAATTACAATATAGATTTCATTCATGAAGGGTTCCTTCACATTGAGTTGTGTTTAAGAAATTTTATTAATAAGTTTAAGTCTCAATTAAAATGTCTATAATCATAAAATGAATAAACACATACATAATCTCATATATGTAAATGTGAAATGTAAGCCTCAAATCCTCACACACACTTCAACATGGTTGGTCTGCCTCACAATAAGTGTATCATAGTCATGCTCTAGGCCATGCTCATGAATAATTTATTCAATCTAAGGACTATTTTTTCCACTATGAGATGCATTTAATCTTGTCAACCCAGGGATGTATACTTGAAATGGTCGACATAGTATGTGCACTAGGTCTCTTAATGAGTCACTGTGCTTATGTTGTAGGAAAGCAAAATGCAAGGAAAGAACTTACACTATTGCTGTAGGAAACTAGGACACTTAACTCTTTATGAAATGAATATTGGAAATAAAATGAAAGGTTAATAGATATTCCAACTTAGTTCATCCACTTTAATTGTTCTCATAGATGTTGCAGGAATATTCACAAAGTATGATGCTATAGGAAGGAACTTACAACTTCTACTTAACATTCTAAAAGTGCTTAGAAATAAATCTATACTATCCTAATCTAATCCACCTCCCAAGTGGACCCCCTTGGTTAGCTTCAACTAAACTACTAACATAGGATAGAAGCCAAAAACTATTTCATTACATTTCAAAAATTCATTACATGGAAACAAAACATAGAACTGTAAAAACACAACTCACTATAAAAGTTAATAGTCTATTCTCATAAACTTTCTCCTTCTAACTAAACTAACATGCTTGGTTAAATCCCTATATATAGGAGATCAAAACTTATTTCAAAATAGAAAACTAAACAACCTAGCTATAAACTCGTGGGAGAGAAGGAAGGAAAATAACAACTGAAGGCGGGAAGAAGAGATAATGGCTCAAGGTGGGAAGAATAAAGTCTAAACAACCACTTGCCATAATAATAAATGTAGGGAATGCAGTAAGTCTTCATAGCTCCTCCATACTCATTGTCATGTCCTTTGGTATTTTTATAGCTTTTCTCCACCATGGCTACACCTCAATGTTCTTTTCTCCTTGAATGTTATTGGTTGTCTTCAACATTCATCTTTGAATTCTTCGAATCATCTTCAGCTTCATTGCTAATAGGTTAGTTATAATGCAAAGATAATTGCAAATAAGAATTTTCAAATTAAATTCAAATATAAGAACACACATTTTGATAATTATATGAAATACTGCATCGTATATATGATATTGGCAAAATATGACATACTATCTACCCATAGGTTAATCATTGGTTTACATAAATAGAAGTTCACAAATATCTTGATGAAAATGAAGCAGAATATTAACAAAGTGTTTAAAAACTATCATGAAATAGAGGCAATAATTAGCCTCATCATCTACCCCCTAGTAAACTGATTCTTGTCCTCAAGCATGGCATTTACTAGTCAATGACCTAAATTTCCCCACTTTTGCCTTTCCTTTCTTGCTGCTCTTGAAGGTATAATAGAATCCTTGTGTTCTTTCCCAAACATCCCTTCTATTGTCCTCCTACAGATCATCAAGTCTATAAACATTAATGTCATATATAGTCCACATGAGCATTGGCAGTTGCATAGTGAGTGGACACCATAATTCGGGTCTAGCCTATTTTCCTAGCTCTAGAAACTTTGGAGCTTGGTGAAGGGAAGCTTCCAAGTAGATGGGACTATGTGGCTCTAACCTTTTAAGTGACTCAAGTATCTACTTCTAGCACTAGCCATAGGTCTCTGGAAAGAAAAGTAGGGCAAGTTCTCATAATCACCATAGGCCTTGGCTCTAGTAGTGAAGATTCTATCCCTTACTCCCTTGTTCTTATCCCCATAAGTTAACCTGAACTAGTCCCTAAGAACTTATTGTAGCTTACTACTCTCAACTCTTAATGGTAGGGGTTCTTTTCTTTTCTAATCTCTCTAATTATTTAGTTGCCTATCATGGTTTGTTTCATTAGACATCCAGGACATCAAAGCTCTTAAATGTATATCCCCTATATAGATTAAATGGTTCCATTGAGTTTCTAAAGGGATAACAAAATTATGCACATATAATTCATAGAGAAAATTCTACTGCCAAGATGATAGAGTCTAATATAAACCATAAAATTCTTGGGCTGATTTAAACTCTACATTTATATTATTAAGGGTTACCATGAGTTGGAATAAGAGAAATTATTCTTTTAAATAGAGAGCATAAAGTCGTGGTGGTAGTCTATAGGCAAGTGCTTGATTAGCCAATTTAAGGGCATGATCCATCCTTTTGTTTTTGATTCGCCAATTTCTCTTTAAAATCTATAATTTCTACATTCAAAGATACTATGTCTTTCTTCATTCTTTTCCTCTCCTCTTCCCATAAGGCCTTAGCAAACATATGTTGTCCAAACAACTAGAAAAGGAGTTTCTATAGGGTAATGGAACCATTGTCTTCTTCATGGTTTCTTTTTCTCTTCCTCTGTTCCCTCCATAATTGTTCTAAAAAATCAATAAACCATGTTGGTTTATAGGGAACTAGGGTAGTGTTTAGATAAACTTGCTCAGGAACTATTTTATCCCTACATCTCAAAGTACTTGGTTGGCCTGCTAGGGTATCATTTGGATTTCCATTAACCTCAACCCTACATTCCTCATTAGGGTTTTTAGGAATTTTTTCAGTTTTAGGGTGAGGATGGGATTGATCAAGAACAATCTATATAGGGGATTCTTTAGTAGATAGCTTGGATGAGGGAGATTTTTTGAAAATTTGTCCTCTCATTCTAGGACTTCATCTTATAGGGATTTCTTCTAGTATCACAGCCTTCTTCCTACCTCTTCCTTTTGGTGTCTTTTCTATAGGAGTAACTATTGTAGGACCCTTCTTAGTTCTCTTTTTCCTCATGACTATAGGGTTTGGCTCTTCTTTTACTGGAACAAAGATTTCTACTTGCAACTTTTGTTTCCTCTTTGCTCGGCTAGAGGTAGGTTTATGGGTTTCTTGAATAGGTGAAGGCATAGTCTCTTGCACATTTTCTTGTAAATTTTCTTGAACATTTCCTTGTACATTGCTTTGCACATTTTCAGCTTCAGCCTCTTGAGTGTTTTGTTTAGTAGGTTCGTTAGTGGGAACTACATTCTCCTCACTAGGCTCTTCATGAAGGGCAGCCTAGGGTTGTAAGGTTTTGGCTTGGACAAATTATGCCCATGATAGGGGAGAAACATCCATAAGTGACCTTTCTATAATTAATTTAATTATGGCATGATGGGTGACAGAATTGTCTTTTCCTTTTTGAGTTTCTTCTACACTAATACACAACATATTATACAAGAAATTGGGAACATTAATTGGATGATTATGTCTTATACAATGGAGAAATTTAAAATGATGTGCATGTAAATATGAAATTATACCTTTGCATGTGAGGTACTTGATAATGTGCATGGCCAACTCATTTTATGTTGGTAGAAGAGATATTCTTTTACAACCTTGCTTGGTAATATCCATCTAAGGGTCAGTTAGTATGAAAAACTAAGCTCTGGTTGATCTTGCATCATGAGTGTTGGGATAATGTTCTCCTATCACTGGTAACCTAGTAATTTCTTCTATATGTTCCTTTGTAGCAACCATTGTTAAGCCCCATATAGAAGCTTCCCCTTCATCAAAAATCCTTTTGAATTCTATGGTTGCTTCTTCATCATATGCAATCAAACTTAAAAAGTACCCTAACCAACCACATGCATTAAATGTCCTCACAACTTCTACATCTGAGAGAAAAATGGTATGCTCCACTAGTTCCCACCTCCACAATGGTCCACGCATTTTTCTTTAACACTTTCACTATCTGCACTACTTGCACTATTTCCCCCTTACAAATTTAGGCTTCTTTTGTTGTTTTATAGACCATTTTCACATTTCATTTAATAGGTAATTAATGTCATAATGATTTTTTATGAGAAATAATATGGCTTTAATGAGAGTAAATCATGGAAGTGCATGAAAATTGTCTAAAAATGAGGTTCAAATCACTTAAAATTTAAACACAAGTCACATCACAGCCTGACAATAAAATCATTCAAAAATAAGGGGTATGACACCTAGCCACTTGTGTACTTAAGGAAATATTAAGATTTGGAAAAATCTTTATGAATAAATGCAGTCATTGGGTTTTAGTAACCTTCCCTACACCCTAAGAAATAAGTACAAGTGTACACACTTGTCAAACTTAGTGCGGGGTATGGAAACTAGCATAACACCATAATAATATAAAGAATGCAGTATTAAATATAATTAACGAAATATGTGGACTATAAATGACCTTATACCTGTTAATTGATCGTCACACATACCAAAAGGTGGTGAAAGTTATATCAACAGTGACAACATTCATCAGCAAATGTGCGAGGTTTATTGAAAGCATTAGAAAATGATGATGTTGAAAGTGGGTGGGTGAAAGGTAAAGAAATTAGATGAGGTGAATGAGTCGAAGATAAAGAAATAAGATGGAATGAGAAAGTGAATGGAGAAATTTAGAACTTTATGTGGGCATAATTTTTTTATTACGAGCATACACAAAGAAATTAGTGTTGAAGAGCGATAGGTAGAATGTTGACACCTTTGGCTATAGGAAGAGTTACCTAGTTTGCATTTGAATTTGGCTACTAGAACTACTACAGGAAGTCTTCTTTGGTTTAGGGTTATTTATATAACTTGAGTCTATGACCATTGACTAATAATTTAAAAGGCACTAGATCAATGGTAGTTAATTAAACAACTCCATTATCAGAGACATGATTAATTTCATATGGACCCAACCATCTTGTCTGTAGCTTGCTGGCATATCTTTAAATTTGGAATCATATAGTAGTGCCCAGTCACCAGCTTGAAATTATTTACTGATAATATGAGAGTCATGCCATTGTTTTCTTTATTTTTTTTATAATTTTAGTATGTTCTAAAGAAATTTTTCACATTTCATCCAAAGAGTTAAGATGTAGAAGACATTCTCTTTGTGCTACATGAAGTTCAATGTCTAGCTCCAGTGCAATTATCAAAGTTTTATGTTCAAATTCAATGGGGAGAATTTCTACTTTTCCATATAGGAGCTCAAATGGTGTGAATCCTATAGTAGTCTTCCATCTTGTTCTGTAGGCCCAAACAACTTCTTCTAATCTACTGGTCCAATCCCTATAGTGTAGATGAACTATTTTTGTCAAGATGTTCTCTAGCTAATAATTTGTGACCTTTGCTTGTCCATTAGCTTGAGGGTGATAAGGAGTTGATTTTTGGTGTCTAATGTTATATTTTTTCATTAGTTATGAGATCAAATTAGAGGTAAATTGTACACCTTGGTCAGTGACTAGCTCTTTGGGTACACCATAGTGGGTAAAAATTTCTTCATACAAAAATTCAGCAACTTTTTTCATCACGAGCATGCTTCATAGCTTTAACTTCAACCCATTTTGTCAAGTAATCTGGCCACACAAGAATATAGAATTTTCCATTAGATGGAGGATCAATTAGACCAATGAAGTCCATGACCCATTTGTCAAATGGTGTTAATGCCATATGTGGGTTAAGAGGCATTTCATCTATTCTTGTTGGTCAACCCATCCTTTGACACTTATCACACTTCCATGTATAGTTGGTTGCATCTTTGTGAAGTGTAGGCCAATAATAACCAATTGTCAAGATTTTCAAGGCTATTATTTTTGCTACAAAGTGGTCTCCACATGGTTCATTATGACATACATGTAAAATATCATATGTCTCATCCTCTCTCACATATCTTCTCATAACTTGATCAGGTCTAGTGTAAAACAAGAGATTATCTATCCAAGAAAAGTTAAAACTTTTCTCTACAAGCAACTTCTTTTCCTTGTAAGAAAAATGTTTTGGTATTTTATTCACTACAATGTAATTAGCAATGTCTACATACCATGGAGTTTGAACAACAATATGAAATAAATGCTCATCTAGAAATGCATCATCTACCAAATTAGTATTAGTTTCATCATGATGGATTCTTGATAAATAATTAGCTACAACATTGGCTCTTCTAGGCTTATCAACAATAGTTATATGAAATTCTTGCAATAATAGTAACTATCTTTCTAACCTACCTATTATAGCAGGTTTGTTCATGAGATATTTAATTGTTACATGATTAGTATGAACAAATATGGAATAGCCAGTTATGTAATGCGAATATTTGTTCAAGGCATAAACTACTGCTAGCAATTCTTTTTTTGTCACTATGTAGTTTAATTCTAGTCCATGAATTCTCTTGCTAATATAATATATTGCATTTTCAATATTTTGAGATTGTTTTCAAACTAAATTCAACTTCCTTTGAAAGTAATTTATACAAGGGACTAGCTATTTTTCTGAAATCTCTTATAAAACATCTATAATATCTAGCATGACCTAGAAAAGATCTTAAATCTTTTGATTTTGTAGGTATGGGCAATGTTTGAATTACCTCTATCTTAGCTAGATCCACTTCTATTCCTACAGTTGATATGAAATGACCAAGTACTGCACCTTCTTGCATGAGCATGAAACATTTTTTACTATTAAGTGCCAAATTATGTTCTTGACACCTTACCAAAACCTTTTCAAGATTCATCATTGCCTCCTCAAAAGTGACTCCAAGTGTTGCGAAATCATCCATATATATTTCCATACAATCATGTGATATATGAACAATGATGCTAATAATATTTCGATGGAACATTGCAGGAGCATTACATAGGCCAAATGCTAAAACAAAGTATGCAAAAGTACCCCATGGGCATGTAAATGTGATTTTTTCTTGATCTTCAAGAGTAGTACTAAATGTATTATGACCACTATACCCATCTAGAAAAGAGAAATACTTCTTTCTAGCTAGAGTGTCTAGAACTTGGTCTATAAATGGTAAAGGAAAGTAATCCTTTTTGGTGGCCTTGTTCAATTCTTTGTAATCTACACAAATTCTCCATTTTCCTCCTTTTTTGGGCACTATGACTAGGGGTGACACCCATCTACTATCATATATAGGATAAATAAAACCAGCATCAAGCAATTTTTGCAATTCAGTTTTAACTATCTCCCTAAGGCTTGGATTTATCCTTCTCTGGGGTTGATGGAGTGGCAGACAACCTTCATTGATGTATATCCTATGGGTGCACAATGTAGGACTCAACCCTTTCATATCACTATAGTCCCATGCAAATGCATTTTCATGCCTTTGAAGCAATTCTATTAATTATTCCATCTATGTGGGTGTTAATTTGAGATTAACATGGAGATGATGACCTTTAGATAGTTCAATAGTAGTTGTAGACTCTATCATAGCAACTTCAAAGATTGGACTTGCTTCTAATTCACACAATAAGAGTGGATGAAGAATGTCAGGTTCTTTGAGTAGAGTACAACTCTCATCACATTTCTCATATGTGATTAATTCCAACACAGAACTTTCTGATACATCTTTTTCTACCACACAATTGTTAGTAAGGATACTCTAAAGTACTAAATCTTCCTCTTGCAGCTTTAGAAAGGATTGTCTATGCAACATCATGAGATGTACTATATAATTTAACTCTTCTTTTCCATACCCTAAATATGGTCAAATAGATGTGCTCAAATATGGTAATGGTTGTGCTAGAGGATATAAATCAAATTTATTTTGTTGCTCGGCCATTGGATATGGTCATATTCCCTGATCTACAACTTATATTTGCATCAGTTGTGGCTAAATATGGTTAACCTAGGATGACAAGGTAACCAGATAGATTAACTTTGGGGGATAGAATCATGAAGTCTATAGGATACTCTAGAGAATCTAAGGTTACAACTATGCTTTCTATCATCCCATTAGGGGTGATAGTAGAACTATCTGCAAGTTAAAGAATTGTTGGAGTGGCCCTTAGTCCTTCTATTTTTAATTTCTTCATAGTATCCTTGGTCATGACATTTATAGCAGCACCAAGATCTATTAAAACATTCTTAACAAACTGACCATTTATACTAACATTCACTACTAGACTACCTAGATTAGAAGATTTTGGTGTGATCAATTTTCCTAACATAATGTCAACCAATTTTCCCACAACATGAATTGTGGTGGGGTCCTTTTTCTTCCTTCTAGGCTTCTTTAGGCAAGCATCTCTAATGGTTTTTCCATAGATTGGAACATCTTTAATGGTTTTGAACAAGGGTATTTGGACATATATATTCTTTAACTAATCAATAATATATGTTCTTTAACTAATCAATAATATCAAAAGGCTATCCCTCTGCTTGTATAGGTTTTCTTTGTATAAAATTTTCTAAAAAAGGAGGTTCCACTACTAGTTGAGCTTGGGTTGACATGGTGAAATTGTTGATCTCTTATTTCAGTTATAAGAGGCAGTTTAGGCACTGGTAAAGTTGTACCAGATCTCGAATGTATACATGGGCTGTTGTGGTTGTTGTTTGTTTTGATTTGGCTAAGGTTATGTAGCTAACTATGTCTAATTTTGAAGTCCAAGATTTGCAGGTGGTGGCATTAAAGAAGGTTGTTGAATTGGAGGTGGTAATTGTGGAGTACTGGTATTTTGGTTAGGCCATTATTGAGACCCCCTCCATTGGTTTGTAGACTACCAATTCCCTTGGGGTGGTTGCCATTGGTTCTCCTAGTTTTTCTAATAGTTCTTTTGGTTCTACCATTGGTTATTTTGTTGGTTGGGCCAGGGTAGTTGGGGATTCTAAGGCCATTGGTGTTGTTGCAAGTTGTTTTGCCTAGCATTATTCCAATTAGGTTGATATTGTAGAGGACCTTGGGGATTACAATTTTTCCATTGATTACCATAGGAATTTGAATCTTGCAAAGGGTTGTGAGGCATACCTTGACATTGAGCCCATGGCTAGTGTTGAGCAACAAAAAATATTTCCTCATCATCTCCATCTATCATGAGATACTCAGTTGGAAGATGTTGGTTCTCCATGCTTGCAACCAATTTACATTGGCAATCCTTATTTTTCTTTTGGCAATGATGGTAGTATTCAACTAGTTGTAACTTAACTTCTACATACTTCTTCTTTTCAGTCATTGTGTGAAGATGTGGAGTGACATCATTGATGATGTCCTATTTGAAATTTGACAATAGGTTAGATATCTCGAGCTTTGAAATACCTTAGCTAATTCCTTTAGTGACTGTGGAACGAGGTCCTAGGCCTTTCTTCATGGTTGACCTTGAATAGTTTTGATAGATCTTCTTGAGATCATCCTAGGAAGCTTGATATACATCACCACCAACCATCAGGTCTAGTGCTTGTAGATAGTTATCATTCACACCTCTTAGAAATACTAGCTTTTGCGAATCCTTGGACAACACATGTTAAGGGTTCTTCTATAATGTATATAAGAAATGTGAAACATAGTCTTGCAATGTTTCTTCCTCCTTCTATGATATCTTGAAGACATCATCTCCTCTTGAGCTAGATGCTTTGCAATACTCCTTATATTTATCCAGAAATAGAGTTTGCATTTCATCCCAAGTCCCTACTACATTGGCTCCTAAGCCCATGAACCATCATAGAGTTGATTCTTTCAATGTTTCTAGAAATAATTTGAGCTTATGGGAATTAGTGTTGTAGTCAAAACTATGACAAAGTATGTCAAATTCAAACAAGAAAATATTAGGGTCTTTGGTTGCAAGGCCATGGAACTTTGGAAGGGCAATTGTAGGTATATTCTTTAGATTATCAGTATTTATGAGGCTTGGGAGAGGAAATGGAAAAGTAGGTTGTGCCAGTATGGAGGTATCAGATTATGAGGTTGTTGTTGAAAAGGGACATGAAGTACTAGATGATTAACAACTAGTGGATTCAAAGTAGTATTATCAAGAAAATTGGCCAAAACTTAGTAAAAGGTTGAATACCACTTGTATCTATTGGTTCTACTCTTGAAGATGATGTTGTATGAAAAATAGGGCTTGCATCTTCAAAAGGCAACTCAACTTCTTCTTCTTCAATTTATTCATTCAAATTAACAGACTCTTGTGGAAGAAATCTGCCATATTCATCTCATTGGCTTCCTCTTCGATGCATGCAATTGAACTCTTCACACTGGTGAAGGAAGCTTCAAAACTAGAAATTTCTAAAAAAAAACTTTATCTAAGAACTATGACTCAAAAATGCTCCTAGCTTGACACCATCCTTGGCAATGGTGCAAAAATGGTCCACCTCACAATAGGTGTATCATGGTCATGCTTTGGGCCATGCTTAGGAATAATGTATTCAATCTAAAGACTATTTTTCCCACTATGAGGTGCATTTAATCTTGTCAACCTAGGGATGTATACTTCAAATAGTCGGCACAGTATGTGCACTAGGTCTCTTAATGAGTCACTATGCTTATGCTATAGGAAAGTAAAATGCAAGGAAATAACTTACACTATTGTTGCAAGAAGCTAACACACTTAACTCTTTATGAAATGAATACTAGAAATATAATGAAAGGCTAATAGATATTCCAACTCAGTTCATCCACTTTAACTATTCTCACAAATGTTGTAAGAACATTCACAAAGTATGATGCTAGAAGAAGGAATTTACAACTTCTACTTACAATACTAAAAATGCCTAGAAATAAATCTATACTATTCTAATCTAATCCACCTCCCAAGTGGGCACCCTTGGTCAACTTCAACTAGACTACTAACACAAGATAGAAGCAAAAAACTATTTCATTACATGGAAACAACACATAGAACTATAAAAACATGATTCACTACAAAAGTTAATATTTTGTTATCATAAAATTTCTCCTTCTAACTAAACTAAAACACTTGGTCTAATCCCTATATATAGGAGATTGATTCTTATTCCAAAATAGAAAATTAAACAACCTAGCTATAAACTCGAACAAGAGAAGGAAGGAAAATAATAACTCAAGGCAAGAGGAAGAGATAATGGTTCAAGGTGGGAACAATAAAGTCTAAACAACTACTTTCCATAATAATAAATGCAAGGAATGTAGTAAGTCTTCTTAGCTCCTCCATACTTGTTGCTATGTCCTTTGGTACCATTATATCTTTTCTCCACCATGGCTACACCTCAACGTTCTTTTCTTCTTGAATTCTATTGGCGATCTTCAACATTCATCTTTGAATTCTTCCAATCATCTTCATCTTCATTGCTAATAGGTTACTTATAAAGTACAGATAATTACAAATAAGCTTTTTCAAATTATATTCAAATATAAGAACACACATTTTGATAGTTATATGAAATACTACATCATATAGATGATATTGGAAAAAGATGACATACTATCTACTCATAGGTTAATCATTGGTTTAGGTAAACATAAGTTCACAAATGTCTTGACGAAAATGAAATAGAGTATTAACAAAGTATTTAAAAACTATCATGAAATAGAGGCAATAATTAGCCTCATCAATGGTCATTGTCTAAAAGATCATCCCAAAATGAATATAAGATTATTCATCTGAGTAATCCAACAGTTTGACCTATTGCCTTCTAACTAAAAGGATTTTTCATTTTCTCTCAAAATGAAAAGTGGGCAACCAAACCTCTAAAATGAAGGATTTTAAGCTATATGAGATATGCAAGATTAATCTAAATGTATGTAAGATTATTCTAAGAATAAGAAAGAACAATCAATCTAAATGGATGCATTATTAAGCTATGGATGTATGAGAAAAATGAGTAGATATTCCAACATAAGTTTGATGCACATTCATTTCAACCTGCCTAATGAGGAATCAAAGGCTTCTTGAATAGAACCTTAGGATTGATCAACAATCAAGAGTAATCAACATGGATGATCAAGATTGAAGATGAGACTCAATCATAATGAAAAATTCCTTATGGAAAGGAAGTTAACTAGTTGTTTTTGAGTGGAAAAAAAGAGTTAACTGATTTAATTTTGAGTGGAAAAGGAGTTAACTAATTTAATTCCTTTTCTAATTTTAATTCACCTAGAGTTTCAATTTTTGAACTAAAGAGAAGATTTTGAAGAGAATATTTAATTTAATAAAATAGAAAATTACCTCATAAAAGGATAAACTTTAATTAATTGAATAGTTAAATTCAATAAAAAAAGAGAGGAGATATTAAATCAAATACATTTAATTCCTTTCTGCATTAGCTAAAGATGTAATTTTAATTTAATTAATGTATGAACACTTATAATTAAATTTAATTAAATCAATAGGTTTATTATAGCTAATTTGAGTCAATACTTAGGAATTAAATAAATAATGTGATTAATGCAGATTAGGGTTTTCTACATTTGATTCTTGGGTCAAGTAGCGATAATCAAAAGTAGAATTGCCTTGTAAAATAAGACTTGAGAATGATTAAATAAACCAGAATTGGTTAATCATGACAATGTGCCAATTTTGGGGTATTACATTTTTTCCCCTCTTTGAATGAATGTGCGAGTAGCACATTTGATTCAAAGAAATCAGAAGTATGAAGCATAGATCAAGAAATGAGATTGGTTCCAAGATTGATTATACAAAGACCAATTGATAAGCTTTTAAAGATTATCTCCTTAATAGAGCTTAATCATAAGGAATACAAATAGAATACCTAGATACCTAGATTGATAAGTTTTTAAAGATTATCTTCAAAATGAAGCTTAATCTTAAGGAATCTAGATAGAACACCTAGATACCTAGATTGATAAGATTTTAAAGATTATCTTCAGAATGGAGCTTAATCTCAAGAAATTTAGATAAAAAAACTAGATACCTAGATTGATGAGATCGATAAGCTTTTCAAAGTTATCTCTATAATGAAGCTTAACCTTAGAGAATCCAAATAGAATACCTAGCTACCTAGATTGATAAGCTTTTATAGATTATCTCCAGAATGCAGCTTAATCTTAAGGAATACAAATAGAACACCTAGATACCTAGATTGATAAGTTTTTAAAGATTATCTCTAGAATGGAGCTTAATCTTAAGGAATCCAGATAGAGCACCTAGATACCGAGATTGATGAGATCGATAAGCCTTTTAAGCTTATGTCTAGAATGAGGCTTAACCTAAGGGAATCCAAATAGAATACCTAGAGACCTAGATTGATAATCTTTTAAAGATTATCTCTAGAATGGAGCTTAATCTTATGGAATCCAAATAGAACACCTAGATACCTAGATTGATAAGCTTTTAAAAATTATCTCCAAAAGGAGCTTAATCCTAAGGAATCTAGACAAAACACCTAGATGCCTCTATTGATGACATTCATAAGTTTTTTAATGTTATCTCTAGAATGAAGCTTAACCTTAGGGAATCTAGATAGAATACCTAGATACCTAGATTGATAAGCTTTTAAATATTATCTCCAAAATGGAGCTTAATCTTAAAGAATCTAGATAGAACACCTAGATACCTAGATTGATAAGCTTTAAAAGATTATCTCCAGAATAGAGGTTAATCTTAACAAATCTAGATAGAAAGACCTAGATTGATGAGATTGATAAGCTTTTTAAAGTTATCTCCAGAATGAGGCTTAATCTTAGAGAATCCAAATAGAATACCTAGATACCTAGATTGATAATCTTTTAAAGATTATCTCTAGAATGGAGCTTAATCTCAAGCAATCCAGATAGAACACCTAGATATCTAGATTCATAAAATTTTAAATATTATCTCTAGAATGGAGGTTACTCTTAAGGAATTTAGATAGAACACCTAGATACTTAGATTGATGAGATCAATAAGATTTTTAAGGTTATCTCTAGAATGAAGCTTAATCTTAGGGAATCTAGATAGAATACCTAGATACCTAGATTGATAAGCTTTTAAAGATTATCTCTAGAATGGAGCTTAATCTTAAGGAATCGAGATAGAACACCTAGATACCTAGATTGATAAAAGAGATAAAAAAATCTATCATGATTCATAGAATCATCCCCAGAATGATGCTTGATCCTTAGGAGTTGGGGTTTAAACTATCCAAATACCTATCCATTGAACTCTAACAAGAACTATTATAAGATTGATCAACTGATAAAAAAGATAAGATAGATGAAAAAATATGTTGGATATAGGGGACAACATGCTCTGAGTGATGAGGACATAAGATTCATATTGAGTTGAAATTCATATTCAATGATGTAATTATCCTACCCCCTCAAAAGAAAAATTGAAAGATGACACACCATAAATATGATGTAGAGCAATAAATTAAGAGATATAGAAGAAATATGAAATTCCAAAGGATAAAGAAGAGATCAAAATGATCAGAAGAAAATTTGGAGTCATTCTGAAGAGATTTCAAGCTCCAAAAGACCAAGTTTGACCAGAGTTGACTTGAGTGACTTTTTCCCAAAAATTTTGGAAAATTTGAAGAGATTGTGAGTTGAAAAGATTAGTAGCAAAAAAAATGGATTGCACAAGCATTTGCTCACATTGGTCCCAAAATTTTTAAATGTGTTTTTAAGCTTCTTAAGTGTGTCAAATTTCAAAAATTTCATGCCAATTGGAGCACTTTGATAAATTAGGTCAAATCCTATATAAGGACCCACAAGTTCATTTTCAAATCATTTGCACTTTTGTCTTTTGTAAAGAAAGCTTTGAGGTGAAAATGGCGGTCCCCTTGTCTACACATCAATTTGAGTGCTCCTGATAACACTATCGATAAGCAAACTATGGGCATCTAATGAGAAGACAATAACCTCGCTTCACATTTAATTTTTCACACTTTTAAAGATTCTTTTAGAATGTTTTAGGGCTTTTAAATGTATAGTGTGTTGGTCCTCACATGAGGATGTCTCTCCTTGCACAAAGTGAATCAGAGTTTGTAGAAAGAAGTACTAGCCTGGTACTTCATTGCATGGCTTTGTGGGTTTTCTTGCGTGGTGGATACCCATCTATCATTCAAAAAAACCCTCAGTATGGTTCATTTTTTGTTGAGTACTTAATTACTTCCCATGTGAGAAAGTGTAATCTCCCATGAAGATGTACAATCTTATGTGTGAACATGAGATCTCACATGAAATTTTGGTTTTAATAACAAGCTTTTGCATGTGAAATTTGATTTTTCATTCCAATTATGTACTTTCTTTCATCATGTTTGTTTAGTGGAGACTAATCATTGGCCTTTTGTGTTCATGTGTGTAGGTTAAATTTCCCAATGTTGGATTTTAATCTCATTACCCATCCTATAGGGCTTTTTTGTAGAGACTTGATGATGTTGATATGGCTCACATTGACAGATTGGGTTTATCGTATCTTTGTCAAATTCCACTAGTTTTGGTGAATCACGACCTACTGACTGCACTAGTGGAGCATTTCCATTCAGAGATGAACAACTTCCATCTTCCCTAGGGGGAGATGATGATCATTCTTGAGAACATCTACCAAATACTAAGGATCTCATTCCATGGGCTAAGAGTGGTCTATGATATAGTGTCATGGATAGGCACAAAGGCACTGTGAGCCATCTTTGAAGAGGAGCTGATCATGGGTAAAGCCATCACGTGGGAGGAGTTAGTCCACACCTATGAGCACACACACACATTGGCAATAGTGTTAGGGATATTTATCAACTATTTCTTGATGCCTAATAGAGGCTAGCATAGACTACAATGTGAATGAGGTGGGATGTTGTAAGTGATGCTAGTGACATCAAAGAGATATGGGTGGGGTCAATGCATGCTCACCCATATGTTCCAAGAGATGCATGAGATTTTCTACAATGAGAGGAGGAGCATGGTGGTTGGTGTTTACATTCTCCAAATATAGGTGTGGGAGCACCTTCCAATTACTAGACCCTTTTTTATGGATGAGAGGCAACCCATGGAGCCTTATATTTGTAGATATAGAGGCCAACTTACCCAGATAGCTTTGGAGAAGACTAAGAAGTAGAGGGCTTGATTAAATGACCTAGTGGATGTAGTGTGGAGACCATGGAGAGAGACAGAGGTCTAGGATGATGCTCAGGTAGAGCTTGGATATATGTTTTCCTCCTGACCATTGATTGGTTCGTCGATATTAGTCATTGAGAGATTTCCTTTGACTAGGATGTGGTGACAGCATGGTTGGCCACATGATATTTCATAGGAGTATTTTTTGTATCCATGGTTGGCTACAAATATAAATCAAGGGTGGTCACTGAGATTAGACCTAGGGTGATTGATGATCGACATGCACACCATAGTAGCCGATGAAGGGATTACTCCAACTTATCAAGCCCATTTTGCAAGTCATCCCTTTCCACAGTTCATAGACCTAGTAGGGATGGTTTTACCAATCCAAATAGTACAAGCACCACAGGGAGCACCACAATAGCCATAGCAAGAGGGTGTGAGGCATAGGACCAGATAGGCTTAGATTCCTACTAGACCAATGAGATTAGACCCAAATTCTAGAGGGAGTGGGATAGGTTAGAGGAGATGGTGAGGGGTAATTTTATTCTTGGGATCCATAGGATGTGAGACATAGAGACCTCAAACAAAGGCAGAGCAACCAACAAAGCAGGCTTGATAAGGAGATGAGATGTAGAACCAATTTTTTGTAGGGACCCAACATTCTCCAAGGAGAGCTAGAGGGTGGATTTGTATTGCACAATAGTAGTTAGGAGAGCTACAGATACAGGTAGTGGTGAGAGACTCTTAGATTGTTATCTAGGAGGGTGAGATCTGGCAGTTACGATAGTAGTTAAAGTGAGTGGATAGGAGATTTGAGTAGCAATATGATGAGATTTGGCTATAGTTAGCCAAGGTAGCTTGCTATTTTTTAGCTTATTTAGTTATTGTACCAGATGAGGCTGAGTAGGTGCCTCAATTTCATGATATGCTAGAGAGTTTGGGGGTGCATGGTTGGTCACAAGACCTAATATGCCTCCTCCTCTGCCACCAGTAGGAGGTGAGGGGGAAGGAGAGAATTAGATTTATAGTTTGTTACTCTAATATTGATCTGGCTCTATATCAATTGGTGTGCCAGCACCATTTTGTACCATTTTTGCACAAATGCAAACTTATATATATATATATGAGATTTTGAGTTGAGTACCATTTACATGTGTCATCTTTCTTTCTTTATAGCTTGATGTACATGAGATATTTATGCTTTGGTTATGAATTCAAGTATTATGTGATGTATAAATGTAGATTTGATTTTGATGTATGAATGTAGTGTATCATGAGATTATATATGAAATGCAAAATATGAAAGAACTAACATCTCATGCAATGTTCTATTTTTGTTGATAGTGATAGGTATCCCATGAAGATCAATAAGACAAACCAAATGATTGAACACTCATGTAGCCATAAAGAAACATGATACTTTGAAGGAGCCAAAAATCCCTCATTACAAAGGAGGCAAGTAAACTAGCAATCAAACCATGTGCTTATGCATTGCAACCCTATACTAGATGCAACCCTAGGTGTGGTTACCAAACTTCAATAATTATCATCACTGAGTGTGTAGTGAAACCCAAGACATCATCCAATCCCCACTGACATTGCAATCATAGGAATATGAATAGGACATTTATTCTTTTTTTTTGAGATTAAATGTAAGCATTCAAGGCACGAGAAGCCAGAATGACCAAAACATTTGTCCCTTTTAATGTAGCAAGTTAACATAAGCATCAAAGCATAAATGCTAAGATGACTAGAATGTTGCTTGCATGCAAACACACTAGATAGATAAGATATCCTTCTTATGCGAAGTAACTAGTAAGTATTCTATCTGCAACAACCCTTGCATTCATAACATGAGACAAAAGTGTGCTAGGTATACTCACAGTGACTCATACGTTCACTTAGCAAGACAAGTATTAGTATTTACTATAGTATAGAGAATTCACTCAAACAAACAAGGAAAAGAACCAACCTCAATGAAGAGTCTATATAAAAGGAGTCAAGGTACACACGGCCATCTAATACGAGTTGGAGGCTCTTATAGTGGACACCCCTCTTTATATGGATGCTTTAGATCATTGGAACTAAATTGCAAACATAAAAAGAAAAAGAAAAGATCATGCTCCCAATCCTTGCTCCTCTAGTTGAAAGATACATCATTGAGTTGATCGAAAAGACATGATAAAGAAAAAGAAAAACAAACAAAGTAAGCTCAACATATCCCAAACAAATTTATCATTTTAAGCTCATTTTCTATATTATAGGATTGATGTTAGGTGTCAATGTTTAGAATATATGTGAAAGAAATCTCTTCATTAGGGTGACAACAATAGATAGGCATAGTTAGAACAACTAGTTATTGAAGTCAAAGAGGAATCTTTAGTAAGAAAAACCTTAGTAGGAAATTGAGTGACAGTAGAAAGATGTAGTTAGAACAATTGGTGACTGACGCGAAAAGAGATCTTCCATGAGAGGAATATCAAAAGTGACACTAGTGATAATCGGTAGACAATTAGAACAATTGATGACTACCAAGAGGGAGATGTTCCATGAAAGGAATCTTGAAGTGACACAAGTGATAGTAGCCAGACACATTTAGAACAACTAGTGACTGTCAAGAGTGACATATTTCGTGAAAGGAATCTCCAAACAACACTAGCAATAGTAGGCAAACACAGTTAGAACAACTAGTGGCTATCATAAGAGATGTTCCTATGATATTGTAGGGCATTCCCCCAAGTTATGACAAGATTCAATCCATGGATACATGAGAAAAAAGTAGCAAATTAAAGTAGGAAAGCAACTATATAGGAACTAGAAGATGTGATGTGAGATATAGAAATTGAAGTAAGATGTGTTTGGTTACCAGGTTTTCACCTTCTTGGAAGAGATTCTACTTTTTCTACCATGATGCCTATTTGCCAGGTTTTCATGAATGACACTTTTTTTTTTTTCAATTTTTTTGGTATTTTTCTCTTTTTCTTTTTTTTTGTATTTTTGAGTTTTTAAAATATTTTTGGTATTACCAAGGTGCCTATTGCTAGGTTTTCACTAGGGTAATGATTTTTTTTAGGACCTTTTTGTAATTTTCAGATTTTTTTAGGACTTTTAAGTATATATAGAGAGCTTTGGAAACCAGATTAACTATAGAATTACTTTAGGTGGAGAGTATTGATGGGATCCTTGAGCACCTCTCCCTCAACTATAGAAAGTTGATAAGAACTAGATCCAAACACTACAGTGACTATGTAGGGACCAAGCCAGTTTGATTCAAAGTTTCCTTTTTGTTCCCTTTGTTATTGATTCTTAGGGTTTTATCTTAGAATGAGATCACCCAGTTATATGTTGTGGGGATTAACTTTCTTATTGTAACTTCTGGATATACATTGATGATAAGTTCAAAGATGATCACACACCACTTACCGACATTCATCTAACAATACTAGCTCTTGAAGCTGAAATATTCTATAGTCATCATCAATAATGAGGCCCTTCATGGAGATTCTCAAAGTAGGAATCTCAACCTCAATGAGAAGCATAGCATCTGCTCCGTATACTAAAGAAAAGGGCATTGTACCCATTAGAGTTCTGATACTTCTTCTATATGCCCATAAAGTTGGGTTAATTTGAAGGTGCTAGTTCCTTCTAGATTTACTAACTGTGTGATGCAAGATCTTAAGGATTTCCTTGTTAGATGCCTCCACTTGACCATTACCTTGAGCATAATAGATAGAAGACCAATGTTGTGTAATTCTAAACTTTTTGCATAACTCCTTAAGATCCTTGTTCTTAAACTATCCTCCACTATTAGTAATAATGGAGGAAGGTACACCATATTGACATATGATATAATTCATGATGAACAGAGCTATAGTTTTGTCATTTGCTATAGAGAGAGGAATTGCCTCTACCCACTTAGTGAAGTAGTTTGTAGCTTTAATAATGAACTTGTGTCCATTTGAAGAAGATGTATTAATTTGACCCATAAGATCAAAGGCTCATTTTTGGAATGGCCATAGTGTGATAGATGGAATTAGCTTCTTGGATGGAGCATGAATAAGATTCCTATGGAGCTAGCATTATTGATGGGGTCAAGCCAAATAACATAATGGACACAACAGGAAAGGGGAAAACTTTATTAACTATGTAAATATGCTAATACATTCAGTACAGAGAAAATGGACTTCAAAACATGCCCTAAGGGCTTACAATAGTATAAATCTAGAGATAATTTCTCTTTTTAGTACCTCTTCTCAAACTGCACTCTAAACTGCCTTTTACAATGCCATAAATGTTCTTAAATAGACCCTGAAGGGTTAAGGATTAGGAATACATCCTAGAAAGTGCTAGTTGGCATCCACCAACCAAATAGAAGGCTCTAGAAGTCACATTAAAAGTTGGCACAAAATTAGAAGAATCCAGAAATGGTAACTGAACTTCTGGGAGGCATAACTTTTGAACCATAGCTTTGATTGACGAACCATTTACATTTTTGGAAAGCTCTTGGAGCACTCTATAGCCCTATCGACAAGCTTCACTCATTCCCTATTTTTTGGGATGGTTCAACATCATTTAATTATCCTAACTTGACTTTCAAGCATTCTTAAGAAGTCTCCAAAAATTGAAAAACTACGATAACGTTCAAACCGTGGAGCCTTTTGACCTTATTCTTTTTCTGGAATGCTCTAAATTACAATTACATTCATTCGGCCAATTTACACCCTCTAATTTACCAAAATTATGGCTCAATTACATACTCCTTTTTTTTAGCATTTACACGTATCCCAAGGTGTTCAAATGATCTAACCTAGAACACTGATAGTGGAAATGTGAGAGTTGGAACCTTTGTTTGACCCAAATGGGTATCCAAAGATGAAAACACATGAAACAGAAACTAAGGCTAAGTACTTTTTTTTTCTTGGGTGACATAGGATCGCCCTTATACCTCTGGATGCTCCTGCATCAGACACCCAGGGTAGATTGAAAAGTAACCCTATCACCTTATGAATGGTAGAGGAAATCCCAAATTAGAAACCTCAGCTGTTGATATCCAAGTTGAGTCCTCTATCATCCATCCTTTCCAGTTGACTAGATATTCTTCATACTGCCTATTTTTGGTGCTCCTACACATATGACCATCTAGAATCTCCTCTATCTCCTCCTTCTTAGAAGTAGGAATTGGACATGGCTCTAACATCAGCTCCTCATCTGCACCATCATCATAATACTCTGTTAAGTCTGCAATGTTAAAAATAGGAGAAATGTGGATTCCATCTGGCAACTCTACTTCATATGCATTTCCTGAGTCATGTTTCTTCAAAATTTTGCAGGGGCCAAATTTCTTCATCTTCAGCTTGTTGTAAGTACCAAATGGAAATCTTTCATTTCTTAAGTGTACCATGACTAGATCCCCTACTTGGAACTCCTTATGTCTTCTCCTTTGATCAACCCTAGCTTTATACTATTGGTTCATCTTGGTAATGTGTGCTTGGACCTCCTCATGTAGACACTTGATATGTTCAGCAAATTCTTCAGCTTCAGCACTTGCCCTCTCCCCTTGTTCTATCTTCCTCAATTCTGGTGCAGTCCTTGGGCTACTTCCATATACAATTTGGAATGGTGATCTACCAGTACTCCTATTTATAGAGTTATTATAAGAAAATTCTGCTTGTGGTAGAATCAAATCCCATCCCTTGGGCTTATCCCCAACTAAACATCTCAATAAATTGCCTAGACTTCTGTTTACCACTTCTGTTTGGCCATCAATCTGCGAGTGATGTGTGGAACTAAATTTTAAGTCTATTCTCAACTTCTTCCACAATGTTCTCTAGAAATACCCCACAAATTTAGTATCTCTATTAGAAAATATACTCCTTGGGAGACCATGTAGTCTTACCACCTCTCTAAAAAAAAAGTCTATAATATGGACAGCATCATGTGTTTTGTGGCATGGAATGAAATGTGCCATTTTAGAGAACGTATCAACCACCACAAATACTGAGTCATTACCCCTTTGTGCCCTTGGCAATCCAAGAACAAAATCCATACTTATGTCCTCCCATGGCTTTGATGGAACAGGCAATGGCTGATATAGTCCAGTATTGTGTCTAAATCCCTTGGCCACTTGACAAACCTGGCAATTCTATACAAACTTCTTCACAAAATAATGTTCTTTGAGAATGGAAATGGTCTTATCTCGACCAAGATGTCTTGCCATCCCTCCACTGTGTTTCTCCTTAATCAAATTTTCACTCATGGAACTCCTTGGAATGCATAATTGACTGACCTTGAACAACATACCATCCTAAATCAAATAGTCTAGCCACTTGGTTCTATCTACAACAATAGGCTCTTTACAAGCTTTCCATGCTTCAGCAAAATCAAGGTCCTCAAGGTATAGATTCTTGAGTTCATCAAACCCGACTACTTCAACCTACATTACTATAAGCAACAACAGTCTCCTACTTAGTGCATCTACAACCCTATTAGATTTTCCACTTCTATGCTTCAACACAAATGTATAGCTCTACAAGAACTCTACCCACTTCATATGCCTCTGATTCAATTTACCTTGGCTATTTAGGTACTGTAATGCTTGGTGATTAGTATATAAAACAAATTCTTTTGGCAATTAAAAATGCCTCCATTTCTTTAAGGCCTAAACTATTGCATAGAACTCTTGTTCATAAACATAATACTTCTTTTTCTCATCATTCAATTTTTCACTAAAATATCCAATAGGCTTACCTTCTTGGCTCAATACAGCTCTAATAGTGCTGCCACTAGCATCACAATCCACCTGGAACACCTTTCTAAAATCTGGGAGTGCCAACACAAGTTGTTCTATCACCTTCTTCTTTAGCATTTCAAAACTTCTTGTAGTTGCCACAGTCCATTTGAACTCTTTTCTATCCCCTCTTATTGTATCAGTCAGGGGTGCACATATGCCACTAAAATTCTTAATGAACTTCCTATAAAAACTAACCAGACCATGAAATGATCTTACCTCAGTAGCAGATCTTGTAGTAGGCCATTCCAAGATGGCTTTTACCTTCTTTGGATCTATTTTGAGACCTTCAAGTGATATAAAAAACCCCAAGTAGACTAATTCTTTTTTAGCAAAGGTACACTTCTTCAAATTAATTAATAGTTTCTCTTCCCTCAACCTCTCAAGAACACTACGAATATGCAATAAATGTTCTTCCAAAGTCTTGCTGAAAATTAAAATATCATCCAAATAGACAATAACAAATTTTCCCAAGAACTTCTTAAGTACCTCATTCATAAGCTGCATAAAGGTGCTTGGGGCATTCATAATTCCAAAGGGCATGACTAACCACTCATAAAGACCCTCCTTGGTCTTGAAGGTAGTTTTCCACTCATCTCCTTCTCGCATCCATATCTAGTGATAACCACTCTTGAGATCTATCTTTGTGAAGTACTGAGCTCCACTCAAACAATCCATAAGATCATCCATTCTTAGCAAAGGAAACTGATACTTGATGGTTATCCTGTTTATAGCTCAAGAGTCTGTACACATCCTCCACTCTCCATCCTTCTTTGGTGCTAGTACTACAAGTACTGCACATGGACTCAAGCTCTCCCGAATCAACCCCTTCCTCAATAGCTCCTAAACATGTCTATTTAGCTCCTCAATTTCAGTAGGAGTCATCTTATGAGTAGCCTTGTTAGGAAAACCAGCTCTTGGGATCAAATCTATCTGATGACTGATTTTCCTTACCGGTGGCAATCCTTCTGGAACATTATCAGAGATGATATCTCCAAACTCACCTAGTAAATCTAAAACTTCAAGTGGTATTTCACTACTACCTTCTTTATCTTTCCTAGGAATCAAAGCATAACACATATGCTGATGTTTCATGCCATCTAAAAACTTCTTTCCATCAACAAGACAAATCCTTGCACTACTACATACCTTTTTTCCTTCCTTTTTCATGGGCTTTAGTTTGTGGCGAACTCCATTCTTTGTTAGAGAGTATGTATTTGCATGACCATCATGTACTGCATGCCTATCAAACTGCCACGGTCTACCCAACAATAGATGGCAAACATCCATTGGAATAACATCATAGAGAACTTCATCATGGTAACTCCCAATTTTGAACTTCACTAAAAATTGTTCACTTACCATGACCTTATGATCATCCTTCACCCAAGCGACCTGATAGGGCTGGGGTTTCTCCCTCTTGAGCTTCAGCTTAGAGACCATCTCCTCTGATACCAAGTTATCAGTGCTACCACCATCAATGATCACATCATGACATTTATCCTCACACTTGCACCTGGTATAAAATAAAATCCTCTTTTGTCCTAGTTCAATCTCACCACTTAGTAGGACCCTTTCATTTATTAAAGTCTCTCCTCTTTCTGCATCCTCTGAATGTGATGATTGTGCATCCTCATCCACATGTGCAACCCTAGCTTGACCCTCAGCTCTCCTATCTATCCTTCCTTGTCGTTAAGGGCATTCAAAGGCATGATGACCTTCTTCATTGCAATGGAAATAGGTACCATGGAAGCCTCCTCTTCCTTGTCGATGTCCTCTACCTCTTCCTCTCTAATTTTCAAAGTCTTGATCATGAGAGCGGTTGAAACCCTCATTCCTTTGGTTCCTGCTAGTACCCACATCTTCATTTTTCTTTTAGGTTTCATTTCGGCCTCCAGATGACCTACCACTACCCCTTCCTCCTTTACCATGCCCTCTTTGTCTCCCTTCAAACCTTTTATTTATCTTCTCTTCAACTTGTAGTGCAAATTGATATGCCTCTTCAACACTGGTCATTCTTACCAGACTTAATTCCTCCTAGATGCTAGGTCACAACCCACTGATATAACGAGCAACCTTCTCCTTATTTGCTTCTACATGCGCTGCTCTAATAAGAAGTTGGTAAAACTCCTTTGTATATTCTTGGACTAATTTTCCTGCTTTCTTTAACCCATGCATCTTCTTAAATAAATCAAGCTCGTAATCAATAGGAATGAACTACTTCTTTAGTTTGTCCACCATGTGATCCCACCTTGTGATCTTATCCTTTCCTCTTCTATTTCTTTCCAATTGAACCTCTTGCCACCAAATTTTAGCATGGCCTTTTAGTTTTGCCTTTGCAAACTTAACCCTATCTGGATCCCTGATATCCTCATACTCAAAGTACTCTTCCAGCTCATTAATCCAGCTGATCAACTCATCTAGTTTTAGATTTCTTGAAAATACACCCACATCAATTGTAGGTCTTTTCCCAAACTTAGTAATGGCTCTAAAAAGCCTCTCCTCTGCTTGATTCAGAACTTCCCCTTCTGGTCCAATTTCTTCTTCTACAAAAACATTTGTTCCTCTACGGAGCTCCTCCTACAATGCTTGAACCTGCCTTTGGAGGGCTCTAACCTCCTTAGGATTAATAGCTCCAGCCCTTCCACCATGCTCTCTTTTTGGAGGCATCTTCTTAACTCAAACCCATAACCACACAGCCCTGGTGCAAACTGCCTCATAGTCGGCGCTGTGTCTACACACTAAGGAAAACTAGCTCTGATACCACTTGATGGGGTCAAGCCAAATAACAGAATGGACATAACAGGAAAGGGAAAAAAATTATTAACTATGTAAATATGCTAATACATTTAGTACAGATAAAATGGACTTCAAAACATGTCCTGAGGGCTTACAATAGTATAAATCTGGAGATAATTTCTCTTTTTAGTACCTCCTCTCAAACTCCACTCTGAACTGCCTTTTACAATGCTAGAAATATTCTTAAATAGGCCCCGAAGGGTTAAGGATTAGGAATACATTCTAGAAAGTGCTAGTTGGCATCCACCGACCAAATAGAAGGCTCCAAAATTTGCATTAGAAGCCAGCACAAAATTAGAAGAATCTAGAAACAGTAACCAAACTTCTGCGAGGCATAACTTTTGAACCATAGCTCTGATTGACGAACCGTTTACATTTCTAGAAAGCTCTTGAAGTACTCTATAGCCCTATGGACAAGATTCACTCATTCCCCATTTTTCATCCCATTTTGAGGTTATTTAATGCCCCAAACTTGACTTTGAAGCATTCTTAGGAGGTCTCCAAAAATTGAAAAATTGCAATAACTTTCAAACCGTGGGGCCTTTTGACCTAATTCTTTTTCTGGAATGCTCTAAATTACAATTACATTCATTCAACCAATTTAAATCCTCTAATTTACAAAAATTATGGCTCAATTACATACTCTTATTTTTTTGTCATTTACACATATCCCAAGGTGTTCAAATAATCTAACCTAAACCGCTAATAGTGGAACTGTGAGAGTTGGATACTTTATTTGACCCAAATGGGTATAGAGAAATGAAAACGCATGAAACAAAAACTAAGTCTAGGTACTTTTTTTTTTGGGTGACACAAGATTGCCCTTTTACCTCTGGATGCTCTTGTATCAGACACCCAGGGTAGATTGAAAAGTGACCCTGTCACTTTATGAATGGTAGAGGAAATCCAAAATGGGAAACCTTAGCTGCTGATATCCAAGTTGAGTCCTCTATCGGCCATCCTTTCCACTTGACCAGATATTCTTCATACTACCTATTTCTAGTGCTCCTACCCACATGACCATCCAGAATCTCCTCTCTCTCCTCCTTCTTAGAAGTAGGAATTGGACATGGCTCTAACATCAGCTCCTCATCTGCACCATCATCATAATACTTTGTTAAGTTTGCAATGTTGAAAATAGGAGAAATGTGAATTCCATCTAGCAACTCTACTTCATATGCATTTCCTAAGTGATGTTTCTTCAAAATTTTGCAGGGGCCAAATTTCTTCATCTTCAGCTTGTTGTAAGTATCGGCTGGAAATATTTCTTTTCTTAAGTGTACAATGACTAGATCCCCTACTTGGAACTCCTTATGTCTTCTCCTTTTCTCAGCCCTAGCTTTATACTATTGGTTCATCTTGGTAATGTGTGCCTCGACCTCCTCATATAGATGCTTGATATGTTCAGCAAATTCTTCAGCATCAACACTTGTCCTCTCCCCTTGCTCTATGTTCCTCAATTTTGGTGCAGTCCTTGGGCTACTTTGATATACAATTTGGAATGGTGATCTACTAGTACTCTTGTTTATAGAGTTATTATAAGCAAACTCTTCTTGTGGTAGAATCAAATGCCATCCCTTGGGCTTATCCCTAACTAAACATCTGAGTAAATTGCCCAAACTTTTGTTTACCACTTCTGTTTGGCCGTCAGTCTGCAGGTGATGTGTGGAACTGAATTTCAAGTTTGTTCTCAACTTCTTCCACAATGTTCTCCAGAAATACCCCACAAATTTAGTATCTTTGTCAGAAGCTATACTCCTTGGGAGACCATGTAGTCTTACCACCTCTCTAAAAAATAAGTCTGCAATATGGACAACATCATGAGTTTTGTGGCATGGAATGGAATGTGCCATTTTGAAGAACCTATCAACCACCACAAATACTGAGTCATTACCCCTTTGTGTCCTTGGCAATCCAAGAACAAAATCCATACTTATGTCCTCCGATGGCTTTGATGGAATAGGCAATAGCTGATACAGTCTAGTATTGTGACTAAATCCCTTGGCCAGTTGACAAACCTAGCAATTTTGTACAAACTTCTTCACATCCTATGACATTTGAGGCCAAAAATAATGTTCTTTGAGAATGTAAATGGTCTTATCTCGACCAAAATGTCCTACCATCGCTCCACTATGTTTCTCCTTAATAAAAATTTTCCTCATGAAACTCCTTGGAATGCACAATTGACTTCCCTTGAACAACATACCATCCTAAATCAAATAGTCTACCCACTTGGTTCTATCTATAGCAATAGGCTCTTTACAAGCTTCCTACGCTTTAGCAAAATTAGGATCCTCAGGGTACAGATTCTTGAGCTCATCAATCCCAACTACTTCAACCTACACTACTGTAAGTAACAACTATCTCCTACTTAGTGCATCTGCAACCCTATTAGATTTTCCACTTCTATGCTTCAATACAAATGTATAGCTTTACAAGAACTCTACCCACTTCATATGCCTCTGATTCAATTTACCTTCGCTATTTAGGTACTGTAATGCCTGGTGATCAGTATATAAAACAAATTCCTTTGGCAATAAATAATGCCTCCATTTCTTTTAGGCTTGAACTATTGCATAGAACTCTTGACCATTAAAATAATACTTCTTTTTTGCATCATTCAATTTTTCACTAAAATATGCAATAGGCTTACCTTTTGGCTCAATATAGCTCCAATAGTGCTACCACTAGCATCACAATCCACCTGGAACACCTTTCTAAAATCTAGGAGTGCCAACACAGGTTATTTTGTCACCTTCTTCTTTAGCATTTCAAAACTTCTTGCAGTTGCCACAGTCCATTTGAAATCTTTTCTATCCCCTCTTATTGTGTCAATCAGGGGTGCACATATCCCACTGAAATTCTTAATGAACTTACTATAAAAACTAACCAAACTGTGAAATGATCTTACCTCAGTAGCAGATCTTAGAGTAGGTCATTCCAAGATGGCTTTTACCTTCTGTAGATCCATTTGGAGACTTTCAAGTGATATAAAAAAACCCCAAGTAGACTAATTCCTTTTTAGCAAAGGTATATTTGTTTAGATTAATTAACAATTTCTCTTCCCTCAATCTCTCAAGAACACTATGAATATGCAATAAATGTTCTTCCAAAGTCTTGCTGAAAATTAAAATATCATCCAAATAGACAATAACAAATTTTCCCAAGAACTTCTTAAGTACCTCATTCATAAGCCGCATGAAGTTGCTTGGGGTATTTGTCAATCCAAAGGGCATGACTAACCACTCATAAAGACCCTCCTTGGTCTTGAAGGTAGTTTTCCACTCATCTCCTTCTTGCATCCATATCTAGTGATAGCCACTCTTAAGGTCTATCTTTGTGAAGTATTGAGCTCCACTCAAACAATCCATAAGATCATCCATTCTTGGCAAAGGAAATCATTACTTGATGGTTATCCTATTTATAGCTCAAGAGTCTGTACACATCCTCCACTCTCCATCCTTCTTTGGTGCCAGTACTGCAAGTACTGCACATAGATTCAGGCTCTCCCAAATCAACACCTTCCTCAATAGCTCATGAACCTATCTATTTAGCTCCTCAGTTTCAGTAGGAGTCATCCTGTGAGCAGCCTTGTTAGGAAAAGTAGCTCCTGGGATCAAGTCTATCTAATGACTAATTTTCCTTAACGGTGGCAATCCTTTGTTTGATATATGTCATTGACCTAATTAATTATGAGTTGTGAATCACCAAAGATGTTTAATTAATCTACTCTCCATTCAACTTCCATATTCATTCCATTAATGAGATCTTCATATTCTACAATGTTGTTCATATAAGGAAACAAAATATTGTATGCCTTAGGTAGTGAATACTTTTGAGGTGTTATGAATAGTAGTCTAGCACTAGATCCCTATTGTGTGAAGGAACCATCAAAGAACATTACCCAAGTTTTGTGTGTAAGCATTAAAATTGATTTTTCAGGAAAGTCAATGTCTAGTGGAAGGAGAATCTACATTGGTGCCTCTGCTAACTGATTATAAATTGCTTGTCCTTTGATAGCCTTCTATTCAACATATTGAATATTAAACTTGCTTAAGATCATGACCCACTTAGCTAACCTCCCTATTAGAGCTGCCTTATTGAGTAGATATTTTAGTGGATCAATTTTTGGCAACTAGTCATGTAGTGTAAGCAAGCATGTAGTGTCTTAGCTTTTGGAAAGTGAAGATGACTACTAGGCAACCCTTCTCGATAATACTATAATTCATTTTATAGAAGACTAGTGTGTGACTTAGATAGTATATAGCTAATTCCTTGTTATTATTATCTTCCTGAGCTAACAAGATACCCAGAGATGTGTCTATTACTAAGATGTATAGAATAAGAGGCTTCCCATGAATAGGAGGCATCAAGATTGGTGAATGAGCAATGTACTTCTTGTCTATGTTAGACTATGCTCACACTCTTGGCTCTAGTTATATTTCACACCTTTATGCAGAGTTTTGGTAAAAGATTGTGACCTATCCACTAGCTATGAGATGAATCTATTAATGTATTGAAGTCTTCCTTCTAAGCCCCTCATCTAACTAATATTATGAGGTGGAGCCATATCCATGATTGCTTAAACTTTCTTTGGATTAACCTCAATTCCTTTTGTAGACATAATATAATGAAGCAATTTCCTTGATGTTACCCCAAATGCACATTTCTTTAGGTTAAGTATGAGACTAAATTTCTCCATGCAATCTAGGATAGGTCCCAAATATTGATGGTGAGTGTTGTGCTTTGAACTCTTAACAAGAGTCTCATCTACATACTCTTCCATTTTTTTATGCATCATGTTGTGAAAAATTGTAGTAACTACTCTTTGATATGTAGCAGCAGCATTTTTAAAACCAAATGGCATTATGCTCCAATAGAAAGTTCCCCATGCACAAGTGAAAGTAGTCTTTTCTTGATCTTCTAGTACAATTTTTATCTAATTATAACTAGAAAATCCATCCATGAGTGAGTACATCTCATATCCTATTTTCATGTCCACTATTATATCAATGCTAGGTAGTCGAAAATCATCCTTCGAACATGCTAAGTTTAGATCTCAAAAATCTATATAAACTCTAATATATTTTTCATGCTCGAAGACTAGAATGATGTTTAATATCCATTTAGTGTAATCAATAGCTTGGATGAAACCAAATTTCAGAAGCTTTTCTAGTTCAACTTTGACAAGCAATGCAACATAAGGATGCATTCTAATTTTTTATTTGACTAGTTTCACTCCTAGTGCAATAGACAAGTGATGCATGATGAGATTAGGATCTAGTCCTAGTATATCTAACAATGTCCATGCAAAGTTTATCTTTTTCTTTTGGAAGAGGGAAATGTATTTCACTTTCTCTTCTGGAGACAATGAATTTGCAAGATGTATAATGTGAGGATGTTCTTCTTTTCCCAAGTTGATTGACTGTGTTGGCTCTATCAATGCTGGTGATCTTTCCTAAAAATGAGTAGGAAGTGCACCAAATATCTCATCTGTAGGCACCTCAGAGAGATTTTCACCCTTGGATACATATTTTATGTTTACTTTTTTAGGTTTTGACACTATCACAATGTGGTTTTCACCATCAGACCTTCTACTTCTTTTTTTATTTATTGTATGACTAGGATATTTGATGTTAGCTTTAGTCATGTTAACACTTTGTTTGTTGGTGGAAGACATTACTAGTTCAACAATGCTTAAGTAATAGGCAAGAGCATAGTCATTCTGGAATGTAGGGACTTCACTAGATGCATTGGAATTCTAGTCTATAAGCTTAGGATGGGTGAGTGAAAGAAATGTGGCAGGTTCAATTGCATTCATGATATAATCATGAAATGCTTGGAAAAGAAATTCAAGACCTAGAGCACCTTCGTCCATAAGTGTGTTCAAATTCCTTTAAGCATTAATGTCATTAATTGAAGACTCAAGGACACTAGTTAGATAGGACCCATCTGACTTAACCCTAGCCAATTCACCTACTCCAAGGAGGTTTTCATAGACATGAACTTGATCTATGTCTTTTTCTATAGTTTCTTCTAAGAGGGAGTCGAATTCATACTCTCAAGAATCTGTCTCTATGGAGATAGACTATAGAATTCCCCAATAGTGATAGGAACAAACTCTCCTTCATCATTAGGATTTTTAAAAAGGTACTCAATGTGTAAAGCATGACTAGAATCTCCTTATTCTTGTTGGGTATGATATGAATTAGTTTTATCACCAAAAGAATCACTATCACTATACATGGTGTTGACATATGGTACAAATTCATCTAGTCTTGCAAAGAATTTAGCTAGATCATCAAGAATTGGATAAGGACAAGGATCCTCATCATCAGCATTTTCTTCATGGTCATTAGACTCATCTTGTGACTCATTTTTAGATGAACTCTCATGTTCTAGTATCAATTTCTTAATCCCTAGATGGAATGGAATCTTCTTGAAGCCTAGACCAGATGTATCTCGATTCCTTCTGGCTGTTACTTTGGCAAGATCAATCAGACCATTTTTGTTGCATCCAATAGGACTAGTTCCCTTGTAGCCAAAGCATTTCATGAGTCTAAGACTAGGATCATATTTCTCAAGAGTAATTTCACAAGTCCATTCTATGAGGTAAACTAAAGTTTCTCATTTATAGATCCATGCATCAATAGCTCTATTTTAAGATTCGTCCTCAAGAGGCATAGTAGCTTTGAAAAAAGTACCATCATACTTAGTTTGAGTTGTCAACATAAAAGGTTTCTTCACTTTAGATGGTCTCCCAAAATGCTGGGGAGACTCAGAAAGAGATGTCAAAGATAGTACTGGTTCTATGTAATATTCACCCATTCTAGTTTCCTTCTACTTAAGTGACTATTCAATTTGCTTCAGCTTATTATCATGATGGTCTATAGATTCTCTATTAGTAAGTACAATTTTTTTAGTAGATTTCAACATGTTATAACTAGTACTTGTAGGTATGGTGACTTCAGAGCCTTGAAATGGGAATTTTTACGCATTGATGGTACATAGAAGGCATAGCTCACATCTCATGTATCCATGGTATTCCTAACAAAATATTTTAAGCCAAGAAAATGTCAAGGACCTGATAAGTGACATCCCTTTCTATAGGACCAACATAGAGAGGCAACACCACAAGACCTAAATATTTTCATTCAACTTCATCATATTCTTTGATAGTTATCTTGTGATAGGGATCAATGGACTCTTTAAAATAGTCCAATTGTCTGAGCAAAGTGGTAGAGACAATGTTTAAATTGGCTCCATTATCGATGAGCACACAATGGACACATTTATAGTGTATCATGACCTCAATATGTAGAGGTTGATTATGTAGATAGCTTAGTGAATTATCTACTTCCTAAGAGAAGGTCATATAGTAAGGTTAGGTTAGATGACCTAACATGGATTGGAACCTCTCAAGATTAATATCTTGAGGGATGTTAGCCTCAGTGAGGGCTTTGTCAAGAATCTTCCTATGAGCAGGTGAGATTTTGAGCAATTCAAATTCATGATTTGAGTATTTTTTCATTGTAACTGATCAAGGATTTTGTAGCTAGTAGCTGCAAAAGTTGTTACAAGTTTTTCTCCTTGGCCAGATGGACTGACAAGAGGTTTGTTTTTTTGTTGTTCTAGCTCAGAAGCAAAAGGCACTAAGTACCAATTTAGTGCAAGAATGTGTAACAGTGTTGGCACAAGATTGTGATAGTTCATTGTTAGATGTGTTGGAAGCAAGGCCCCTTAAGACAAATGGTGTCTTAGGTTTAGTTTTGTCTTGTTTTCCCTTGATGGTGATAACATCATAGTACTCAACATCCATAGGTTCAACCATATGGACTATCTCATCATCATCATTAGAGTATGTATAGTTGATCTTGTTATGAAGTTGCTATTTTGAGTTTTCTCCTTTTTCACAAGATGGAAGGCTTTGTTTTCTTGTTATGTTCATCCACAATAATGTCACCATCATCAATTAGGTCTTGGATTTTGTGATCCAAGTTGATGTAATTTTTAGTTTTGTGACCTTTTTTTTGGTGATATTCACAAAATGCAATTTCATTCAACCACGGTGGTCATGGTTGTGGATCATAAGAATGAGAGTTATCTAATTTAGAGATGAGTTTCTTTTTCTAGCAAGGTCTTGTAGACCACATCCAAAGGTTTACCAAGAGGTGTAAATTCTTGTTTTGGGAATGTAACCCAAGATGAGCTCTTTGTTTTGTCTCAAAACATCTTGTTATTAGAAGGAGGTTTCTCATCATTCCTGTATGCTTTGAGATTATCTATGAGATTGAAAGCTACCTTAGCAGGTTCAGAAGTAACGTTATTGACAACTCCATCATGGACAACCTCTCTCATTTTGTTCACATACTTGGATTTTTCCTTATTAGAGATAGATCCTTGTTTATTTTCTTTTTGCAAGGTTAACTCATCCTTTTTTACTATGAATTGCTCTATCTGGATATCTTGTGTGACCATATCTTCAAATGTGTGTGGACTTTAAAGTTGACCTTTATACCCAAAATTAGGTAAAAGATTATCTATAAAGATATCAAGTTTTTCTATTTTGGGGATTTTACATAAGTATTTGGTGTAAAGTTGTCTCCATCTCTAAAGGAATGTGAGGAAAGGTTCCCCAACTCTCTATTTAAGGTTACACAAGTCTTGAATTTTAATACAGTGTTGTATGTTGTGAGAGCACTGTTGGATAAACAAGTTTGCAATCTCATCAAATTTTTTGATACCCATAGGCAAGCATGAAAACCACTCCATAGCCTAACCACATATGCTTCTTGGAAATAGGTGCATGAGATATGCCTAGTTATGCATAAATTCCATAGACAAGGCACTACATTCCTACAAATGATCTTGGGGATCCATAGTTCCAAAGTATTTATCATACTTAGGTAACTCAACTCCTCTTGGAAAAGGAGGCATGTCTACACTCTTGTCAAAAGGAAATGGAAAAAGAGTATCTAGAGTGTATATTTTTGTAGTTTTGTCTTTATCATACATCATTTTGGCTAGTTGCTCTTGCATGATGTTTAGTTATTTTTGTAATTTAGAGATTTTAGTTTCCTCTTTAGGTGTAATGATACTTTCAATGTTAGAGTGATGAGGTAGCTTGGCTCCCTCTTGAGCATGTTTGAGAATTTATTTCTCTTTCTCTTTCTTAAGCAAGATGTCCATGACTTTATGGAATTTTTTTCTTTATGACATTTTTTGATATGTTTAGGGAGTATTTCTACCTCTTTTTCATTCTAATCAGTAAAAGGTTCTCAATGTCTTTTAGTCCTATGTTGATCTTGGTCTCTACTATGCTATCCATGTTCTGGTTCATGATCAACCATTTTGGCGATGTCATAAGTTTCAGTATATGTTGGTTGAAAAAGTTTCCTAAATAAGAATTCAGCTGTATTATTTGGAGATGTATGACATTTTCTAGTTTCAAAATTCACTTGGTACAAGGGGTTCCTTATTTGTTGTAATTTTATAGAAAATGATCTCTAATCATGAGGAGATCTGATAGTTAAAGGAGATTGTGAAAACTCCTCACTAGATGAATTGGACATAGACCATGTATAAACTAAAGAGTGACCTCTACCATGATTACAAATTCTATCTCTACCTCATCTAAATCTAGAAGGATAAAACATGTTTCCACTTCTTGTTGCCACAATCATAGACAAAGAAAAAAAGTGAAAGCCTAGATAGGACCACACTAGAACATATCCTCAAAAAGAAAGATAAGAGTGTTGTATACTAGGGTACAAGTTGTCTAAGTAATGGCTAGAACAACCAAAGATTATGACTATCATGAAACAAAGTATGACAAGCATAAGGGGATAAAGAAAAATTAACTAAGAGATGATACTAGTTTGCATGTAGATCATAAGTGTTTAGGTAAGAAAGCTGCCACTATTTGACATTGTTTGGAGATAGAAAAGAGATAAACTATTGTAGGTAATAGACTAGATTTAGAGCATAGATATATCTAATAGAATAGGTTGACAATGTTAATGCAAGATCCCATGTGAAGATTCTCAGGGAACCATGCAAAAAGGCATAGAGAACTAGGTGAAGATTCAGAATAGAAAATTTTGACTAGGTTCCTCATGCTAGGACTTGTATAGAGCTATGCAAAGATGTATTAGACTAACAAGAAAATAGGGTTCTAACACAGAAGGATAGATTTGCAATATCTCATGTAGGGATTTGCATAGGATTGCATGAGGACTTGGACAAGGCCATGTGAAGAAGTGTGAGCTAAAAAGGTTCTCGCATGAAATTTCTCAAATTTGGGCATGAAAATAGGGACGAGACTGCCAACTGAGATAAAATTTTGAAGAGATTTGCAATGTTTTTGACACTTCTGGATAGATTGTTGATTGTTTGATAGATTTTAGGCAGATAGCAAGATGGTTTTCAAGTCTTTGAATAGCATTTTGGTTTCAAAAAGATAGTTTTTTCTAGATAACATGGAAAGCAAGCAGTAGTCACAAACAATCCAACCAAGGGAAAAGCAACTTGAAAGGATGGAGGATTTTTGATTTTTTTTTCATTTGATAGGTCTGGACAAGTTAAAAGACTCAATAACAAACATGCTTTATCCTTATAACCAAAAATGGTAGAGAAGGAAAAACATTTGTCCCACAACTTATGCACATGCATTCACCTCACACAATTGTGTCACCACACTAGAGGGAACCCGTGTTTTTGGTGTATTCCAAGGGCTCAATAACATATACGCTAAATGAACACCCTTGTAGTAGGGGTTAAGCATGTATACCACCTTCCAACACCTAGGTACATGCCTATGGTGAGTTCTATAGGAGAGATTCTTCCTCCTCCTTGCATAAAGATTATGCCACCTTTTGGAGGTGAACCAGGTTGAAACTAACTAAGAGGTTTTTACTTGGCTTCTATTCATATTAACCCCCAGTGGCTTTACAAGTAAAGTTAAGGCTAGTGGCCCACACCAACATCTGAAAGTACACACACTTAAATAGCAAGACTAGGATTGATGCCAACCAATACAATAGACTAAGCCTCCTCTTGATATGCAATATCAGGAATCAAGAGGAAGAATTTAACATGGATTTAGAGACTTTCACTCTACAAAGCTTCTTTATTATAGTGAGTTGGAATCTCCAGTGAAAGAAGTGTGCTCACTTGGGTTGTTCTTGGAGGTTGGATTTCTCTAACAAGCCCTCTAAAGGTTGACTCAAACTTGCGGTTTAGCTCTAAGGGTCCTTGTTTCTACTTTCCCTCAAGGGGAAAGAGCATACTCCTCTACCTCGTCACATTACCCAAACATGCAAGACATGTTCATCACCGAGTTAACTTATCGATCCGACCTTGTCCTATTCTGAGACTTTGATCCCTTAAAATGAAATCATCATCTCTTCATTAAAGGCTTCATTTGGAAGAACCACTAACTTTCTTACCTCTATCAGGTAACATCTTTCAGAGGCTTCTTGGTTTCTGATTTACTCTTGGGAATCACTTCCAAGTAGTAAAGAGCATACTCCACTATTCCCCTATCTTGTATCCTATGAAGTTCACAAGCCCTATTTATACTATGTGTGGAAAGCAATAAAAGAAAACAAAATGTTTAAGTGGGTTTTAAATGAGTCTTCGACATGCACATCTTTGGAAAACATCTTGTAATCACACAACCAATACATGTTTCAAGGGTTTTTAATAAGGTGTCTTTCATGAATGTCCTACAAACCACTATTAAGTTGTATTTAAGGTTAGCTATCATCAAATAACTATTGCAAAAATAGTCATTACATAAAAGAAATCACAAAAAAGAAGCAAAAATTCAAACTTTTAGTTTACTGGTGTCAAGTCTTATGTGAAGAAACACATTAGATGGCACAAGAAAGTGCAATGAACCCCATAAGGAAGTGGAAACTTAGTGTTTTTTCATGCAAGGAAGTATAGCAAGCCCCATGAAGAAATGCAATTTTTATAGTTTCTTACATGAGGAAGTGTATAATAGGGAGCAAAATCTTCAGTTCTTCACATGAAAATAAGATTTCTCATGTGAAAATCTAGAAAATGGTATAGACAACTATGATAGAATCATAAAAATAAAGAAAACAAAGTAAGTGAGGCCAAAAAAATTGATTTTTCAGCCCCACGATGGGCACCAGAAATGTATATGTGAAATGCTAGCCTCAGATCCTCACACATACTTAAACATGGTCATTATCTAAAAGTTCATCTGAGAATGAATATTAGATTATTTTTCCAAGTAATCCAATAGTTTGACCTATTAACTTCTAACTAAAAGGATTTTTCCTTTGCTCTTAGAATGAGAAGTAGGCAACCAAACCTCTAGAATGAAGGATTTTAAGCTATATGAGATATGCAAGATTAATCTAAATGTATACAAGATTAGTCTTAACGTATGCAATATTATTCTAAGAATAAGAAAGAACAATTAATCTAAATTGATGCATTATTAAGCTATATGAGATTGATATGCAAGAAATTAAGCTATGGATGTATGAGAAAAATGAGTAGATATTCCAGCATAAGTTTGACGCAAATTCCATTCAACCTCCCTAATGAGGAATCAAAGGTTTTTTAAATAGAACCCTAGAATTGATTGATAGTCAAGATTAATCAGAATGGACAATCAAGATTGAAGATGAGACTTAGTCATAATGGAAAATTCCTTATGAAAATGGAGTTAATTGGTTTCTTTTGAGTGGAAAAAAGGAGTTAACTGATTTAATTTTTAGTGAAAAAGGAGTTAACTGATTTAATTTCTTTTTTGATTTTAGTTCACCTAGAGTTTCCATTTTTGAACCGAAGAGAAGATTTTGTAGAGAATATTTAATTTAATAAAATATAATATGACCTAATAAATGGATAAACTTTAGTTAATTGAATAATTAAATTCAATAATTAAAAAGAGGAGAAATCTTATTAAATTAAATAAATTTAATTCCTTTATACATTAGCTAAAGAGGTAATTTTAATTTAATTAAAGTATGAACACTTATAATTAAATTTAATTAAATCAATAGGTTTATTATAGCTAATTTGAGTCAATACTTAGGAATTAAATAAATAATGCGATTAATGCAGATTAGGGTTTTTTACATTTGACACCTAGGTCAAGTAGTGATAATTAGAATTAAAATTGCCTAGTAAAATAGGACTTGACAATGATTAAATAAACCAAAATTGGTTAATCATGGCAATGTGCCAATTTTGGGGTATTACAATATACACATATGTAAAACCAACTTATATGATAAAGTTCATTCAAATAACATCATGCATTACACATGTCATACGCTATGCAATAATAAATACAAGTACATCAATATACAATACATCTTGTAGGATCTGAAGACACACAATGCATAATACATAAATAGATTAAATAAATAAAAGTCTTGTCATGCCCAAAATACTAGGCAAAAGCACACCAAAAAATATTTTTTTAAAGATTAATAATTCACTATGTTAATACATGCTACATTGATTAGGTTATGGAAGGATGACCTAGGATTAAAATGAGTTTCAAATACACATCATTAAGATGCAGAGTTGACATCTCCACATATTGTACGGGTTTGAACCCCTAAAGTCCTAACACTATGGGAACACTTAGTTCCAATTTGAATGAGTTGATCAATTAATAATTAGGTTCAATTTAAAATGGTACAACTACCAATTCAAATTACACTTTAGAGTTTCCAAGTTCATAAGTAGACTATGATGCTATCCCTTGTAACATTAAACTAGATCAATCCTTAGGAGAATCTATTTTTGCATTTAAAGGTTAATCCATCACAACATATTAATGCTTAATTGTAGATATGATCATAACCTATTTGGATCTAACTAAAAATACTAGAATATTCACCAAAAGTCTAATTACAACATACACTTTATCTTCTATCATAATCATGCTTATCTTATCAAGTTATCTAGTTAACTTTAACCTATACCTTTTTAAAACATTAACATTTTCTAAATATCAAAATTCTATCTTGAGCCCCATTTATTTGTATGTTTATTACTTTTGTTAAACACAACACTCATACCATCAATTCATCAAATAATAATTCCATGTTATACCAACTAGAAAACATTATTTCATTTACATACCCTAACACTTATTTTGCTTCAATCCATGACCCTATTCCATAACTTAAGTCCTATTTAATTTTTCACTGACTAGAATAGTTTTAATATCAAAAACTACAAAAGAGAAGAAATAATTCCAATATATAATACTTTGAATTAGATTCTATTATATATTATCTATAATATTTATCTATAAAACCATGTTATAGAAACCTAACACAACCTAGCCTTATTCAAAATCATAAAACACTATAAGATCTTACATACTCAATAATACCTAATTTACTCACTAAATTTATGAATAGTCATAAATAAAATAGCACTATCAAATATGAATGTTACTAACCCACAACAATTTCCTAATACTCTAATATTTACTCTCAAAATAATTTCCAACCAACTCTAATTGATCAATCCCAATATCTGAACACTTGTAATATAATATCATTCAATATTTGAAATGGAACAAAATTTTCATTAAAAAAAATTCTAATACAAAACTCTAAATATAAAACTTAGAAAAAAAAATTTATAAGTTAACATTATCTAATAAATAAGTATAAGTTAGCATTATCTAATTATAAGTATGAATAGAGCTCTTTTAGCCAAATAGGGATGGAGAGTGTATCATGATGATAAGGAATGGACTACTATATGGAAACATAAGTATCTATTTAATGCTCCTTCTTTATCTGATTTTCTGTCATCTCCTGATGTTCTTTTCCCTTCTCCTATTTGGGGTGCTATATAGGGAACTAAGAACATCTTAAGTAAAGGATGTTCATGGAAAGTTGGAAATGGGCAGAAGGTTAGATTCTAGGAAGATGTTTGGATATTGGATCATCCTCTAATTGAGGAATTTGAGGATAGGACCCATATTGATAAATGTAGGAAATTGTATGGGACTCTTATGGGACATCACTAATATAATAACAGTTGGGTTAGCCTTGTTGATGTTAACCTGTCTTTTCATATTATCCAAATTATGTTGAATGCCTTTTATTTTTATCCCCTTAAGGAGGATAAGATGATATTGAGTGTTGATGTAAGTGGCCATTTCAAAGTTTCCTCTATATTCAAATTTGAGGAGAAAGGTAATTGCCCGTTATGGACTAGAGCTTGGATAAAAGGTCTTATACAAAAAATAAATATCTTTTATTAGATCTTGCTTTAGAATAAAATTCTTACTCAAGAAAATTTGCAAAAGAGAGGCATTAATGTGGATAGTAGGTGTAGCCTATGTAAAGAAGGTTATGAAGATAAAGATCACTTGTTCTTAAATTGTACTTATAGTCAACAAGTATGGAGTTCTATTCTTAACTTTTGGAATATTACTTCAGTCCACCATAATAATATATAACATTATTTTAAGAGCTGAATTTTCCCATCTAAGGATAATGATGTTGATTTCCTATGGAAAATTACTCTTCCCCATCTCTAGTGGGGTATCTACAAAGAAAGAAATAACAAAATCTTTAGAAATAAAGAAATGCTAGAGTGGGTGCTTGGCCAAAACATTGTTAGGGCAATAAAGGAAAACTTCAATTCCTAGAGAAAGTGTAATGAAGATTTTCAAATTGACAATCCAATGTTTTCTAAAGGTTATAATATGAAGAAAGAAGATCCAAGAATGAATACTAAGTGGAAGGCTCCTCCTATGGGATGGATTAAAGGAAATTTTGATGGTGCTATTAAAAGAAACCCTAGAAAAGTAGGTTGTGGAGGGGTTTTGAGGGATCACACAGGTAATATTATAGATGCTATTTCTATACCTATTGGTAATTCTAATAGCCATAAAGCTGAGGCCACTATACCTTTGTATACAATGAGGCTAGTAATAGAAACTAGTTTTCGGTACCTCTGGATGGAAGGAGATTCCTTGAACATTGTAAATCTATGCTTAATGGTAAAATCTCAATCACTTGGTCTATCAAAGCTAGTATAATGGAAATTAAATCATTAATGGATAAACTTGAGAAATTCTTTATATCTCATTCATTTTGTGAAGGAAATGTTGTGGATGACTAGATTTCTAACCAAGCTATCCAATGGGAGTGTAAGCTGACATGGCATGATGACCTAAGTAGGAGCGTGGATCTAAAAGATCTTATTAATTATGATAGAACTCACATGATGGAGGGAAATATTTGCTAAGATTAGCAATTTAATGATAAATGAAATTGGGGTTACAAAAGCCAGTGTTATTTTCCAAAGAATGTACATAAATGTGATTATTATCCTCGATTGGCACGTATGTGTTTTAATGAGTTCCTTACTTGTTTTAATGAAAACCTTGGCTTTTCTTAATTATTTATGTCTACATGTCTACTCAAATTTGGCATTTCATAAAGAAAAAAAGTTTTCAAAAATGGGGAGGGAACTGAGAAAATAGGAACCAAAGAGCTATATAGCATGGAAGGGAAAAGCCTTTGTTTGGTAGATTCTATAGAAGGGTAATGTCACCACTTACCTAGAGCACCTTGATGGCTGCAAACCACATGTCATAGAGGTATTCTTTAAAAATTAGATCAAGGATAGGGTTTCCATTCATGGGGTAAGGGTTCATTTGTCTGAAGATTTCATTGCCGAGGTTATAGGGCTTCCTAAGGAGGGCATAAAATTGAGTAGGGAAACCAATATTTCCAAGGTTGCATTTAAGAAATTTTTGAAGACTGAAGAGGAGGAAAAGAATCTAGAGAAGAATGGTGACTTTTATGAGCTATATCAAATAAAAGTTATCTAGTAGGACGTTCTCTCTTGCATCCATGAGTATTTTATTTTAGATGGTAGGGAAAAGCGTGTTCATAAATTTAATTTTGTGTTCTTGAATCATTTTCAGTATATGATTTCATTTCCTTTTTATTTGAGATTTTCTTTGCTTCAAAGTCTTCAAGCCCATAGGAAAAAAAGTCTCATCTAATTTTACATGAAGGAGTAATCATATTAATTGAGAATTATTGTAAGAACAAGGCTATTGTTTCTTCCCCTCCCTCTAAGAAAAAGAAGGGATCTGTTAATGAAACCTACTTTAGGAAGAGTAAGGATGAGGAAGGGGTTAGTGTCAGAAAGAGGAGTATGAAGCAAGGAACACCTTAGAAAAATGCAAAGGATATAACTAAGTCTAAGAATTTAGACAATAATTATGATAAGAATATGGAGAATGAGGAGAATATAGATGTGGGAGACTTCAATTCAAATCTAGAGGGTTACCAAGACTGGTAAGGATGAGGTTAAGGAAAGTAATGATAAAAATATAGGGTCAGATAATGTTGGAGAAGAGGATAAAAAAGAGAGTGAGAAAACCTAGAGAGCAAGGGAGGAAAATGAAGAAATGGCAAAGGAAAAGGAGGACCTCACTAGTAAGGGTGCTATGAACGTAGAGGAAGAAATGGGGAAAGAGAAGGATGAGTCTACTGGTAAGGAAGAAATGGGGAAGGAGAAGGATGAATCTACTAGTAAGGACACTATCCTTTCTTTCCTTCATACTACTAAGCTTAAGTTTGACTCCTCTCTTTAAGGTGAATCTTGGATGTACAATGAGTTAATGAATTTGAAAAGAAAAGTGGGAAAGTTGCAGTAGGACCAGGAAGCTAACTAAGCAAAGATCATTTAGATGGAAGTTTAGGTTGGTAATATCCTAGGTAAGCTAAAGGAATATGAACATAAACTTCATCTTTTGATTAAAGAGAGTGGAAATAAGATGGAGCAAGTCACTTCAAGCATTTTTCCAGCTCCTACCAACTTAGGGAAGAGAAATAATGAGGAAATCATGTCTCTTGGAAAACTAAGAAAAAGAACAAGATAGAGCTTAAGAAAGAAGGTGACTAAGGTAACTAGGGGATCTATTACTAATACCATCCAAAGCATTGAAGAGGTGGGAAAGGAGGTGGTGACAATGATCAAAGAGCTACAATAGTAGCTAGTGGTGTTTTTGGTAACTGGTATCTATTCTGGTGGTGGTTCTGGTAACTAGTCTCTATTATAGTTTTTTAATCTACTTTTTGTTCCTTTTGTTCAAACACTAGGTTACAGGTCCTTGTAAAACTTGGTTTCATTTTATGGTCTTATTTTTTGATTTTAGGTCAATGTAAAACCTAATTTTGTAACTATTATACTACAGGTTTTAGGTCCTTGTAAAACTTGGTTATGCTTATTGGATTATCTGTCACTTTTTTGTTAAGGGTTTCAGGTCCCTTCAAGACCTGTTTTTACCTTAATCTAAAACATTTTCTAATAAATTTAAAACAAACTAATTTTGACATCAAAAATTAACAACTAACTTTAACTTATAATAATCTAACAATAAAACTTTCTAACATTTCCTAATACTATAGTAACTACTAACATCTAACACAACTCACTAACAAAATATACTAACCTCAACATTTAACATATCCTACTTAACATTTTTTAAAAATAACTAATTTTACTAACACCTAACTACCTACTATTTCCACATCTAACATATTACAACCATTGCTTACAAACATTACACCCTAGACTACCTCCTAACCCTAGCCCCATCCCTACCTACCTATCCCACCTCCTAGTCCACTAGGCAAGTGGTTGGGCCGATTCCCAAGCCCATGAGCACTCCCCAAGGCACACTGCCCAAGGGAATTTGTTGTTTTTGTAGGCCTTCAAGGATATTTCACATGATGTGCACCCACCAACATTAACTTTGGGTAGTGGAGGATGATGTCATCACTAAAGAGGTGGTCAAAAGGTTTGAGTTTAGTATACATTTGGTGTTTTATTTCTTTTTAAAAAAACTTTACTCCATTCTCCTCCCCACTTCCAAGACTAATGCTTAGGTAATGTACTTGTATGGATAGTAAGGTGTGGAGTTCCCCATGTGTTGGAGACTTGGAGCCAAGGGAAAAAGGGTAGATGAAGACTTAAGGGGAAAGGGTAGTTAAGTTTAAAAGTTTGTTAGGTGAAAATTTAGGATATACATAGGATAGTCAATTATTTATTTGATGTTTTTTTTGGCTTATTTAAATTTTTAATATTAATTAAATCAAAATGAGGATATTTAAAAGGAATCTTTAGAGGGAATATGCTCTATCCTAAAGGGGATTAATTTTTTTTCCCAAATAAAGTGTAGAGAGCATATTTGCTCTTGGATGATAATTTTTCTTTTCAAGTCTTTTTTTTGTAAGTGTATATTTTCAAGTTCATTTAGTTAACCAAAGGGAACTTTTTAAAAAAAGTTTATTATCACATAGAGTTTAATGTTTATGTTGATACAATAACATAGGAGTATTTTACTTCCTAATAATCATGAAAATACAAATGAAGTACAAATCATAACATCAAATTTTCTTAACATATTTTTGGTATCAAATTGCATAACTTCATATATATCATCATTTTATCTAATTAACATTAATCAAATGAATACAAATTTGAATTATAAGAATGCCACAAGAAAGGTAAAACATCATTGCATCCATTTTCCAATAAACATATGCATATAAATTTAATCACATAAAATATCATATGAATGGAAAATACTCCATTTTTATTCAATTTTTTGATTCAAGGACTGCTTGGGGAAAGAATCAGGGAAAAAAAACCTAAGATCATAATCATTTCAAAAAATAAGTTTAACAATAACTGTTTACAATAAGATCATTATCCCAAGGAGATATCTTGCAAAACATTTGAATTGAAAAATAACAACTCTGAGATCCTGCTTGGCTCCATAGAAAGGTAGCCAATATGAAAATTAGCAATTTCATCAAGGTAACGATGGAGAAAACAAAACTAAATGGGAGACAAACAAATTAACACAAAGACATTTAACCCATTCACTCCCATTTCAAGTTTTCACAATAGGTTCATCATCAAACTAGACTAGGGAGAAGCTAGATTTTTCTAGTCAGGGGAAGTTGGTCACATACACCATAATGGGTGCCCTTTCCAGGATAATATCACAAGAACTTCTACTCTTTCATAGATGACCTTTCAAGGCTAATATCACAAGAACTTTCATTCTTTCACTTTTCAATTTCTCAAAACATAAACATTGTTTGTACTGATGAGTAGGGGCCCATAACACCCTACTCTCTCCCTCTCCTCATCACGATGAGAGACTCTGCACTACTGGAGTCCAACTAAAGCCATCCTCCCATACATGACCACTTCTACCCTATCTGAGGGTGAGTAATGCCAACACAACCCTTACAATTTCTCACAAAAATAAAATGTAAAACATGAAGGAAAACATTTAAATAAAACCAATTACAATCTCATCCCTAATGTGTTCATCATATACATGAACACACATCTACAATAAAATCTAATTTAACAAATGAAACACAACATGAAGAAATAAAATTGAAGGATTCCTACCTTCACAATAAGGATATAGAAAACTAAAATTTAAGAAGAGCTATCCTTCCTTCTTCTTCAATCCTAATTTTTCTCTCTAAATCTAGAGGTTGAGTGAACAACCTTTGACCCTCAAATCTGCCACTAAATAGGCTCCTAACTCAACCACTTACAAAATTAAATAACTCCCCCACTTTACTAAAGTTTCTAAAGTCTTCTAACTTAACCTCACCAGTAAAGAAAACTTCAAGGTGGAGTATAATCTGACAACCCATGGTGAAACTCCAATTTTCGCACTAAAGAAAACATGACATATTTGGGTGGTCACAAAAGTCAATGAAAGGGGCTAGAGGGGTGGAAAATTCTCTCAACACATACATATACCCTTTAGGTACTTATTTTTCATGATTTTTGGCCTGTAGGATTATTTAGGGACCTATTAAATTGCTTAAAATATTTGGACTTTCTAAAAACTGTAAGAATGCAAATTTATCACTAAACCCTAATTAGGGCAATCAATCCTAATTACTAACTAATTTGTATTAGGTTACTAAACTAGTCCAAACTCAATTTTTTTTAGGTCACTTGGCTAACCTTAAATATCATACTGAAATGCATATATGAATCACGAGTGTCAAGTGACACTATACAATTATTGATACAAAATATTAAACACTTTACAATTACAAAATGATACATACATTCAATTTATGATACAAAATAAAATACGAAACAATGGGGTCTGCATCTTTCACTAGACTCAACCCTGGTTTCACAAATTGTACATAGGGTTGAGTTCTTATTCTCTATTTAGATTTCTTGGCTAATAATCTTGTACATTTTATTTCACACATTTTTAGTTCGAGAAAATCACATGTATATATATTTCAAACACATTTAGAAAATTACATTAATCAAAACATCAACTTTTATTTAAATAATCCTTTCTCATTTCTACACACATTTAATCATCAGAAATAACATAATCAATATAACATAACTTATTCATTAATTCAGATTATGATACTAGAATAATCATTGTTAGGCATACATATATCTAAACATCATAACATCACCAATAAGGAGTACTAAACTATTTGAATACATATAACCTAATCATCTAGGTACCATAATCAACATCATTATCATCAAGTGAAAACACCTTGTATCATTGTTAGTGAAAATTAATGTGTACACAATTGAGATAACATAGTAGTTCTCGGATCATAGAGTATTTAAAACATGAACGTATCAACAAAACTCAATTTCTATTAGGATATCTAAACCATAAAAATTACTTCACATCCATTCAATTCTCCTATAATGGATTTAATAGAGAAGTTTCATATTTAATGAGTACATGCGAGGAGGGACCTTACATCCTCCCCCACTTGCCTTTGACTTCCTCTCAAAGTCGCACAACTAAAAATGTTCATCCTATGCTATACCTTCTCTAGACTTATTCCAAAATTTACGCTTATAAAAAGAATGATTAACAATTCACATACATACTCAAGGATGATAATGTATTTTCCTAATTACCATTACTAAAAGTGAAGCTTAATCCATAACTCTAACATGATTACATTTTCTGGGGTCAAAAACTTCTTAAAACATATTAGTCACATATAAACAAAATTCTAATCTAGTATAAAATACTTATAGAGTCTCTAATAATAATAATAATATCACAAGATATTCTAGATTCCACATACCCACTTATCAGGGTAATAGTTGTATGAGACTCCCTCAAATGACGTTACTTATAATGCAACTTGGCCCTTCATGAAGCACATTAATCACTTTTCCTTTAGAGTTTCCATGACATACTAATTTTTTAATAGGCCACAAAACAAGTCCATTGCTACACATGCACCTTTTTCATCTAAATATCCATTAGGTTAACTCATAACCTTCACCAATTGTATATTAGCATACAATCCATTACTCATAATAGTCTACAGATAACATTAGTTCTATTCTCTAAGTACTAGGAGAGGGTGGAGCATGAATACTCTCACTAATGACCCCATACCCTAAAGCTAATCATTCACTTGATTGTCAAAAATCCCTTTGGTAGGCCCATCATATGTCACTTTTGCCAACAAAATTTAGAAGAAAGTGCCTTAAAATTTAAATTCAATATCAATGATGAAACATCCAACACAAAAGTTTGAAAAAAAGAAATAAAGAGTGGCCAAAAGAGAAAAAATTTAAATCAAGAAGTGAAGACATGACCTAGAGGCAAAATTTGGCTAAACAACCCCACATCACATTGCTGAAAAAAAGGAAATTTTATTATAATACCAGAATATAAAATTAGACAAATAAGGAAATAAATCCAATTACTTTAAAAAATTACATTATTGACATAATGCAGTCATACCAAGGTCTTTGAAGGAAAGGAGAAATCTTAGGTCTTCCAAATACAATGTAGGGATCTTGAATTAAGATTAGATTGTGGTCTAACAACCGTGTTGCTCAAACTATGATTGATCCCACATACTAACTACATAGCTCACTTTATTGACATCACCCTACAATTAGGGTTTATTGTACTAAGGGGTTTGTCTTAATCAAAATTCACTCAATAGTACAAATACAAGGATACTAAAATGAGTCCCCTTCCATCCTCTTGTTGTTACGATGGTTTCTTTGTGAAGAATCTAAACATGTGGGAACTTCAGTGTCAGTAGAGTTGTACTTTGAGTTACAATTACAAAATCAAATCTCTTATCTTTAATTTACTATAGCTACATATTAGGACACCTACCCATAATCTTTTTGAGGTCAAATATACCACAATATATTAGCTAAAGTTGTGTTATCAATCCCACCAAATCTAATATGATCATATATATATATATATATATATATATATATATATATATATATATATATATATATATAATTCATTGTTTTCACCAATTCAATTATCATCCAAGAATGCACTAAATGTTGTTGTTCTTATCGATAATTCCATATTTCACATCTCTTAGCCATAAATGACTTATGAATTCATCCTTAGGTTGTAGGTTTACAACTAGGTAGGTATAAAACCATTATTAGGATGTTGTCAATGTTTACTTATTCATTCTTACAACTATCTCCTTGCTGATAATATAGGTCATCATCATTGTTCATATCATGCCTCATGGCTTAAAGTCTACTTATTACTTAACTCTAATACCTAAACCTTTATTTTATATTAGGTTGATGACCTCATCATGACTTTACTTTCTCTATATTGTTGGGTTATAATTGATCCAATAATTTCAATACTAGAGTGTATGAGTATTCACTTGATATTTAAAATTTATTATTACTCATGCTTATAAAATAAGCCTACTACATAAATAGACTCACATAACCCTAACTAAGAAGTTTGCATTTTCTATCTTACTAGTTCAATACTATATGTTACATTCTTCTTGTCATTTAATTATATGCTCACCATCATAATCAGATGTATTTATTACTTGATTAGGGTTTTATTCCTCATAGTAGGATGAAGATTCTTTTATTTCATGTGTGTTCCTAGCTAACTCACTTGTTGAATAGCTTCTTGCATTAGTAATCCTATTGTTCAAGTTTTCCAAAGGTTACTTGCAGATTCCAATTTAGCTCTCATTTCCTTTTTAAGGATTATTGGAACAATGCATTTTAAATTCATAATAGGTTAGAGGTATCACAATAACTTTGTAACGTGGTATACTCTTCAAGTGTTACCTTCCTATTTACTCACCATTCATTTTATCTATTTAATATTTCAACCCGAAGGTACCAAATTAAATTATGAAGATCATAGATTTCCTTTACTTATGTTGCGATGTCTAAATCAATAACAGTCTACTTGATCACTTCCATACTTGATATGAACTACAATGCTTGCACAAGTGATCAGGTTATACAAAATTTGACTTCTACTAAAGATGATGCAAAGCAATTGCCTCTAATCACTAGGTTATTTACTCATTTCCACTCACATGATTGAAAGATGTTTTAGGTTTCATAATTTAGTTTTCCCTCAAGGTGATTGTGTTCAATATAATTTTGAATTCTTTATGAGATCATAATATACTTTAATATAAATATAACATTTTTTCATCTAATTAGTTGTGTTTCAGTCAGTAAGACAGGGTTATTTGTTTATGGTTGGCCATTTACAATCATCAATAAAAAATTTAGGTTTACTCATTAGTATCATTATTTAGATGGAATACATTAGCTTTCTTATTTTTTTGCAAAGAGAAATCCTTACTTCAAAAAGTAATATTTAATTGCCCACACTTAACATGGACCCATTATTACCCAAGTTCTATGAAATTGGGCTCTACTACCAAAATGTCATGCCCAAAATACCTGGCAAAAACACACCAACAATTTTTTTTTAAAGATTAATAATTCACTATGTTAATACATGCTACAGTGATTAGATTATGGAAGAATTACCTAGGATTAAAGTGAGTTTCAAATACGCATCATTAAGATGTAGAGTTGACATCTCCACATATTGTACGAGTTTGAAACCCTAAAGTCCTAACACAATGAGAACACTTAGTTACGGTTTGAATGAGTCAATCGATTAACAATTAGGTTCAATCTAAAATAGTATGACTTCTAATTCAAATTATAGTTTAGAGTTTCCAAGTTCATAAGTTGACTATGATGCTATCCCTTCTAACACTATACTAGATCAATCCTTAGGAGAAACTATTTATGCATTTAATGGTTAATCTATCATAACATATTAATGCTTAATTCCATATGTGATCATAGCCTGTTTGGATCAAACTAAAAATACTAGAATATTCACCAAAAGTCTAATTACAACATACACTTTATCTTTTTTCGTAATCAGACTTATCAAGTTATCTAGTTAACTTTAACCTATACCTTTTTAAAACATTAACATTTTTTGAATATCAAAATGCTATCTTGACCCCCATTTATTTGTTTATTTATTATTTTTGTTAAATGTTTCACTCATACCATCAATTCATCAAATAATACTTCCATGTTATACCAATTAGAAAATATTATTTCATTTACATACCCTAACACTTATTCAGCTTCAACCCATGACCCTATTCTATAACTTAAGTCCTATTTAATTTTCCGCTGACTAGAATATTTTTAATTTCAAAAACTATAAAAGAGAAGAAATAATTCCAATATATAATACTTTGAATTAGATTCTATTACATATTATCTACAATATTTATCTATAAAACCATATTATCAAAGCCTAACACAACCTAGACATATTTAAAATCATAAAACACTATAACATCCTACTTACTCAATAATAACTAATTTACTCACTAATTTTATGAATAGTCATAAATAAAATAGTACTATCAAATATGAATGCTACTAACCCACAACAACTTCCTAATATTCTAATCTTTACTCTCAAAATAATTTCCAACCAACTCCAACTAATCAATCCTAATATCCTAACACTTCTAATATAATATCATTCAATATTTGAAATTGAACAACATTTTCATTAACACAAATTCTAATATAAAACTCTAAATAAAAAAAATAAAAAATTAAAATTTAAAATTAAAATTATCTTTTATAAATTTAAAACAAACTAATTCTTACATCAAAAATTAACAACTAACTTTAACTAATAATAATCTAACACTAAAACTTACTGACATTTCCTAACACTATGCTAACTACCAACATCTGACACAACTCACTAAGAAAATATACTAACCTCAACATTTAACATATCCTACTTATCATTTAACAAAAATAACTAATTTTACTAACACCTAACTACCTACTGATTGCACATCTAATATATTACAACCATTTCTTACTAACATTACACCCTAGACCACCTCCTAACCCTACCTCCTTCCCTACCTACCTATCCCACCTCCTAGGCCACTTAGCAAGTGGTTGGGTTTCTTTCCAAGCCCATGAGTTCTCCCCAAGACACACTTCCCAAGGGACTAAACTAGTTTTGTAGGCCTTCAAGGCCATTTCACATGATGTGCACCCACCAACATGGACTTTTGGTAGTCAAGGGTGATGCCACCACTAAAGAGGTGGTCAAAAGGTTTGAGCTTAGTATGCATGTGATGTTTTATTTCTAAAAAACTTTACTACATTCTTCTCCCCACTTCCAAGACTAACACTTAGGTAACATGCTTGCAGGGATAGTAAGATGTGGAGTTCCCCATGTTTTTAAGACTTGGAGCCAAGGGAAAAAGGGTAGGTGAAGACTTAGGGGGAAACGGTAGTTAAGTTTAAAAGTTTCTTAGGTGAAAACTTAGGATATACATAGGATAGTCAATTATTTATTTGATGTTTTCTTTTTCTTATTTTAATTTAAAATATTAATTAAATCAAAACAACGATATTTAAAAGGAATTTTTAGGGGAATATGCTTTATCCTAGAGGGGATTAAAGTATTTTTCCCATACAAAGGGTAGAGAGCATATTTTCTCTAGGATGATAAATTATTCTTTTGAAGTCTTTTTTTGTCTAAGTGTATATTTTCAAGTTCATTTAGTTAACCAAAGGGGACATATTTTTTAATTTTTTAAGTTGATTATCGCGTAGATTTTAATGTTTATGTTGATATAGTAACGTAGGTGTATTTTACTTCCCAATAATCACAAAAATACAAATGAAGTACCAATCATAACATTGAATTTTCTTAACATAGTTTGGTATCAAATTACATAACTTCATGTTGGATACAATTAAGTAATTGTGTATTGTCTTTGATGTTACACAAATGCCATATCAGTTATCAGACAGAGTCTATCGAGTTCTGTCGATCAGGAAAACAGTTTACAGAGTCTACTGAGCTCGGTCGGTCAGTAAAGCCTTTTGCAGTGTATACCAAGTGTTCATGTATGTCACATGGTCAGTTAGTGTTAACCGAGTTCGCACGGTAAGCTAAGGAAAGTTTAGTTCTTACCGAGATCACTCGGGTATCAAAGGATTTTGTAACGGACGGTTAGTGTTAATCGAGTTCGCACGATAAGCTAAGGAAAGCTTAGTTTTCACCGAGCTCACTCGATAGTCGAAGACAGCTTTTACCGAGTCTAGTCAGTTTCCAAAGGAAGTGGCAGGTTTACCAAATTCCTCGGTAATTGTAGTTTTTATCGAGTTTTGCCGGTTAACACAGGAAGCAGTTTTTTTTGTTCTGTATTGACCGAGCAGCGTTGGCCAGTGAAGAATTTTTTTTTGATTGTTAGTTCAAGCCAACTTTGGAATATGTTTTGTCAAGTTGGTTGGGCCGACTTGGTATTATGTATAGTATATAAAGAGGTGCTCAAGATGTGGAAAAGTGTGAAATAGAGAGTGTATAGGAATAGTGCAAGGAAGTGCAAGGAAGAGACTTGTGTGTGCCTAAGCAAAGTTGAGCAGAGGGAAATCTTGGAGCTGCAAAGATATATTTAATCAGTAAGGATCTTGTGGACCTAAACTGAGATCTGTATTCAGCAAGATAAGTTGCATGTATTTTCAGATCATTCATTGTTTCTTTCTAACCATTGTAACAGTGATTCCAAAATCTCCTAATAGAGTTGGTTTAACAGCCATTCCATAAATCCTTTAACAGGGTGGCAATTCAGTTGAATTGTTCTAAAGACCTCTTACAAGGCCACTCCTAACAGGGTGATTAAATCCTCTAATAGGGTCACACCTAACAGTGTGTTTTGTAACCTTTAATAGGGTTGGCTCCTAACAAGGCTCACTTCAGAAGAGTGAAAATTGGTGACTAGTTGCTGGTGGTTTTTCCCATATTGGGTTTCCATGTAAATCTTGTGTCTACTATGTTCATGATTACTTTCTTTTGCATGGTCGCTTATTTTAGTAAATGCTTAATAAATTAACTAAACATCTATCAAGTTTTAAGCAGTAATTTATGTGTTTACCGAGTAGCAGCAACAACTAAGTTTAAGGCATCTTTGGGACTGTTGAATTTGTTTTTGTGGTAACTGATTCACCCCTCCCCTCTCAGTTACCCCATCTTCATTTTCCAACAATTGGTATCAGAGCTTTTGGTGCTTGTAGGAGGAGATTTCAAAGATCTAAGCCAAAGATCAAGATGTCTTACAAGAGGGAAATCCCAAGGCTTAACCAAAACAACTTCTTAGCATGGCAGGGATTAATGAGACTTCATCTAGCTTCCATTGGTGACACTGGTCTGAAATATCTTGATGAGGAATATGTAAAACCATCAGGTACATTATCAGTCAGTGACATTGCTATAAAGAAGACTCATAACATTATGATGATTGATATTGCATCTGCCTTGAGTTATGAAGAGTTTGATGATGTTAAGGACTGCACTACTGCCTATGAAATGTGGGAAAGACTGAAAGAGATCTATGGTGGAGATGACAATGTCAGAAGAGCCAAAGCTAAAATTCTGAGAGGACAGTTCGATCAGATGAAAATGAAAGAAGATGAAAACATTGCCAAATATGTTGAAAGAATTAAAGCATGTGTCAGTGCTATCAAAGCATCTGGAGGAAGTATCAGTGAACAGACAGTCATAAGTAAAGTTCTTAGAACTCTACTTCCATTTTATGTCATCAGGGTATCAGCCATTCAAGAAAGAAGGTGTGAGGCCAATCACAAGATAAACCTAGAGGCCATAGTTGGAAGACTGACAACATTTGAACTAGATAATTTTGATAATTATGTTCCAGCTGCAAAGAACATTGAGTCTGCATTTGAAGCCAAGCTTTCACTCAAGGACAAAGGCAAGAAGAAGAAGGAATCTTAGTCAGAGAGTGAAGATCAATCAGATCAAAGTTCTGACAGCGACCTTGAAGTAATTGAAGCTCTACTTGCACGGAAATATTCAAGAGGAAGAGGTAAATACAAAGGTAAAGTACCCCTAATCTGCTTTTCATGTGAAGAAGTCGGTCATATTATTACAAGGTGTCCAAACAAGAAAGATAAAGATGAAAAGAAAGATAATAAATGGAACAGTAAGAAAGATCTCAAATCATTTAAGGATAAAAGTAAGAAATCATGTTTTATGGCTAAAGATTCTAATGATTCTAATGATGAAGAAGAGGATGAGATTGTTTACATTGCTGTAAAAGATGAATTTGACAATGAAGAAATGGCACTCATCTCTCACATAAGTAAGAATGATACATGGATCATTGATAGTGGCTGCTCACATCATATGACTGGAGATAAAACAAAGTTTGATCAATTTGAAGAGTATGATGGTGGCAGTGTAAGATTTGGAAACAATGAACCTTGTTGCATCAAAGAAAAAGGAAGAATCACTCTAACCCAGGAACTTGTATGTGATAATGCTTATTGGGTAGAAGGCCTAAAGCACAATTTTTTGAGTGTGACACAGTTACTCAAAAATGGACTCAAAGTAGAATTCATCCAAGGCAAAGCAAGACTGCTGAACGGTAAAGGAAAGCTGATTGGATCTGGTACTCAAACTAAAGGTAACTTGTTCTATCTTGAACTTGGTGAACATTCATGTTTTATTGCTCAAGTAGAAGAGAGTTGGTTATGGCATAAAAGGTTATATCATGTGAATTTTGACAATTTGGTAAAGATAAGAAAATTCAGGAAAGTGAGAGGCATTCCTGATTTAAAGAAACCAGAGGTCGGTTTATGCAAGAATTGTCAAATTGGAAAGATGGGTAAGTCTAGTTTCAAAAGCAAAAATTATCAGTCTAAAGATTTATTAGAAATTGTGCATACTGACTTATGTGGACCTATTGGAACTAAAAGCTATACTGGTGAAAAATATTTTATTCTTTTTGTTGATGACCGTCATGTACCTAAGGAACAAATCAGAAGCATTTGAAAAGTTCAAATGGTATTTGGCAAGAGTAGAAAAAGAAACAAGGAAAAGATTGAAATGCCTAAGGTCAGACAGAGGTGGTGAATTTATTTCACATGAATTCAATAACTTTTGTATTGAAAGAGGAATCAAAAGACAGGTTTCAGCACCAGGTACTCCTGAACAAAATGGCATAGCTGAAAGAAGGAACAGATCCATCATGGATTGTGCAAGAACCTTGATGATAGAAAAGAATGTTGCTATCAAATACTGGAAGGAGGCTATCAGTACAGCAGTTCATACCTTAAACCGAGTACAGTTGAAAAAATACTCATTCAAAACTCCCTATGAATTATGGTATGGCTATAAACCCAATGTAAGTTATCTGAAAGTATTTGGAAGCAAATGTTATATCTTGAAAGAAGTTAGAAAAGGTAAATTTGATGTAAAAGGTGATGAAGGTATATTTCTTGGATACTCATGCAAGAGTAAAGCATATAGATGCTTGAAATTATCTACTCACAAAGTCATAGAAAGTATACATGTGAAAGTTGATGAGTTTGCAGAAAAGACTGAAGAAGAAAGCAGAAGAGAACCAGAAGATTACAAAAGATTCATCTTCAGTGAACCGGATATAATATCAACTACATCTGAGAATCAAAAACCTTCTTCTACCGAGTCATCACTAACCGAGTTGCAGGAAACATCTACCGAGCCAACATCTACCGAGCCAATGTCTACCGAGCCAGAGGTAACCGAGCATGTGCATACCGAGCCAATTGATACCGAGCCAGACCAAACCGAGCATGAAGGAGAAATGCAAGAAGATAACGACAAGATTCATCCAAAAAGAAAAGAACCTGTTCTATCCAAGTATGTCAGGAGACATCATTCAGCAGATCAGATCATTAGAAATAAATATGAAGGAACCATCACAAGAAGTAAGTTGAAAGGTACTTGTTTACTTGCTGATTTTGAACCTAGAACTGTCAAAGATGCATTAGAAAATGATAATTGGATTGAAGCAATGAATGAAGAAATAGAGCAGATAGAGAAAAACAAGACATGGACTCTTGTACCCAGGCCTAAAGACAAAAATGTAATCGGTACAAAGTGGGTTTTCAGAAATAAGTTGGATGAAAATGGTAAAGTATCAAGAAACAAAGCTAGATTAGTGTGCAAAGGATATTCTCAAGAGGAAGGCATAGATTATGGAGAAACTTTTGCTCTCGTTGCTAGATTGGAAGATGTTAGAACCTTATTAGCATATGCTGCTTACAAAAGATTTAAAGTTTATCAGATGGATGTCAAGTCAGCATTTCTAAATGGTATACTGGATGAAGAGGTCTACATTGAACAACCTGAAGGTTTTATAGATCCAGATAAAAAGAACATGGTTTGCAAATTGCACAAGGCACTGTATGGTCTGAAACAATCCCCTAGAGCATGGTATGAAAGATTGCATAGCTATCTTATTCGAATTGGATTTCAAAGAAATAATGATAACAGTAGTTTGTATATCAAGGAAGGACCAGAAAATAAGATTGTCCTGGCAGAAATATTTGTAGATGATACTGTTTTCACAGGGAATGATGATCTTTGCAAAGAATTTTCAGAACAAATGAGCAAGGAATTTGAAATGTCAATGTTCAGTGAAATCAAATTCTTTGTTGGACTTCAAATTCAGCAGAACAAGAATGGCATCTACATCACTCAAGAAAAATACATCAAAGAGATATTGAAAAAGTTTGGTATGGAAGAGTGTAAACCAGTTGGAACTCCCATGTGTACTAGACTAAAACTTACCAATGAAGATGATTCAAAGGAAATAGATCAGACATTGTACAGATCGATGATTGGAAAGTTGCAATATGTAGTTCATACTAAGCCAGATATTGCTCTTGCAGTTGGAATTGTGGCAAGATTTTTAGCCAAACTAAGAGAAAATCACATGATGGCAATCAAGAGGATAATGAGATATCTGAAAGGAACTGAAGATTATGGATTATGGTATAAATTTGGAGGAAACCTAGACTTAAAAGTGTTTGCTGATGCTGATTGGGCAGGAAACCTTGATGACAGAAAAAGCACAAGTGGAGGTGCATTCTTTCTTGGAAAGAGGTTGGTTTCTTGGACAAGCAAAAAGCAAAATTGTACATCTCAATCAATAGCAGAGGCAGAGTATGTTGCTGCAGCAGTAAACTGTTCTAATATTGTTTGGTTCAAGCAATTGCTACAAGGCATGAAGATGGAAATCAAGGAACCAGTTGTCATGTTTTGTGATAATACAAGTGCAATCAACATATCTAAGAATCCAATAATGCATTCTAAGACTAAGCACATTGCAATCAAGTATCACTTTGTCAGAGAATTGATGCAAGACAAGGAAATCAGATTGGAATATGTCCATACAAAGGAATAGATTGCTAACATATTCACAAAGCCTTTACCTAAGGATGCATTTTTGTATCTCAGAGGTAAGTTAGGGATCATTCCCCTATCTGAAGTTCACTAAAAATAAGTTTTAGTGATGCGTCAGCTCTTACAAAATTGAACAATCATCAATTGATGCAGCAAATCAAGAAAATATTGCATATGAATCAGTACTAAAGGTACAATGAAATTCATTGAAATTGGATTGTCTTTGGCATGTGTTGTCAAAGAGGGAGAGTTTTACTGTCATATCCTTCCGAAATTTTATTATGTAATTCCTTCACAGAGGGAGATTACTGTAAGAGGGAGAGTTCTCTATCTTAGAGGGAGAATTGTTAATTGTGTTGTGTTGCTATAGACTTGCTTTCAAATTTCATTTCTGCTATGACATGTTGTGTTGCCATCAATGCCAAAGAGGGAGATTGTTGGATACAATTAAGTAATTGTGTATTGTCTTTAATGTTACACAAATGCCATATCAGTTATCAGACAGAGTCTACCGAGTTCTGTCGGTCAGGAAAATAGTTTACAGAGTCTACCGAGCTCAGTCGGTCAGTAAAGCCTTTTGCAGTGTATACCGAGCATTCCTGTATGTCACACGGTGAGTTAGTGTTAACCAAGTTCGCACGGTAAGCTAAGGAAAGTTTAGTTCTTACCGAGATCACTCGGGTATTAAAGGATTTTGTAGCGGACGATTAGTGTTAACTGAGTTCGCACGATAAGCTAAGGAAAGCTTAGTTTTCACCGAGCTCACTCGGTAGTTGAAGACAATTTTTACCGGGTCTAGTCGGTTTCCAAAGGAAGTGGTAGGTTTACCGAATTCCTCAGTAATTGTAGTTTTTACCGAGTTCTGCCGGTTAACACAGGAAGCAGTTTTTTTTGTTCTGTATTGACTGAGCAGCGTCGGCCAGTGAAGAATTTTGATTTGATTGTTAGTTCAAGCCGACTTTGGAATATGTTTTGTCAAGTTGGTTGGGCCAACCTGGTATTATGTATAGTATATAAAGAGGTGCTCAAGATGCGGAAAAGTGTGGAATAGAGAGTGTATACGAATAGTGCAAGGAAGTGCAAGGAGAGGACTTGTGTGTGCCTAAGTAGAGTTGAGTAGAGGGAAATCTTGGAGCTACAAAGATATATTTAATCAGTAAGGATCTTGTGGACCTAAACTGAGATCTGTATTCAGCAAGATAAGTTGAATGTATTTTCAGATCATTCATTATTGCTTTCTAACCATTGTAACAGTGATTCCAAAATCTCCTAACAGAGTTGGTTTAACAGCCATTCCATAAATCCTTTAACAGGGTGGCAATTCAGTTGAAATGTTCTAAAGACCTCTTACAAGGCCACTCCTAACAGGGTGATTAAATCCTCTAATAGGGTCACACCTAACAGTGTGTTTTGTAACCTTTAATAGGGCTGGCTCCTAACAGGGCTCACTTCAGAAGAGTGAAAATTGGTGACTAGTTGCTGGTGGTTTTTCCCATATTGGGTTTCCATGTAAATCTGGTGTCTACTATGTTCATGATTACTTTCTTTTGCATGGTTGCTTATTTCAGTAAATGCTTAATAAATTAACTAAACATCTATCAAGTTTTAAGCAGTAATTTATGTGTTTACCGAGTAGCAGCAGCAACTAAGTTTAAGGCATCTTTGGGACTGTTGAATTTGTTTTTGTGGTAACTGATTCACCCCTCCCCTCTCAGTTACCCCATCTTCATTTTCCAACACTTCATATATATCATCATTTTATCTAATTAAAATTAATCCAATGAATACAAATTCAAATTATAAGAATGCCATAGGAAAGGTATAACATCATTGCATCCAATTTCTAATAAACATATGCATATAAATTTAATCACACAGAATATCATATGAATGAAAAATACTCCATTTTTATTCAATCATCTAATTCAAGGACTCCTATGAGAAAGAACTAGGGAAGAAGACCAGAGATCATAATCATTTCAAAAATAAGTTTAACAATAACATTTTACAATAGGATCATTATCCTGAGCAGACATCTCCCAACACATTTGAATTGAAAAACATCAACTTTGAGATCCTACTTGGCTCCATAACAAGGTAGCCACTATGAAAATTTGCAATTTCATCAAGGTAACCATGAGAAAATAAAACTGATTAGGAGACAAATAGATTAACACGAAGACACATTCATCCCATTTACTCTCATCCTAGGTTTTCACAATAGGTTCATCATTGAGCTAGACTAGGGAGAAAGTGGATTTTTCTAGGTAGGAGAAGTCGATCACAAACACAATAATGGGTGCCCTTTTGAGTCTAATATCATAAGAACTTTAGTTCTTTCAGATTTTCCCTTTCAAGGCTAATATCACAAGAACTTTCATTCTGTCACTTCTCAATTTCCCAAAACACAAACATGATTTATACTGATGAGTACGAGCCAATAACACCCTACTCTCTTCCTCTCCTCACCAAGAGCATAGACTCTGTACTACTAGAGTCTAGTTGAAGCCCTCCTAACATACATGGCTAGTTCTACCCTATCTGAGGATGAGTAATGCCAACACAAACCTTACAATTTTCTTCAAAAATCAAATGTAAAACATGAAGGAAAACATTTAATGAAAAGCCATTACAATCTCATCCCTAATGTGTTCATCATACACATAAACACACATATGCAAAAAACCTACTTTAAGAAATGTAACACAACTTGAAGACATGAATTTGAAGGATTCCTATGTTCACAATAAGGTTATCACAAACTCAAATTTGAGAAGGGTTATCCTTCCTTCTCCTTCAATCCTGACTTTGCTCACTAAGTCTAGAGCTTGGGAAAACAACCTTCAACCCTCAAATCTACCACTAAATAGGCTCCTAACTCAACCACTTACAAAATGCAATAACTCCCCCACTTGACTAAGGTTTCTAGAGTCTTCTAACTTAACCTCATGACTAAAGAAAACTTCAAGGTGGAGTATACCTTGACAACCCATGGTAAAACTCCAATTTTCGCACTAAAACAAAAATAGGATATTTGGGTGGTCACAAAAGTTAATGAAAGGGGCTAGAAGGGTGAAAAATGCCCCCAACCCATACATATACCCCCTAGGTACTTAATTTTCATAATTTTTGGCCTCTAGGTCTATTTAGGGACCTATTAAATTGCTTAACATATTTGAACTTTCTAGAAACCCTAACAATGCAAATTTATCACTAAACCCTAATTAGGTTAATTAATCTTGATTACTAACTAATTAATATTAGGTCACTAACCTAGTCCAAACTTAAATTTTTTTAGTTCACTCGGCTAACACTAATTATTATGCTAAAATGCATATACAAATCATGAGTGTCAAGTGACACTATACAATTACTGATACAAAACATTAAACACTTTAAAATTACATAATGATACACACATTCAATTTACGATACAAAATAAAATATGAAACAACAAGGTTTGCATCTTTCACTAGACTCAACCCTAGTTTCACAGACTATACATAGGGTCAAGTTCTAATTCTTTGTTTAGGTTTCCTAGCTAATAATCCTACACACTTCATTTCAAAAATTAGTAGTTTGAGAAAATCACATGTATACATATTTAAAACATATTTGGAGAATAACATTAATCAAAACATAAACTTTTATTTAAATATCCCTTTCTCATTTCTACACACATTTAATCATTAGAAATTACATAATCAATATAACATAACTTATTCATTAATTTAGATTAAAATACTATAATAATCATTGTTCTGCATACATATACCTAAACATCATAACATTGTCACTAAGGAATATTGAACTATTTGAATGTGTATAACCTAATCATCAAGGTACCATAATCGACATCATCATCATCATGAGGTGAAAACACCTCATATCATAATTGGTGCATATTAATATTTACACACTTGAGATAATGTAGTAGTTCTCGAATCACAGAGTATTTAAAACATGAACATATCAACAAATCTCAATTTATATTAGGAAATCTAAACTATAAAATATTACTTCACATCCATTCAATTCTCCTATAATGGATTTAATAAAGAAGTTTCATATTTAATGAGTACATGTGAGGATGGGCCATACAAGTCTCCAAGATAAGAATAAGAATGATAATGGTACAAATCTACTTATGAATGTCTGATAACCTCTCATGAAGATGAGAAAATTAGGCATACCTCTCAAGGTATTATCCGATTCCCTTCCTTATCCTATACGAGAACTCAAGGCATGGACGAGGTAAAATATTTGACTTGTCTTTTTAATTTATTTCAAGGCATATGTGAGGAAATATTTTTCATTATAATGTTATCACTTGTTACAAAACTTACAATGAGGTACCCTTGTAGCCACTTTGGGCCCTAACCCCCATTACAAGCCACTCCCATAAAAATGCACCTAGACTACATTCCCAAAACTCATAAACCACGATTATGTCCCATACCACAAAAGTAATATTTATCTAATTTAGTTCCTTAACAAGAAACCCAAAAATAATATTGGTTCTCAAAACCCAAGTTCACATAAATGCTCATCATCAAAAGAAATTTCGTAAAAGAAATCTCAATTTAAATTATAAAATACATCATGACATCTAGTCAAATAATCATGAAAGAAATCTCAAAAATTCTTTAGGTGCACATCCTAACTTGGCCAACTAAACAACCCACAAAGAAAATCATCACAAAAATAAACATCGCAAGACTATAAATAGAATATTTAAGAAAACATACAATTTTCAGCCATATGGTTTAATTCCATCATTTTCTCTTGCTCAATTTGGGCCATAAAGATGTCTTGAACAATAGGATAAGAATATACATGTTAATATAAAGTATTATACTAATACACTTATTTAAATCAATAAGTATTTAAATGTCAAATTTCTTTGTGCATGTAAAATACAATGCAACATTATCATGTTATTTATTTAAATAATCTTAAATCATAAACGATTTAATTAATAACATAAATACATATTATTAGATTAAATACTAATATAATTTCATTTCTAAAAAAAATAATTTGACTTCTATTTAAGTCCAATATTAATATTTTCTTTTCCTTTAATTCATAATGCAATTAGAGATAACTGAAATTAGAGATTATAATTATAATGGAGTTATTTAAAGTTTCTCTCATAATATTTAAATATTATTAACTAGATGATAATATAGTCAAGTCCACTATAACTTCTCTTAAAATATAACTATGTCACTAATATAAGTTTATAACTCCACTTGAATTAATAAATATATAACAAGTTATAACTCACTAAGAGTTTTAAAAATAATTAATATTAGAAACCCACTTATAAGAAAATAAGTAGTATTTATTTATTTAATTTTTAAAATAAATAAATAATATTTTTTAAATTACTTTTTCAAATTTCTAAAATTAATAATTAATCATAAATTATTTATTTATTTATTTATTTTAATTAATAAATAAATCTAAAACTTGAATTACACTTTTAAAATAAAAATAAACATGCAATTATTATTTTTGCATGTCTTTGATCTCTCAAATTATACAACCATAATATACTTAGTTTTCTATCTTTAGTATATTTATTTTTGCATGCATGCATAAGTTTAGTTACAACATGCTTTCTTCTCAATTAATCTTTTACTTTTCTAATAAATTTTGTAACCAATTGTTATTTATACAAGAAGAATATTTATATTTATTTATAAGATTCATGATAACCACATGGTTCTAATAGCAAATTTAAAGTTTAAACCCTAGCTGTTCAATTTGTTGTTTTCTTCCAATTTTCTATAATTGAATTTTCCCTATATTAGGAAAGGTTTTTAAAAGAACGTAGTCATAATAATTTTCTAATTTTTTCTATAGTTTTCCTCATTCAAGTTTTCTTGATTAATTAGTTTTCCTTTTCAAAATCTACAAAATAATTCTTTATACATAATTAATACAGTAACTTAATAATGATTATGCAAGCACCTAAGAAGACACAAAGTAGATAGATCTTTTGATAAAATTCTACAATGGGTTTTAAACCCTACCTCAAAACAACAACTAAAATATGAGACAACCTATGAATGTAGGTAAATCCAAGCCCTCTAAAACTTCCAATAATTGTTTTGCGCTAATACAATTTTTTTCTCCCCAAAACTTGTGTGTCTCTCAAATGAACTACACACTCTAATAAAGAGGCAAATGAGTGTACCAAGAGCTCCACCACAAAATGGTATAGCTAAAATAAGTAGTAGATCAATTATGGACTATGAAAAAACATTGATGATGATGAAGAATATTTCACAAAAGTAATAGAGAGAAGTTGTAAGCACTATATTATATAATCTTAACCAAGTGCAAGTAAAGAGAGGTACAAATAAAACACCTTTTGAACTCTACTATGGTTATGCACCAAATGTGATTTTTTTAAAGTCTTTGGAAGAAAGTGTTACATATTGAAAAATGTAAGAAAAGGTAAACTTGATGAAAATAGTGATGAAGGAATATTCCTATGTTATTCTACTAAGAGAAAAGCCTTTAAGTGTTTGAATTCTAATGCTAACAAAATGATAGAAAGTACAAATTTTAGAGTTGATGAATCTATAGAGAAAAATGAAAAAGAATTCAAGAGAGAACCTGAATATTATAAAGATTTTGTCTATATCTATGGAGGTGAACCTAACACCTTACCTAAACCAGAAAAAGTGGCTACCAAGAATCGGCAACCAATCACTATTGAAGTTCTATAGAAGAGCTCTACTGAGCATTAGTAGACTACCAAGCATTTGGCTATAGGAGGCAAGTCACAATCAAACATTGTAAACCATTAGATAGAGGAAATAAAGTTGCATCCATAGATGATTCAAGAAGTTAAACATGTAGAAACTAATGAACAAAATAAGAAGGAAGAATATATGAACCAAGATTGGCAAAGTATGTGAAAAGAAATCATGCACTAGATCAAATCATTGGAGAAAAATGTTCAATAGTCATGACAAGAAGAAAATTAAAAGATGATACATGCTTATTATGTGATTTTGAGCGTAAATTAGTCAAAGATGCTCTCAGAAATGAAGATTGGATCAAGGTAATGAATGAAAAAATTGAGCTAATGGAGAAGAAGAAGACATCGACATTAGCTTCTAGACCCAGTAAAAGAATGTGATTGGTACTAAGTGTGTGTTCAAAAACAAGCTGAATGAGAAAGGTGAAGTGACATGGAACAAGGAAATATTCATTTGTAAGGGATATGCCCAAAAGGAAGGAGTTGACTATGGAGAAAATTTTGACCCTTTTGCAAGGTTGGAAGGAGTAAAAACTTTTCTTGCATATACTTCTTATAAAGGATTCAAAGTGTATCAAATAGATGTAAAATATGCATTGATGAATGGGATTATGGAGGAAGAAGTCTACATTAAACAACCTAAAGGGTTTGTTGATCCAAATAAAAGTAATATGGTATGTAAGTTACAAAAAGCTCTATATGGTTTGAAGAAAGCCACTAGAGCATGGTATGAAAGGTTACACAACTATTTGGTGATAATTAGTTTTACTAGAACAAATGACAATAGTAATTTGTATATGAAAAGTGAATCTAAAAGAAAGATATTCCTAGCTGAATTTTTTGTTGATGAAATTATATTTGGAAGGAAAGATTCATTGAGCAAGTCATTTTTTGATCAAATGAAAAAGGAGTTTGAAATGTCAATATTTTGAAAAATTAAATTCTTTGTAGGATTCCATGTTGATCAAATAAATAAGATTGACAAATGAGTGTCAACACACTTAACTATTTTTACTATACATGTCGAGTACACAATGGAAGCTGAGCTAAAATTTCTTTATATGCCGAGTCACAGATAGTGCTAAGAAAACTATAGTTGATGCTAAGCAAAAAAAATTACTGTATACACCGAGCTGTACAAAATTCAACATGTGCCGAGTAGATCAAAAGATAGTGTATTCAGAGCAATGCAAGAAAACTAATAGGAGCTAAGTGACTCAAGAATTCTATAGGAGCTGAGTAACGCAGGAAACATAGTGAATGTCGAGAAATCTAGAATAGATGGTGTCAAGCATTAGTATTACTTCATGTGCCGAGCAATGCAGGACTAGCATAAGAGTTTGTGCCAATACAAACCGAGATGTAAAATGGTTATTCATGAATCATGATAGGATAAGGAGATAAGATCAAATCCTCCCATCCACTTATGCAATCCTCATGTAGCCAATTAGAAAATTGGAAATTGCATGCAGCCAATGGGTGAATTTTAAGGGTTTGAGTGGGAACATTTTATCCAAGGATGCATAACAATCCACTAACCTTTATAAGGGAGTCTTGACACCATTAAAAAGAGAGGAAAAATGAATCAAAAAGTAGAGCCTATTAAGGTCGTTAGAGAGCATTGGTGTCAAAGATTTAGTGGAAAGGACAACATTTACACATCTAGTTGATTAGAATAGAACAAGGAACACAATCAGCAGATCAGATCTAGTAGAGATCGAGGATAGACAAGCAGATCAAGAGCTTGAGATCAGCATTAGAGATTGCATTTATTCAGGTGTATTATTCTAATACTCTCTCACAATTGTATTAGGAATTTGGAAATCCTATTGAGTTAGGTAGGTTTAACAACCTTATGTAAATCCTTTAATAGGGTGGCATTCTAAGTTGAATGTTCTTAAGTCCTCTAACAAGGCACACTCCTAACAGGGTGTAGAAATCCTTTAACAGGGTCACATATTAACAGTGTGTTGTAGCCTTTAATAGGGCAAACCATCAAAAGTGGTTGAAATCAATTTCTGCAGTAATTTCATGGGTATCATCCCCACCCTAGTTTTACCTTCTTATTCTTGGAGGGTTTCTGGGTCATCAAAATTCTTTGTGTTATGTGGTGATGCATGTTTACTTGTCATGATTATTTAATGTTTAAATTGCATGCATGATAAGAAAGAAGAAGGATAGCACTTCTGATTCGCTCCTATTTTATTATAAAGTTTGAATTGGACATCATTGGACCTTGAATAATTGATTCACCCCCCTCTTAGTTATTCTAAAGGATTCTAACAATTGGTATTAGAGTAGGTTCTCTAAAGGAGAAGCCTAACAACTTGGAGGAAAAGATCTGAAGATGGAAGTATTCAAACTTGGGAAGATCATTGAGAACCAGGTGATAGATGTGCATCTCATTCTACACAAGGTAGAAGAAGCTAGAGAGGAATTAATAAAATCCTTGAAAAGAAGGAAGGAAATAGATATAGCTGAAAATGATATTCACTACAAGGAGATTCCAAAGAATTTGATGCAGCAATAGCATAACTAATGGAGAAAAACATAGCTAAAGCAGAAGAGATAAGAACTCTTAAGATAGAGCATGAATCACAGCCCATGATGCTTTGTGAAATCACTGAACAAAAGAAAAGAGCAGTTGAGGATAGAGTCATGATGGAAGATGACAAAAGAAATCTTGCAAAACAGACTTGAAGAAAAATGTATTGAATTAACAAGGATCTCAAACATGTAGATGGCTACACTTGCCCAAATGATGAACCTTCATCATGAACTCAATATGAAAGATATTGAGATCTCTACTTTGAGGATGTAGAATGAACAACTGCATAATGAATTAAATAGAGAAAAAGAAATAGAAAAGAATCTCAACAAGTCAAGTGAAGCCATCAAGTACTTTAAACAGTTGTTGAAATCCCCAAGATCAATCCATGATGCATCAGTACTTGGATACTCTAGCACTAAAGTTGGTGAATCATCAAAGAGTGTTGAGGAAAGGAGTGACAAAGGTAAGGATTCTAAACCCACTTGTCATTACTCTAATGAAAAGGGGCATACTGCTAATGTTTGCAGGAGTAGAAGGATCAATCAGCCAAACACACCCAAAAGCAAGGGTTATTGTCACAAGTGTAACATGTAAGGATATATGACACAAGACTGCAGGTTTAAAGTCACAAGGACACATAGATTTGATGGACATTTCCATAATTGCAAAAAGTATGGGCATAGAGCCTTTGAATGTAGATCAAAGCCTATGTGGACACCAAATCAGCATGTAAGAAGGAACAACTATGGACACCATTACATCTGGGACTATAATACAAGGAAAAGTTGTCACTATTATCAAGATTATGGACATATACCCCAGAACTTCATAAGAACACATTTCAAGGGAAACTATAAAAGATGGTTGAACCAAACTACTTGCTTTAGTTGCTTGAAAATTGGACATGTTAGCAGGAATTGTCCAGCAAAGGCCAAGGCACCCAAGACTGAAGTAAATAAGGGCAAAGAAAATATTGATGTGGAACACATTAGAATAGACGTGAAGAAGACATGGTAAAAAAAGGATGGATCAAGTACATCCAATGGAAGGGTCACTTCACCCACGAGGTCAAGTGATCATTTCTCATCCAATTAATCACAAGATGAGCCTATGAGGCTGATACATATAAGGAAGTATCATACATCAGCCCTAAACCATGAAGAAGCACTGCAAAGTATAAATCTACATGAGACAAGATGCCAAGACAAAAATTTTGAATGATGATGTCGAACTACTTTGGATGTCGAGTTAAGAAGTCAAGGGGAAGCCGAGTGAAACTGTAATGGTGGCTAAGTTATTAACAGAGTTAGTAGATGCCGAGTGAGAATAGTTTTCGAGTGAATGTTGAGTTGAAAAACCTTTGGAAGCTGAGTGACAAGAAAAAGTACAAAAATGCATTAAATGCAAGGTTTTTGAGTCATTTAAAGGTGAAAATTGATTCATTTTTTAGCCATTCAAATGAAGAGTGATTACTAGGAGCACGATTGAGCAATTTTCAAGCTTTTGACCAATGATTTGCACCGATTCATCATCTACCCAAGTGATCTAAGCATTTAACTAGGTATTTTCTTCATGTGCCAAGTTTTACAGTTTGTGAAGTTTTCTTTTATCGTCAAACCCTATTTTAGTTAAAAATGGTGTCTAGTTCAAAGATGACCCAAGCGAAAGAGAGCCATGAGATTCAACTTGTCAACAACAAGGTTAAGCAGCCTGAGTTTAGGCCCATAGCAGAAGTTGCATATAAAAATGATCATGTCGGTGCCCTATCTGCCATCCCTAAAAAAGTTGTTATCGTTCAGGATGTGTGAAAGTGTTATAACTGCAAAATAGGAGCCATAGGAGACTTGGAAATCTTTAATGACTTTGACAAACTCTGTGATAATGGTATATTAAAAGATGAGTTTTCTATCATAGAGAAAAAAGGTTTAACCAAAGCCCTAATTTTTCCAATCGTATTCAAAATTGAGTGGATATGCATCATATGTAGCAGAATCCATGATGGATCATTCTAGCTAGAGCAAGGACCAGTCAAGATTACCAAGAAGATGGTTTATAGGGTTACAAGATTTCCAACCCTAGATCGACCCAAGACACTGAGAAGTGAAAAGAAGGAAACAATAGAGAAGAACACAGGTGCAAAATGGAATAATAGGGGAATGAAAATTGACACAATAAAATATTCCCTTCTAGACTTTGTTGTAAGGATCATATGACATAAGTTTTATCAATCCAGTAGTTGAATAGTGTACCCTGCATAGCAGTGGATGTGGCATATAAGCTTGTAAAGAAAGATCACACCTATGACCTTGTAGAGCTCATGTTGCAATAGATTAATGAAAATCTTAGAGCTATTAGAAAGTCCAAGGGAGCACAATGTAAATTTGGGTCAGTGCTAGTTTGTATGTTCTTCTATGTGATAAAGGAATTCCCTTCATTTGGAAAAGTCAACTGGAGTCAAAATAAAACCATTGTTGATCAATAAATGATTTCATTGCACAAATGGGAGTTAGCTTTGATGATCAAATGTCTATCTATTTTGTTGATTTCAGGATTGCAATGAAGAAAAGAATTAGGATACTAGTTTCACTGGTAGAAAAGCATGCAAATGACATATACTTTCTAGTTGACATTGATTATACTTACATTCAAGCAATCCTTCCAAGAGAAATATGGCTTAGACCATTGGGATATGAGCTTGATGTTTACAAAGCTTTTGTAGCCATCACAACATTACTTGTAGAGGAAATGGAAAAAATTACCAAGGCATTTGGGACATATGACACTATCAAATCAAGAGTGGTTACCGAACTCAAGATAACCACAACAATAAAGAAAAAGGAAAAGTTAGTAAAGAAAATAAAGAAGAAGTTTGGTGTTGGAGAAACAAGTGTAGCAGGAAAAGAAGAGGAGACTAGTGAAGGAGAAGAAGAAGGTGATGATGAGAAAGATGAGGATGAGCCAAAACAAGGGCTACTTGAATTGTCACAAGGCCAAGGTGAAGACAAAGATGAGAGTGTCGAGGAAGCAAAAACCAAGGAAGCACCCATCAAAGGTAGAGTCATCAAAAGGAAGGCAAAGACACCTCTTGCTTCTTAGTCTTCACCAAAGAAAGATGTTGTGCAAATGCCCAAAAAAGCCAACAACTAGAGCTACAACAAGAGCCTCTACACAAAAGACCAAAGAGGAAGCTACGAAGAAGAAGAAGACAGTCAAGAAGGCACATGAAGAGCCAAGGAAAAGAAAAAGATATGTGGCACAACCTAATACTGATGAGGAATATTGGACTAAAAAGGTAAGTTATCCTCCTAAGTCTTCAGTTGATATATTATGTGAAAAGATTAGGAATGGAGACTTAAGTGAAATGAAAAAGATTTATTTCAATAAGTTCAGTAAAGAGGAACATAATAGCATAGAAGAATCAGTCTATGCATTAATGGCATAGTTCAAGTACACACCTCTTGAACTAGATGGACAATTGCCAAAGGAATTGTCTAAAATTGTAGAAGACAGATGGCATTTCAGTCTAATGATGGAAAAGGAGATGAGGGAACCAACCCTAGCAAGCATACTACTTGATTTGACAAAGGAATAGGTAATTCAAGTAGTCAAAAGGCATAACACTAGGTTTACACTTAAGTATAGAGAATTCTCCATTCTCCAAAACAAAATTGAAGAATTTGTACAGAGAACCACAAGAGAATGGAAGAATTTATATAAGAAAACTAAAGATGTCCTTGAAGATGAGTACAAAGAAGAAGTTGCTGCTAAACTAGAGGAAAGACAGAAGAGGAGAGAAGAGAAGACAAAAGTAGAGAAAAAGGTTGAAGAAGAGGAAAACAAGGAAGAAAGAGAGGAGGAAGGAAAAGATGAAGTCAAGTGTACTGATGAGCAGCAAAGTGTGCAAGACACACAACTTCCACATCCTAGTCCTCCTCACTCTACTACCACACCTACAAAAATCATAAAGATTAAGGATGTTGTTGACACCTCATGTCAACAACATCAATCCATTAACTACAGAGGATATCACTAAGATCCTTGACCAAACAATTCTTCAACCATAATTGTGTACAAGTCCCATATAGGTTAGTGTAGATGATCTCCAAAAGTCAGTAGATGAACTCAAAGAAGCCAAGGATTCACCACAAGAACCACCTCAAATCACTCAAACTACTGGACTTTCATTTCTACCACTTCCATTACCATCAAGAATAGCCATACAAGCTCATCAAGAGCCAAGTGCAATAGTAGAGGAAGTCATAGGTATAATAGTATAGAAAACAAGTACACCTCTAGCAGCAGTGGTACAAGAAGAAGATAGGGAAGAAACACAGGATAAGGAGGAGTCAGCAATACAAACTTGGGTTGAATTGCCAAAAATAGGTACACCTACCAAACCCATTCAGAACTTGAGTACTAAAATGATTACCTCACATGTCAGTACACCAAGCTCAAGTGCTACTAGGGTATCCAGGACCATTCATTATGGTATTCTTGAGCTTGATGAAGAAATTAAAATACCCTATTATGATTCAGGCACTTGAACTGAAGAACAGATGAATGAGATATAGAGTGCATTAGATAAGAGAAGGAGGCAAGAGGTAATGAAGAAAGACCACAAATACAAGCATGCAATTAATTAGATCAAACATATATTCATGGATGCCTTCTTCCTACAACCTCTAGATTCAAGTAGGCCAATCCTTGAGCAACTACCTGACATAGTTGACCAAGTGAATAATGAAGACCATGATACAAATGCAAAACTCATGGAATGGTTAGAAAAGAAGTTTGAAAGCAAGGTCAACCAGAAGATCGCTAATAACATAATTTTGGGACAGCTTGACCTAGCTAAGAAAATGGATAATGTAAAGATTGTGTTAGGGAATATCTTTTCCCTTTATAGAAAATTGTGATTTTTACAGGTTCACACAAGAAATAAATCTGAAAGTTTTGAACCTTGAGAGAAAACTTAAGCTCTCTAGCATGTAACTACCCTCAAATCCTATACAAAGTGAAAAGAAATTTTCTCAAACACTTCACACTCAAAGGGAATTAGCAACATTATTAGTAGAAGAGGCCACTATTAAAGAAAAGCTGATGCAAATACAAGCCTTTATCACTCCTCACTTGGAGATATTACATAAGGAGAAAATGTATGTAGAAACAGTCCTAAAGAAAGATCCAAATATTTCTACTCATGAAGGACTTGTTGATCTAGAAGCAAAGCTTGCAATCCAAAACAAGTCATTGGATATTGCATTGAATAACTAGGATGCAACTCTCAAAATACTCCTTGAGGTAAATAAGACATTTTTGGCCAAGCATGGCATTACCATTTAGGACCCTTTGACATCAGTGTCAAAAAGGGGGACATAATATTATAAGGGGAGAGATATATTAAAGGAGAAGATAAGAAGATAATAGGATTAGAAACAGAGAACATTAGGCACAATGGCACAAGACATCAGAATTCATGACATGACAAGGTGTAATCAACTCAGGGGGAGTCATAAGGTATATTGTTGTTAACAATATCTTTTTGAAATTTTAAAAGTGAAGAATGTACACATAAGGTTTAGATCACAAATGATCAGTTAAGTGCTTGTGACACTCATGTCAAAGGGGGAGATTGTTGATCAAATAAATAAGATTGACAAATGAGTGTTAACACACTTAACCATTTTTACTATACATCTCAAGTACATAATGGAAGTCAAGCTAGAATTTCTTTATATGCTGAGTCACAGATAGTGCTGAGAAAACTATAGTTGATGCTGAGTAGAAAACATTATAGTATATGCCAAGTTGTATATAATTCAACATGTGCCAAGTAGATCAAAAGACAATGTGTGCTGAGCAATGCAGGAAAACTAACAAGAGCCGAGTGACTCGGGAATTCTATAGGAGCTGAGTAATGTAGGAAACATAGTGGATGCCAAGCAATCTAGAATAGATGATGTTGAGCATCAGTATTACTTCATGTGTCAAGAAATGTAGGACTAGCATAAGAATTTGTGAAAATACAAACCAAGATGTAAAACGGTTATGCATGACACATGACAGGAAAAGGAGATAAGATCAAATCCTTCCATCCACCTATGCAATCCTCATGCAGCCAATCAAAAAAATTGGAAATTGCATGCAGCCAATGGGTGAATTTTAAGGGTTTGAGCAGGAACATTTTATCCAAGGATGCATAACAATCCACTAACCTTTATAAGGGATTCTTGATGCCATTAAATAGAGAGGAAAAAGGAATAAAAAAGAAAAGCCTATTAAGGTCATTGAAGAGCATTGGTGTCAAAGATTTAGTGGAAAGGACAACATTTACACATCTAGTTGATCAGAAAAGAACAAGGAACACAATTAGCAGATCAGATCTAGCAAAGATTAGGGATAGATGAGCAGATCAAGAGCCTAAGATCAGCATTAGATATTTCATTAATTTAGGTGTATTATTCTAATACTCTCTCACAATTGTATTAGGAATTTGGAAATCCTATTGAGTTAGGTAGGTTTAACAGCCTTATGTAAATCCTTTAATAGGGTGGCATTCTAAGTTGAATGTTCTTAAGTCCTCTAACAATGCACACTCCTAACAGGGTTTAGAAATCCTTTAATAGGGTCACATATTAATAGTGTGTTATAGCCTTTAATAGGGCAAACCATTAGAAGTGGTTGAAATCAATTGCTGCAATAATTTCGTGGGTGTCATCCCCACCTCAGTTTTACCTTCTTATTCCTAGAGGGTTTCTAGGTCATTAAAATTCTTTGTGCTATGTGGTGATGCATGTTTACTTTTCATGATTGTTTAATGTTTAAATTTCATGCATGATAAGAAAGAAGAAGGATAGCACTTCTGATTCACTCTTGTTTTATTAGAAAGTTTGAATTGGACATCATTGGACCTTGAATAACTAATTCACCCCACTCTCAGTTATTCTAAAGAATTCTTACATTCCAAGTATATCAGATGTACAAATTTATTTACATTACTTTATCAAAATATGTAAAAGAAATTTTGAAGACTTTTGGCATGGAAGACTCAAGGCTAGTTAGCATAGCTATAGTGACTAGACACAAATTGTTAAAGAATGATGATTTTGCTAAGGTGAATTAAACATTGTACAACTCTATGATTGGGAAAATACAATATGTTGTACATAGTAGACCTTAAATTGTATTAGCTATTGTAATTGTTTCTAGATTTTCTACTTATCCTAGAGAAAACCATATGATGGTAGTAAAAAAGATACTAAGATACATGAAAATGGACAAAATATTATGGACTATGGTACAAGAGAAGTGATAAGTTTGAGGTGAGAGTATACATAGATGTTGATTGGGTAGGAAATGTTGATGATAGAGAACATACAAGTGGAGGATCTTTTTTCTTGGGTAGATGATTGATTTAATGAAAAACAATACGAAAAACTATATTTCACGATCTACAACATAAGCTGAATATGTTATTGTAGAAGTGAATTGTTCAAATATTGTATGGATCAAGGAATTGTTGAAAAGAATGAAGGAAGAGATTACTGAGCCTATTGTGATATATTGTGATAACACATGTGCTATAAAATAGTCAAAGAATCATTTGACACATACAAAGCATATTGAGATCAAGTATCATTACTTGATAAATCTAGTACAAGACAAAAAAGTGGGATTGGATTTGTTCAATGGTAAAATGGAAGCACTTTAATAAGATGTAGGCCTCCAATTTATGAGGTAATGAGCCATTCAAATATGTGTGTGAGAGAAAGTGGGGGATTTCCAAGTATGATTCCACTTAAATGATCTGAATTAGATTAGTTAGGACCCAAAGGAAGAAGGGTGATAATACTTAATTTGGGTTGTAAAGAGGAATGCAATATTAATAATTACACTCTCTTAGGCCCTTGATAGGATAATGTGATTGTGAAATTGAAATAATTCTTAGGAATATATATGTAGATGCTATGTGAATACAATTAGCCCAATTAAGATGCAAATATAGGGTAAAGATATGAAGTGAAGTGAAATGTAAAAGACTTACCTTGAAATAAATAGAGTAAGATGTATTTTTTCTCAAGAACTTTAGGCTCTAAATTTTCCTGAACTTCTGGATCTAAATTTTCCTGAACTTCTGATCACAGATGCTAGAATGAAATGACCAAATGAACAAATCCCATAAATCTCCCCAAAATCTGAGGCTAAAGGAATAGGTCAACTTGGAAGGATGTTCTACAACCAATTTGATGTAGTCCATGACTTTGAAACTAATGAATCGATAACACTTGTGAACTATATGTTCCAGATTTGTAATCCTTTATGCTCCCAACCTACAAATCACCACACAAAAGAAAGGTTTAGGGGTTGGGGTTTGACGAGGGCTTACCTTGGTCAAGCCCTAGGTTAACGAATTAATTGTAATTGAGAAATGTAAATGTAACTAACTATAAAGAACAAGATAAATGTTAGGATTCACCTTCCCATGTGTGTATATAAATGTGTTGTATTATAGATCTTGAATTTTGTATAAAGGATGTACGATATCTCCACAATTGCAATAGATCCACCATAGCCACATCATGGAGCCATGAATGTGAATGTGCATCAATAAATAAAATAATGAATCCCTCAATGTAGATAGCCTCTCTTGATGGCCAGAAATAATATAGATCTTAAAGAGGAAATTCCCACAAAGAATTTATGAATCCATGAAGAAAACTCATTTACTTGAATGCTTGAATGTTAGAACTCCTTGCCATTAGTACTTGATGAACTATGAATTCTTGATGAGATGATATTGAGGTATAAAATTAAAGCCAAAAATATCCTTTTTATACTAGTTTCCAAGTGCAAAAATAGTTAAAGGTTGACTTGAGGTTGATTATTAAACAAAGAGTTAACTATAGTCTGACTATTAAGTCGAGTATTAAATTCAGACCAACTAATAAGCCTAGATTTAACTTCAGAAAGACATGGCAGAGATAAATCAATTGGTAAAATTGAATCTTATAGGGCCGTAAAATTTACACTTATCAAGGACCAAGTCAGATTGGGTTGACCTAGTCTCAGACTAGGTTGATCTGGGTTGACCCATACCTAGAAAATAGATGGAAAAAGCCTTAGAAATGACCATGTCAACCTAGGTCAACCTAGTTCCAGAGACTAGAGGGGAAAATCCTCAAAAAGGACTAGGCCAACTTAGGTCAACATAGTCATTTACTAGGTTGACTTGGGTCAACCTAGTCCCAAAGACTGGAGAGAAAATACCTTGGGAAGGTTTAGAAGGATGCACAAATGAAATACATTGATATCGCCGAAAGAGTAGAAGAGTGACACCTAGAAGACCATGTTAGAAAATGAGAGATGAAAAAGAAGAGTGAAATAAAATAGGAGAAGACAAAAAGGTACATTGTGCACAAGTCCATCCATGATTCAAGAGAGGAATTATGGAAAATGGTGCAATAAGGTCTTGAAAATGCAAGCGCATACATTTAAAGATAGTACATGAATATATGAACACAAAGGAGTAGATACCTTACATATTCACTAAGGCACTACCTAAGGATAGTTTTGAGTATCTAATAGAAAAGTAAGAGGTCATTCCCTAATCTAAACAAAACTAAGAAGAGATATTGCATTCCATCAAATTCTATGATCAAAATATATTACAAATTGATGCATGAGGTCACACTTTAGGAGCTTCCTAAAGGTGTAAAATGGAAAATACTAAATTATGAGTAGATGAAGCTACAACGAGTTAATTTTCAACTGACATATCTATATTAGTCAAAACAGTGACATGAAGACGTGTGTATGGTTGATGTCTTTGGCATTATTATCAAAGAGGGGGATGAATATTTCCTAGTTACTGTACAAGTACACATGTAATGAGGGAGAATATTGAGATGATACAATGATATATATGTGTGTGTATATATATATATATATATATATAGGTATCAGTATTGGTTGGTCAATGAAGGATTTGAATTAGAAGATTAAGGAACTTATGTAGAAGAAAAAAAAATAGTTGGACAAGCACGCTTGCTAGTATTGAGTAAGACAATATGAGGCATACTGAGTTACACATTGATGATAGAGCTAAAGAATTTATTGATTGTTGAGTGACAACAAAAGTTACAATTTGAGAAAGAATCAAATTTGAGGCTAACACATTTTGAATTTTGAATTACTCAAAGTGAATGGAAAATAAGGATTGATAATATGACATATTTAATGCATGAGGATATTTTACTAAGCAATCAAAGGAAAGGATTTGATCATAAGTTTCTACAAGATGAAGGAGAACAAAATGATGGAAGGATTCGATGAATCTAACCTAACCCTAAGATCAATGCTGATGTTTATGAAGAAAAATATTAAAATTACCTATTTAAGGAGGCATATTAGATGTTTCCTAAGGTTGGTCCATTGTTTATTAGTGATCTTAAGGAGTAGTTGTGAAGAGAAGAACAATAGATGAGAAGTGCGAAGAGTTTGATCAAGTATGATTGCCTAAGGAGATGCCAAGAAGATCAGTGATGAAGAAGTCAATGGAGGCTAGCTAGTGAACAAAGAAATGAGCTAATGGAGATCTAAATTGGAAAAGTAGGTTTACTTTATAGATCAAACCTATTGTTACATTCTAACCATTATATCAGTCAAAATCCTTAAATCAAGGTTGACCCAACATTCATTTTGTAAATCCTTTAATCAAGATAACATTCTAATGGAGTGATCCAACATCCTCTAACGAGGCTATTTTTAATAAGTTTATTGAAATCCTTTAATAGAATCACATTTAATAGTGTTTTGTATAACCCTTATAGGGTTGGCTCTTAACTAAGCTCACTTTAGAAGAGTGAAAAATTGGTAGCATGTTACTTGGTGGTTTTTCCCAAATTGGGTTCTAAGTTAAATCTTCGTATCAAACTATTATTTTCATATGTGGATGTTATTGTTAAGAATCATATGTTTTAGATTAGTTTATTTACTAATAGTCAACACTTATAAGAGATAATGAGTTAATAAATTGCATGAAATGGAAAATTGTCAATGATATGCTATATAGGTCAAGTGTGTATCTAAGATTGTATAATTTCTTTGAAGTTAGTAAAATTTGGATTGGTACCGCCCCGAATTTCTTAGTTATTCTAAATCATTATAACATTATCTTCATTATCCTCCATTATTTTACATGAAACATTAGATATTTAGAGAATTGTATAACAATTTGATTTTCACATTGAACTCAAAATGGCTACAATAGAGGCTTCTCCTACTTTGAGGTTTATTATGATTTTTTTTTCCAGAGTTTAAATATAAAATCATCCCCATCCATCAATATATTTCATCAATAAAGTATTCATCCTCTTTCTAAAAGAAGTTTAAGAAATAAGAATTTGATAACATAATTAGGTTCTAGAGAGTAGAGAGAGAATAATTTGAGAAGCTTCTTGTGGAGTTATTGGTATAATGTTATAGTATCAAAATGGATAAATGATGAATACTTTCTCTAACTAGATAAAGAATAACACAATTTCACTACTAGATGGTTGAACTTATGAAAGTGATCTACCAGATAATGTGTCACCAATGATAGAATATAATGAGTGAAGTAACCCATCACCATGACTTATCTCAATGAAGGGGCCTAGAAAGAACATTAATATGTTATAGTATGTTAAGATGATGAAATAATTGCAGGAGAAAAAAAATATAGAAAGGAGAGGATTTTAGTTACCTTGATAGTCAATAGAAATGATAAAATGAACTAAGCCAATAAAGTAAAATAAGGGAAAAGATTCATATGACTAGAGAAGTTACCCCAAAAAAGCTTTAAAAATTTAACATATGTGATCAATAGAACATCACAAGTGTTCCATAAATTGGTGTAGCTTCTCATAGTGGAGTGAGTCAAATTCATTTATCCCAACGGTTGATGAATTGATACGAGAAGCTATGTTAATAATGAAATGTGGGAAATACCCATAAAAAAATATTCTAAAGTTTTCAATGATTGAATCAAGAATGTATATAATATGTACGCATAATTATAATAGGTGCATCCATTAAAGAATAGTGGATGAAGATTTTTGTTATTGTAATAATAGATATGCAAGGAAAATTTGGAATCATAGGCAGCAAACCAAAATGATTTATAAAAAGCATTGAAGAAATGTGTTCTCATCACATCATATACACAATATAGAACTATTGAAAACCCTTTCAAAAAATTCAAGAATATAAAATGGTACTTGTGCAAGAGAAAACAAAACAATCTCATAGAAAATGGATTTATTGAAAACCTTTACAAACTATTTGAAGAACATGTAATATGTTAGATACTACAATTGGAGCAATTGTTATGTTGTTATTAATGTTAAACCTATTAGTAAGACAGAGTGTCAAACCTAATGGAGAGACATTTACTAATAGTGTAGAATTCCATATCATTTTATTAATGAAGAGGATTTGAAAAGAAGAGATCATGAGATAACCTAGTGAAAGATTGAGTTGAGATGTGTTAAGTATCATGGAAATACAATGGGAACTCGATAAGTTAGTTCTTGATAAGATAATGTGTTGTTCAATCAATAAATGAAGTATAGAAGATAGTTGGATCAAGCTAAGAGATGAGATAATTCATAAGGATAAGCTTGACTAAGTATCAATATTGCATGGCCAAAGAAGGAGTTAAAGTAGAAGATTAATGAAATTAAGTAGAAGCTAAGTGTTAGTTATTCCCAAGATAATGATGAATAAGTTTATTAATTATGGAGTATAGTAATAGTAGAGAAAGAATGTTGACATTGAGTGATAACGTGTAGTAATTGCGAATCTACATAGAGATGATCGAGCTAAAGGTCACACTGATTGTTGAGTGACAACAAAAGTTACAATTTGGAAAAGATTTGATTTTGAGGCTAATAAAATAGAAATTTTGAATTATTCAAAGACCATGGAAGAAAAAGATTGATGAGGTTGCATATTTAATACATGAGGAGTTATTTACACAATCAAAGGAAAGGATTTCACCAAAAGTTTCTAGAAGGAGAAGGAGAACAAAAGGATGGAAGGATTCAATGAATTAGACCAAATCCTAAGATCGACAATGATGTTTAAGAAGAAAAACAATTAAATTTACCTATTCAAGGAGGTATAAGGAATTAATTTCAAGGCTAGTTCATTGTTTATTGGAAATCTCAAGGATAATTTGTGAAGAGTTTGGGAAGAAGTGATTGCATAAGGAGATGTGAAGTATATCAGTGATGGAGATGTTAGTGGAGGCTAGTCAATGAATGAATAAAAGAGGGAATAGAGATTTGAATTTTTAAAGTAAATTTTAATTTATAGATCAAACCTACTATTACATTCTAACCATTGTATCAATTCAAAATTCTTTAATCAAGGTTGACCTAACAGTCATTTTGTAAATCCTTTAACCAAGGTGACATTCTATTGGAATGTTCTAAAATCCTCTAACCAATCTACTCCTAAAAAGGTGATTAAATACTTTAACATTGTCACATTTAATAGTGTGTTGTATAACTTTTAAAATGTTTGGATCTTAACAAAGCTCAATATAGAAGAGCAAAAAATTGGTAACATGTTACTTGTTGGTTTTTTCCAATTTGGGTTTCCCCATTAAATCCTAGTGTTGTTGTGGTCTCACAATGTACACCCCATTTTTTCCTAGAAATAGGGACCCCATAGTAAATGTTTCCCTTCTAGGCTCCTAGTGTAAAGTTTGGGTCACTTTTGGACTCCCCCAAGAGTCTAGGTCAAGCCTGAGTATCTAACTAGAGAGACTCAAAAGAATTAGAAACCCATAAAGAATCATTTTGGAGGATATTATAGCACTCCCAAGTAGTTGAAAACATGTGCACCTTTACAAGATGTACATATAAACATGCTCTTGGAGTTGCACAAGTGCACATCTTTGGAAGTGTGCACTTGTGCACTTTGAAAGGAGCACACATGCACACCTCCCATGGGTGCAAATGTACACACCCTTTATTGTTGTGCATGTGCACACCTCTAAAGGTGCCCACCTATGCACTTTCCTAGGTGTGCTTTTCCCAGGGTCTATATAAAACCTCAAACCTACCTTTCTCCCTCAGTCTCTTTTTATCCTTGATTTGAAGCTCACCTCCACACTCTCGGTCCTTTCACTCCTCTGATCCTACATACAACTAAAAAAAAGGTTAGCACCATGAAGATGCGCACATGTGCACCCCCACAAGGTGCACATGTGTGCACCTTCCAACCTTTGTTCTTCCAAAGAAAAACATAACTAACCTAATGAAAAACCTAAGATCCTTAAGCACAATGATGGTGCACACATGCACACCTCCACAAGGTGTGTATGTGGGCACTTTTCAAAAAAAACATCAAAACAAAATTCCAAAATTTCTAAAGGAACTATGGAACTATGCACATGCACACCTCCACAAGGTGTGCATGTGTTCACCCCCATACTCACAAAAAGACAAAAAACTTGTCTTACCTCCCAAATTGCCAATGCACAGTGTGCATATGCACACCTCACCAAGGTGCACATGTGCACAATGATGCTATAAAAGGCCATTTAGGGATAAAAAATCACACCTATGCACCTATATGGGTGTTCTAGGTGTGTTGAGGTGTATGCTAGGGAATTTTGGGGGGATGGACTATTTTTTTCATGTATCAACTAATTTGGACCTATTTTGGAGTTAATTAGGGTCTATTTTAGGTCAAGTTTTAAACTCTTGACTAACATTTGTCTCTCTTGTACAGATAAAATGGCATCCTCAACCTCTTTAATGGAAAAAATGATGGCTATGAAAGTAGTTGCATTTAAGTACCAAGGGGAACCAAGGAAATCAAGGTTTCAAGATGGGCTCACTAAGATCAAAGATACAAAACTCAGACATATATATCGAAATGTTCCTTACAATCTGCAACAAACCTAAAGAGAGGTCTACAATGGTGTCAGCACTCATTCAATTGGGACTTGTCAATGTGGTGTCACATCCAACATCAGTTCAATCCTTTTAATTGATAATGACCCTTGCAAAGCACTATGTGATAAAAAAGAAGGTCATTAATAGCATGATAGGAAATATAGTCTTGGATCTCTTACCTAAGAACATTGAGAAGGTATCTCATCAAAAGGACTTATGTTAACCTTTATTTTTCTTGTCCCCTTAGCCCATGTGTCTCCCTTGTGGAACCTATGTGTATGCCACAAAGATGCCACCTCTTCAAGGCCTCTCTCAATCATATAAATAGATCTCTTGTCTTAAGCATTCTTCATCTCCTCTATTTGCATTGTTATCATGTTAGTATAGTGTCAGAGTTTTTAGAGATTTTCATGCTTAGAGCTAACCCTTAGTAGTTCTTTTCATTGTTTCAATTTCTAGATTTTTCATAGTTTCATGGTCGTATACTATTGTTATTTGATTTCATTGTATGTCATTTCCACACTCACATCCTTGGAATCCTTTTGAGGTTGGCTTACTCATAGCCATTTCTTGAAGGTATTTCACATACATTTTAGCATAGTTTCATATATGCATTCTTGCATTCATTTGAATGATTCAAAGGGATTCATCCATAGTTTTGTTTGAGGAGAGTACATCCACATCTCTCATCATTGAGCACACCAAAAATGCCTCTTATGGGTGCCCTTGTTGAGCTTCTCCAAGGTTACATGAGGACTCTTTCTTTTGGGTTGCATTAAGTTTTAAAACTCAAGTAGAATTAGTTATATTTCAATTTACTTAGATCTTTGATATACATGTTTTCTTGTTTATGCATGCTCCCAATAGGTTAAGGTTTCCACATATACATTTTGGCACACCTAGTAGGACCCGTGTCCCTTTTTCACACTCAAATTTGGTCAAAACTCAAAATATTATGTAAAGAATCATGCATTGTTATCTCTATTAGGACATAGTGTCATGTGCAAAGATTCTTTGTTGTCTTCATAGATTCTTATCTTCATAGTTTGGCATCTTCGCTAGCGAAAGACTTAATAAACAACTAAAAATTGCATCCAATTTTTTTCTATTGTGTCTGATGTTTGGGCATCTCTACATACTTAACTATCATCCCTACAATTTAATGTTCTTTCATCTATGTTGTGGGTGGCTGAAAATATACAATTTTAGTTGAATGTTGTCTTTTCCTTTTAACTAACATCTCCACCTATAGATTTTCATCTACAATTTCCCAATGACCTAGTTTTTTGGCATCTATGATTTGGTAGAGACTCCTAGTTTTGTTGTCTATGATTTTTTTGGCAATAGTAAGTTCTATCATCTACATGCTTTGGCATCTCCTCTCTACTATTTTCATTTACGATTAACAAGAGTAAGTATTACGAATAATTTTCTTTGTTTTGTTTTTTCATCTATGTTTAGTCATCTTGATATTTTATTATCTATGCCTGCATTCTATCATCTACTTTTTAAAATAGTAATAATAATAATATATTGAATTTTATTGATTTCATAGGATATGGGCTATTCTAAGTTGATTTACATATATAAAAATTTACAAAAAACATTAAAATATTTTTTACCATAATCAGGATTTCATTTTGGATATTTTGGTGATGCTAATCAAGTTGACTATTTGCAACATTATAGATTGGAGCATTCTAGAAACAACTAATCATGTGTCTTGAATTTTTTTCATAAAGTTTTATTATTCTTGGGAATAATCTTGAATGCTTAAACACTTGTCTTGGAATTTATATTGCAATTAATTTGATAAATCCAACATGCTCTTGAATTTCTTGAAGCTAAAAAAATCTGAATTCAATCTTGAATTCCTTAAGAAAATTCACAAAAAAAAAAAAAATTGTAATTTTTTTTTTTTGGAATGAATGCTTAGAAGTCAAATATACTCTTGGATGCATAAAGGTCAAAGAACAATGCTATGATACACATTTCACTTTGATTTTAAAATGAATCTCATCAAATCTTGAATGCTTAAAGGTTCAAAGAATATTGTAATTAACATTTAGATTTGGTGCTTAAAATAAACACTCACTCAATCTCAAATGCAATAAAGGAATTTCCTCTATTCCTATCGAATTCCTTATGTTAATGCCAATCAAATTCTTTTTGTTGACAAACTCTCAATTTCTTATGTTGACAACCCTTTTAAGTTGGAAAGAACATTGTATGCTATAAGCATGAGTGTCTTCAAAAATAGATTACAAAACCTAAAGCTCCATTGGGAAAGAACAAGTGTCTTTTAAATCCAAGACCACTTATGTATTCATGCCTCTTACACCTTTGGGTGATCTTGAGAGCACAAGAAACAAGTGGCCTTGTTTTACACTTTTTTTAGGGAGGCCTACTTGGGGATTTCATTACCCCTTTGGGATGACCTCAACTTCAATGTTCTGGTAGAGTATAAATATTGGGAGGTGAATCCAAAGACACCTCTCTTGGAAGTAAAATCTTGTTACTTTTGGAAAAGTTCCAAATAACTTTATACCTTTGTGAATTGAAGGTGGAGATTTGGGTTACCATCTCCTCTTGACTAAGTGGCATTATTTTCTTTCATCTACATGCTTGGGCCTCATGTACCTTGTGTATATCTAGGATACCCCTATTTGAGCTTGCATATCCTAGTAAAAACCTTATAGGATTGTTAGTGTGCTTGATATTCTTGAGTATTCGAAACCCTCCCCATTTAAATGGGACACACCATCTAAAATTTTCTTGTATATATTTCATTGTATGCTTTGCATGTTATGTTTGAAAAAAATTCAAAAACATCATATAATTTCAAAGTCCAAAAACATTTCAAAAACAAAAATAACAAAAAGAAGATCTTGTTTTCTACATCACTTCTTCTATTCATCTATTTCATCACACTCTTCAAAATTTCAATCATCCTAATCATTTCCTCATCTTCTTAATCATTCAATCAAATTCCTAATATTCATCCTAGTCATGATTCATAATCTGCATCAAGATCTAATTCCCTCATTCAATAATTCATCCTCATGATTCTTAAGCCAATCCCTTGTTGAATTCATTCCTTTCTAATCAATACCTAATTCAATCCATTTAATCTTCATCCAAAATTAGTCTTTCTAATTTCATCTATTCAAATCTTGTTCTAATCCAATTTTTCATTAAATCTTCTGCTTTGGACATAGGAGCACCATCATAAATCTTGGACTTTAATCCTAGCTATGTTGATTGACTCAAATCAATATCATCAATAATCTTTCTCCTTCATCAAGATTCAATCCAATCTTTAGGAAGAAATATTTATGCAATGTGTGATGCAAGACATTCATCCTTAGAAAACATTGTCATAGTTACACTCTCTCACTTGGTATCATTTTTCCATCACCAAGTATTGAGTCATCTATCTTGTATCCTATTCGAACTTGGGATCATTTGTCCATCTCCAAGTGGAAAAATATATCATCATCCAAATCTAACATCCATTTGTTTGCAATATCATAACGTCTTTATCTACATCAAGGTTATCTCAAACCTTCATCCAAATTAAATCCAATCTAAATCAAATCAACACAAAGTCCAAAATTTCTCCTAGTCCTAAGGTTATATTTCATCCATTATCAAAAATTTCATTACTCCTCATCTAAGTTCATGGATAAGAATTTTCATAACCAGATGGTTGAAGATATTCAAAGGAAACCTAGAGGTATACCTCCCATTTGACCTACATGCCAAATCAATCCTCAAAATTGCATGTCCAATCCTAATCCATATCACATTACATATTATTCTACCTCTGACAAGGGAAATCCACCTCATTATCATTCATCCACATGGGTGAAAATACAAAGTTGTGTCACCTTTTAGGCCGACTTATCAAAATGACCGAATTTGAGTATTTTTATCTAAAATTAATTTTTGTTCAAACATATGATCTACATAAATTCATTCTAACTAAGTTATATATGGTCTCATACTTTTCCAATTGAAAATGTTTATTAAATACATGGTTTATACTAGTTTGTATTCAATTACTAAAAAAATTAAATTATTTTAGAAAACTAATGTTTTAATAACTCTTAATATTTTTTATGATATTTTTTAAATAACATATAAACACCATTTTATAGAGTTCAAAGTCAAGAATATTCTTATATAGATTTTATAGTGTTTTAATTAGATATAGTATATTGTAATTAAAAAAATTCTACAAGCACATATTTTAACCCTTGAAAAAATGTCAATTTTGAGAAAGAAATAGAATATTAAATGATATAAAAATAATTAAAAATTATATGACATTCTAGAGGAGAGAGTCCTATTTTAGAATATATATAATTTTTCTTCTAGTTAGAATAGATTTTTTTTTAAATGTCGTGGGAGGTGAAAACTATCAATTTCACGTGAGTTAAAATTTGAATCATTATAAAAGAGAAAATATAGTTCTAAAGTCATTTTTTATTTTTTATTATTCTAGCTATATATTTTATCTATGACATAGTCTGAGATGAAGGGGAAATATGTTTATTTCCATATAGTTTTGTGGTGGGAACTAGACCATTAATTTTCAAAAAATTTTAGAAACTCAAAAATTGTCTATAAAAATTAGGAAAATATATCAATTCTTATTCCAAATAATTATTAAAAATTATAATCCTAGATCTCATCCATTTCTATACATTTCATTAGTTTACTTTATTATTAAATTCTAAATAATAATTATAGTTTTATGTAATTGAAGGTAGACAGTTATACTTTTGTTAACCTTTTCCTTTACAAAAGGGTGACATAGTTTTGTGCTCTTACCCACATATGGTTCCAATCATAGCCCATATAATTCCTCAAACATATATATCATTGCTGAAGAAATTGAAGAACTCAAGAGTGTTGTAGGAGCAACTACAGGAATAATACTTTTGTATTGTTCATTGGGGGCTACTGTGATGTTTTAGGGCATATTTTAATCACTTAGTAAATGATTGATGTTTAGGGCACATTTTAATGTATTAGGGCATACTTTGATGTTTTATTAAAGGATTGAACAAAACATTTACAGGTCTAGTGGTTGCCAAAAATAATTTTAACTATTTATCATTGTTTATATATTCTCTCCAAATCCATCGTTGGATAGAGGATTTTTTAATTTTCTTTTGCAATCCTTACCCTATCATTCTTTGGAACTTCATTCAACTCAAAGTGATTAGTGATTGCTTCAATCCATTCAATCACTTCCTCACTATTGGGACTACCTCCATTTGTAGGTAGCTTGTCAGCAACATCTACTCTTATTGACTTTAAAGCATCAACGCATGCCTTTTGATCTATAGGCAATTCTGTTGGTGGATCCTGGTGTTGTTATCCTTCTTCAGCTCCACTAGCATCTTCTTCCATCTCATTCTCCTTATCCTTGTCATTGGACCCCTTCTTGAACTCCTTCAACTTCTCTTCTAGAAGTTCCTCCATCATCTTTTTGATGGCATCTGGAGTCATACTTTTCAGAGGCATGGTGTGAGCCTTAGCTTCAACTTGTGATTCTTCTGTAGACATACACTTCCCAGCAAGACCTTGTCTCACTCTAATACCAATATGATGAAAAGAAAATAAAAAATCTTCTCTCAAATGATCAATTTGGAGAGAATATATAAACAATGATAAATAGTTAAAACTATTTTTTGTAACCACCAGACCCATAAATTTTTTGTTCAATCCTTTAAAAAAAATCAAAGTATGCCCTAAAACATTAAAATGTTCCCTAAACATCAATCATTTACTAAGTGATTAAAATATGCCCTAAAATAATAAAATAAACCCTAAAACATCACAGTACCCCCCAATAAACAATATAAAAATATTATTCTTGTAGTTGCTCCTATAGCATAATATGATGAGGAGATAACAAAAATAAAGCCTATAATAGCTTCACAATGGGATAGAAAGAAGAAACTAGAGAAACATCAAATATGAACATCACCTTACACATTACATTTATTCAATCATGGCAAGCACATAAGGATTATGCCTTACCAAACACATGTTTCTTCGAATTGTAGCCCATTCCTGTAAATGACCATAGAGAAAATATTGTACATTCCTCCTACCTACTCTCCACCACACTCAGGCCACTTCACATGGTGTTCATGCAAGCAAGAGGCATTTCTACCCAAATTAACTTCTAGAATTCTTGTGTTAGTATGGCTTTCTGCAGTAATAACTTCTACACAAAAAAAACAATGCTACTACTATTTTATTTAGAAACCAATAAATATAATATGCATCCCTAATCAATTTTCAATGTGAATAAAATATAAACTAAGTAACAGGAAACCACTACATTGCTATTTATTTCATCTATTTAGGGCAGGGTTGAACAAATAATCTTCACAATATCTTAGTATTCTTCCCACAAAAAAGAAAAGAAAAAATCCTCTCTCCAACGATCAATTTGAAGAGAATATATAAACAATCATAAATAGTTAAAACTATTTTTGGCAACCTCCAGACCCATAAATGTTTTGTTCAATCCTTTAACAAAACATCAAAGTATGCCCTAAAACATTAAAATGTTCCCTAAACATCAATCATTTACTAAGCGAGTAAAATATGCCCTAAAACATCACAGTACTCCCCAATAAACAATATAGAAATATTATTCCTATAGTTACTCTTGTAGCAAAGAGTTATGCCCCTAGTCTCCAAAATGGGGGTCAAAAGAAAAAAAATCTACCAAACGACACATATTTCCTCCTCCCCCATGTTTCCAAGTCCATAATCCCGATGTCCCATGCAACCCAACTCCTTCATGTAATTCCCCATGCTTTGAGTTCAATTCAAAAACCATCATCCCAATCCCCTACCTAACTCTCAATTGCCACACATTCATAATTCTCCAAAATCAACATCATCCCCACTTGGTATTAACCACCCCTTTGTCCCATGATCATTTGTAGAAAGCTTGTCTAAATAAAAAACTAAAAATGAAGTGATTCAATCACCAAAAGTCATACATCGAATGCCATCTTAAGAAATTGTTCCAAAGCATGCCATTATGGATTCATCTTCTCCTCTAGATCCAAGAAATTCTCCATCCCATGATTCCCTTACCCCTCAAAATCCATTTCTCCCTCTTAATCCATTTCATGATCCCCTTCCTAATCAAGATCAAGACATTACCTCTATTTCACCCATTAATGATTCCCCTCCATCTCAAGAGTTAACCTCCATTAATCCTCCACTTCATGAATATGTTCCTTCCACTTCATCCACTAATACTCCTCCTTGTCAAGATCAAACCACTCCATCTCATGTTCCATTCCATCCATTCCATTATATGATTCTATTCCATCTAATGATCCAATAATTCCACCACATAATCCTCTTATAAGTCAAGATCAAAGAAACCATTCATTTGCATTTCATGATCACAATCCATCTCAAGATCCTATTATCCCTCATAATCCCCCTCATGATCCTAATCCTCCACATGACCATATTAGACCTATCCAATCCACTCATGGACCTCATATACATGGACTCGAATCTTGTATTGAAAATAATAAGTATCACATTGAAGAAATAATGTCTCAAGATGTTGGTAGACATTCCACTCCTTCCAAATCCAAAAATTCCTCCATCCAAACCTAAATTTTCCCATAATCCATAATCCAAGTCCTTTTTGGGCCCTTATATCCATATTCCCATTCCTTCCTCATTTCCATCCATTTTGGGTCCTTACATACATCCATCCACCATATTCATTTCTTCCACTTCATCCCCTCATGCTCCTAATAAAGATCAAAAAAGGCACACATCCTTGAATTCCTTCCAATGTTCACCCTCCATAATTTCAGCCACCATCTATCTATACCATTTATCCTTATACACTCATACCATGGCTAATAGAAGCACATTGGATGCCAAAGATAAAGTGAATCAAGCCAAAAATCTAAAAAAAATCCAAAGATTGACATATCCCCTCTAAAAGACATGTTGAAGAAAAGAAAAATTCAATCCAAAAGAAAGAAAAAATTAGAAGGCTACAAAGCTTGAAAATAAAAAATTCAAAAATTATGTGGATTTCAAAGCTACTTAATGAAGCAATGAATTTGAAAGAAAACTTCAAAATCACATCCAATTTCGCCAATCCAAAGGCTTCCTTTATCCATACATCCTCAAAACTTTCATTTACCAACTCTATCTTGGGTCTTTATGTCCAAAAATTGACCATCCTAAATCCATCATCTCCTTCATCCATTTTGGGTCCCTATATCCCAACATTCAAACTTTCTCATACATATCCTCCTAAATTTCCTCCTTTCCATCACCCTTCAAGGTGTGTTCCAGCGATGTTCTTTCCACCCCCTCCATCTACTTATTTTCAAGTCTTGCAACCTAGCATCCATCAACCATGTCTTCATCACAGCCATTCCACCCTCTTAATCCAGACTTTTTCATAAGTCATTTTCCTCCATTTCCCAACCCATTTCATCCTTCATTTCCCCATCCTACCAAGATCTATGAGAAATTAGAAAAAACTTTCTTGAAAATAACAAAGAAAGAGAGATAAATATCAAGAGATGTCATCCATGTATCTAGATGCTTGAATCTTTCCTTTGTATCTAATGTCTTACAATTCCACTTATCCAACCATTCACTTATCCTTCTTGTTGCACTCTACACTAGGGGCAAGCCCCATCCATACTACATTGCCTTACATATCTTCCATATTTCAATCTATCATCCATCATCCTTTCCATCTTTGATCTTTAATATCCTATTCCTTTCATCCATTCATGCTCACTTTTCATATCCATCCACTTTCACATATTTGACCTTAACATCCTATCAATATCTTGCATCCCATAGTCCTTGGACTTTTCCTTTCCTCTATCCTCCATCCATACTCCTACATACTCCTGTCCTTCTTTGATATGTCCTTGGTCTTGGTTATCCCATCTATTTCATGTCCCACATTGCATCCATACTCTTCATATCATTATCCCTATTTCATACCCTCCCTCCCACATTTCTTATTCATTCCACTTTTAGCCCTATGATCATGATCAATACTAGAGGAACAACAAAAAAATGTTCATACATGCTTTGGAAATACACATGCCTTCTGTTTCTCCATACAATAGCCTTCATACATCTTTCCATTTCATACATCCTTTCCCACCATATTTCCTTCCATTTTCCTATCCTTGGTATGGGGCATTTTAACTCCTTTGAAACATGGTCCCTAGCTCCCCATTTTCCTCTATTGAATCCTTTGGTTCCCATGTTCTTTCACCATTCTAATATCCCCACCCTTCTCATCTATTTACCATGCCTCGGTTCTCCCTTGTCATTGGTCCCAATCCATTACATCAACATCCTTTCATATTAAATTCAATCCCAATATTCCAATTCAATTTAATCAATTCATTCATCCTCTACTCTAATCATATTTCCTTCTTTTACTATTTTCATACAAATCAATTTCATCCTATTTACCTATTTTTTCTTCTAACCCAAGATTATTACAATCATTATGTTAATTCAATCATGTCCCTCCTTTATCCATCATCTTGTCCAAATTATTCTATTCATCATCTATTCTCATCACACTAAGCTTCAACCCATGAAACTGAGCTTATCAAAGTAGTGATTACAAACAAAATTACAAAAATTTACACTAAGACTAAATGATTTGAGAACATTGTTCCTTTCACACAATTGCTAGCAATCAATCATAAAAATTTCAATACAATTCAATCAAACAATTTATTTTTCACCTTACAAGATGAATCCTTCCAACACATGCTTTACAAATTCACCATTAGAATAATGTTCATGGAAAGAATTATGGATTGAATGACTACTTAGTCATAACATCTTTTGTAGATTTTATAATTCTGTGTTAGTGATAGTCTCCCCAAGTGTGCCTCAATCTTCAATATCTTGGTATCATTTGAATGGTTTAACCTGATTACATGGGTGATTTTGTGATATGATCTATTTTCATGATTCTTTATCACATCTCTATCAATTTTTACATTATGGTAATGCATTTCTAACTAGGGGCAATGGGTTAGCAAACTTTTCACCAAGATCCCTAACAAGACTTTGGGTGTGCTTAGACCTGTCCAGTGTGTATATGCCATTTGTTCCCTCATGACTATGAAACCTACACCTATGTTCCTAAAGTCTATTATTTTTGAGTCTAGTCCATGTAAAGTAACCTTTTCATCTATGCTACTATAGTATTTTATTCATAACTCCTCTTTCAATATCAAACTACAATGTTCTCTCCCATATGATCACAACTGAACCCCATGCATTATGTACTTAGGATGCATTTAAATTAATCATTATTCAATTCACCTTACTTCATTCTGATCTTACCAATAAGTAATGCAAGGCCTTATTTTAAGCCTTTTTATTTCCCTTTTCCTTCCCATGTCTATTTTCAAGAAAATGAGGAAGAATATATTCCTCTTTCACCCCATTTCCTTTAGGGGGCACCCTTCACCCTTTTCATCGCTACAACATGACTCTTGCGACTCCTCGCCTCATTGGGGAAACCTATATTTTATTTTATTATCTCCCTTGAAACTATATTTAATTAATTATTAATTATTTATATTTTTTCATGTTCCTCTACTTATTTGATTAAATAGGTTCACTTCCCTAATGTATTTAAATTTAATTTAAATACCACCTCTAATGTGTTAAATTTATTTAATATATAGTGCTCCATAAATCCCCTTTTAAATAAATTCCAATTTAATTATTCCCTTTCATTTTATTAAATTCTATAATTCCACAATTAAATTAAATCCTATTTGACTTAATCCTAATCCCACCTAAAACCTAGTCCACCACCCATTACTCTCATCGTTCTAAACCTACCCACTAGTTAATCTAACTTTACTATCTTAAATACCCTCCTAAACATCTTTTAGCCCCTAAGTGGTTGCTCACACATGTGTGAGAAACTCAAAACCCAAAAATGTTCCCCTTTTATTAATTCCTCCAAAAATCATCTTACACTCTTACAGACTTGTCCCCATTTCCTTTCTCCAAGGTTTGTCACACATGTGTGAGCACACCTTGAGCCATGTTAACCACCAAAAAGGCTTATGTTGACCTTTGAATAACTTTTCCCCTTAGCACATGTGTCTCCCTTGTGGCACCATGTGGATGCCACATAGATGCCACCTCCTCAAGGCCTCTCTCAAGCCTATAAATAGAGCTCTTGTCTCAAGCATTCTTCATCTCCTCCATTTGCATTGTTATCATGCTAGTATAGTGTTAGAGTTTTTATAGATTTTCATGCTTACAGCTAATCCTGGTAGTTGTTTACATTGTTTCAATTTCTAGATTTTTCATAGTTTCATGGTAGTATGCTATTGTTATTTTATTTCATTGCATATCATTTCAACACTCACATCCTTGGAATCCTTTTGAGGTAGGCTTACTCATAGGTGTTTCTTGAAGGTGCTCCACATATGTTTTAGCATAGTTTCATATATGCGTTCTTGCATTCATTCAAACAATTTAAATGGATTCATCTATAGTTTTGTTTGAGGAGAGCACATCTACATCCCTCATCATTAAGCATACCAACAAGGCCTATTATGGGTGCCCTTGTTGAGCTACTCCAATGTTGCATGAGGACTCTTTCTTTTTGGTTGCATTAAGTTTTAAAACTCAAGTAGAATTAGTTGTATTTTAGTTTATTGAGATCTTTGATATACATGTAAAAGTATTGTTTTCTTGTTTATGTATGCTCCCAACAAGTTAGGTTTTCACATATACAGGATGACTCTATATTTAGTAGAACATGTGCTAAAGGTAAGGATTCCTCTTAAGGCTATGGAAAAGGATATGGAAGATGTCATGGATCTATTATATAACAGGGATAAAAATCTACGACTAACCAATAATGAATGTTAAGATTGGGAGGGATGAAGACAATGATATACATCATCAGGATAGGCACATAGTCAAGTTGACAAAGCAATGGATCAAGAAGCCATTTAGATTTCATCCATTTCCTTAGGTTATCCCATACAAGCCATAGTGAGGCCCATCAAAGATAAAGGTGTAAAAGTCAAAGTACCAACCTTCCCTACTCAATCCCTAGTAAGGTCAAAAATGGTTCATCAACATGAGCAGGGAGGTTGAGTACTTTGGAGCTTACAAGGGAAAAAAAAGGAAGAGAATACCTTCTAGTGCAAAGAAGAAAAAAACCTAAGGACATGAACAACTTGAACAGGAACAACCTAAACAAGTTGAGCCACAAGATGAGCCACAATGTAAGCCACAAGTTGAGCTTCACGTACAAGAGCCAACCAAAGAGCCACAACAACAAGAACAATAGGAATAATAGTTAGAAGAACACATTGAAGAGTAGAGGGTACCACTAGTAGCAACTAAAGAGGGATAATCCTTCCCCTTGGCTCCAAAAAGGGAAAGAGTTGAATCAATTATGGAAGGAACATGAATAAGGAGACTAAAGAAGAAAAACACTCCATTGCCACAAGTGCCTAAGAACATCCCAAAAGAAGAGGATGAAGAATAAGGGGAGAAAATAGAATTTATCTCCTTGAGCCAAAGAGCTTGCTTGGCTAAAGATACATAGGAAGAGAGGAGAAAAAACTCTACAATGAAATCTTTATCTCCTCTAAGGGAGCCTATCCAGGTATCAACTTTAGAGAATGACCAACAAAGATGGATAGATGATATGGAGGATCAAGAAATTAATGTCTTCAACCTCTATGATTTTGACTTTATGCCAATGGGCACCAAGGTGGTGGGAGAGAAAATAAGAGATACTCCCATGAGGGAACCCTTAGGAGAGGAATGGAATCAATTAACACCTCTACCTTAAGGACCTCTAGGTATTCCACAACCACCATCTCAATATTTGGTATTTTTGGATAAAGGGTTAGTGACTCCACTTCCCCTGGCTACTAAAGAAGAAGAATAAGTGACAAAAGAAGGGGGATTCTAGAAATTGCATGCCAATGAAATATCTAAGGAAGGGAAAATATATGAAGAGCCTCATCAATCTCCTCAAAATATAGAGGCTAGGACTTTAGCCCAACTAGAGATAGTGAATCCCACTAAAGATATTTCTTGATAGGAGAAGACTCTAGAGAAGAATGATAAGGGAAAGGAACCTACAATAGGACCAACCTCTTTATCCAAGTACATGTATACCATGGGGACCATATTGACATGGCTGAAGAGGGAGGTTATATTTCACTAAAAGAGGGACCTAGACCTAACAATTGAGGAGGGAATGAATGAATTAGTAAAAGAAATCAAGAATCCTGAGCCACCTATGTGTGATGTGCAAACACTAGCCTTCATAATGAAGAACTAATATTGGGACTTTCTTGAACATATAGTTATTCCTCCTCTACACACTTACACCAAACAACTGACTCCTAAAGAAAACCAAATCAAAGAGGTCATTTTGGGAAGACCCATGGTAGACACAGCCAAAGTGATGATAACTACAGGTATGAAAGATGTGTTTATGCATATGGACTAGGATAAGTCTCAGTTGATACTACTAAGAAAGAAAAATGAATTATTAAGAGGCTATCTACATGAAGTTGTGGACCCAATTGACTTAGAAAATCTAGAGATTACTCTTGCAGTAGCATTAGAGAGAAGAGGAACATGGGAAGCACAATTAGATCCATTTTTGGAAGCATGTTAGCAATGGCATAACAATTTTGAGGTGAAAGGCATACAAATAATATAGGTTAAATTAAACTTCTTTGCACACCACATCTAGTCTAGTACTGACAAGTTGGTTTCCATAGTGAGCCAAGAGTTTGGGCTTATAGATGAAGTACATACCTAGGTTAAAGACCTATAAGAAATGAAATCAATAAAGGGTCAAAGGTATCATAAGCTAATGGAACTATATACTACTAAGGAGATAGAAAAGCTCAATGGCTCAATTGAGAATATATCAACAAGGCATAAGATTATGGAAGGATTACATGCAAAGATCCAGAGGCTTAAGGATTAGACTCAAGAGAAATTTTTGGAAGTGGAAAGGTACTACAACATTTCTTGCCTTGAGATTTTTGAAGATGAGGCTAAGACCAAGATTATTGTGACACAATAATTAGTCCAAAAATTCCAAGGAACATTCAAGGATGTTGTATCAAATGATGACATAGGACACACATTCAAGACTAAAGAGGTATTGTTGGAGCTAGACACAAAGCTTGAAGATTTTTTTGAAACTTGGATCGAAGTTAGTAATTACTGGAAACCAATAAAGGATGAATATGGAGCTTTGTATTTTCCAGAGGCTATCCAAATGGCAGAATTAATAGAGAAGTTTAAGAGAAAACATCCAAACATTGTTTTGGTATAGAAAGGGAAAAAAATCTAAATACTAGAAATCAAGTTTTGACACTCAGGAAAATTTTGGATTTTCAAAACTTGTCACCAAGGTGCATAGGTGTGTAGGTGTGATTTTCATAGAGGTGTGCCAATAGTTTTGAAGAAAAAGTGATACACATACAGTTAACTACTAGTTCCTAATTTAGAGCTTTCTATGCACCAAAAATGTATTTTGATGGTAGTTCAAACTTCTAGAAATGCCTAAAGAAGGCCAAGCTTCCATATACTTCCAAATCATCTTATAGCTGCATTCTTGTTACCTTCTCATTCTTTTATTCTTTTGTGTCATGTAAAGCCTCATGCACCCTTTAATAAATATAAACAAGGGTAGAGACCAACTTAGCACCATTTAGAGAGTCAATTTGTATATAATTAGATTTATTATATAAGTTTTTAACATGTATTTTCATTTTAAGAAGTCTCACTCCTAACACAAATGAAGGAGATGATTTATTATAAATCCATAGATGTAATATGTAATCCAAACCACTATTTTGATGCTATAATACATGTTATTGGTGTTGTCATTCTAAGTGTATTTATTCTTGCCAGAGTGTGTTATTTTAGTGAATGAATGTTAATGAATAATAATGAAGCCAATGGTTTTATTACATTATTATGATTATTAGACCTTTTAGTTTTTTTATTTTCCTTGTGTTAATGAATTCCACTAACATAATGAATTGGAGAAAATATCACCTATTGTTCTTGCATAGCATCTTGTCTCACATGAGCACACTTTTTGTAACCTTGAGATTTGATGAAATGTGAAATATATTTTGATTATTATTGAGTTCCCATCAATTCTTGTATTAGTTGAATTGAGGAAGTGTTGTTCCTATTTTAATTGGTTTTCTACCCAATCTTTTCGATGATTTAAATTGTAGATGTGTTATTACCATGGCTTATGTCTGTTAGGAATTTCCCTTTCAAGTTATGTTCTTTAATCTCTCATTACCTTACCTTTGCTACTTTATTTTCTAACACTTGGTTGAAATAGGATTTCATATAGTTGCATCGATAACTTGCATTCATCATAAAAATAGAAAATATAAAAAATAGCGTTATTTTGTGGTTACTTGTTTAAAAAATAAGAGATCAAATAGATTATCTAAAATTATTTAGAACTAGCAAAGGCTAACTTGTGAACATACACATTTATCTTCAATTGAGTGGATTACATTAGGTTGCAAGATAACCCAGAACCTTGGAGTTGATCCTCAATTAATTTATCAAGAGAGGAGTTCAAAAGGATTCCTATCATTCAGTATCATGTAAAATTACAGCCCAATAGGTGTCAAAAGTGTTATTTTCATGCATGGATGTTATTGTTATGCATGTTATATTTTACAGTAGTTTATTTACTGGAAGTCAACACATATAGAGATAAAGAGTTAAGGTATTACATGAATTGTTAAATCATTTATGAATTGGTGCATCTAGACCTAAGGATAAAATATTCAACCCCAATTTCTATAAATTATTCGAACAATTGGTATCATAGTAGTGGTGCTTGTTAGGAAATTTTGAAGGGACTCCAAACAAAGACCAAGAGATACAAGAGAGAGGTGCCCAAGATGAACAACGAGAACTTCCCATCATGGAAAAGGCTTAAAAATTATAATTTATCTAGAATTGGAGATTAGACATCTTACTACTTGGAAAATGTCTACATTGAGCTACCTAGACCTATGACAATCAAACATATGAAAGAGAAACATTAGAACAACCAAATGATTATTGAAATGTCAACAATGCTAAGTTATGAATAATTTGATGATGTGAAGGAATGCACCACTACAAAGAAAATGTGGGAAAAATTGGAAACAATTCATTATGGAGACAAGAATGTGTTGAGAGCTAAGGCATAAAGCTTAAGAGGAAAGTTTGATGAAATGAGAAGGTAGGAAGGTGAGAATATTGTAAGTTATTGTAGATGAATCAAAGAAGTGGTGAATGCTATAGAGAAAATGGAGGACATATAACTAATGAGACTATCATAAGTAAGGTATTTAGGGCATTACTTCCTATTTATGCAATCAGATTATCTAGAATTCAAGAATTAAGATGTACACCTGGTAATAATATGACCTTGGATAGTCTAATTGGTAGACTTACTACATTTGAATTATAAAATTTTAATAATTACCCCCCTTCTTGTGTTGAATTTTCATTTAAAGAACAATTTATTCTTGATAGATCTAAGAGAAAGAGAAAAATAAATTATGTAGAAAGTGATAGTGGATTTGGCGATGACCTTGATGAACTTAAAGAATTGTTAGTAAGAAGACTTCCTAGAGGAAAAGAAAAATGAAAAAGTAAACTTCCTATTACTTGTTTTTCATGTAACAGAGTTGGTCATATTAAAAGCAGAGCCTAGACAAATATGAAAAGGATGAAAGGAAATATTTCAAATACAAAGGAAGGAGAGAAGACATGAGAAATAGAGAAAAATGAGACTATAAAGAAAAAGGTAATGATTCTTTCTATATTGTTCAAGAGGATGGTTCCAAGATTAATTCTAATGATCATGATGAAGAAGTTGTTTATGCTACACTAAAAGATGATTCTAATTAAGATGAGAAAAATGCATTGATATCATATGTAAGTAATAATAATAGATGAATAATTGATAGTGGTTTCTCACATCATATGATTGATGATACAATTAAGTTTGATAAGACAGAACATTATAATGGAAGTAGTGTTATGTTTGGTAATGATGAACCATATTATGTGAAAGGTAAAGGATCAATTCAAATAAATAAAAATATCAAGTGTGACAACATATTTGGTTGATGGTTTGAAATATAACTTTTTGACTGTAACACAATTGATAAATATAGGTTATAGAGTAGATTTCTAGAACAAGAAGGAAAAGATCTATGATGCTACTAGTGACCTAGTTGGAATTGGAGAGAAAACAAGAGGTGATTTGTTCTATCTAGATATATCTAAAGATACTTATCTATTTACAAAATGTGAAGATGTTTGGATATGGCATAAGAGGCCATTTTTAATTGTTAATCTAATAACTTGGTAAGAATTAGTAAAATGAGAATAGTTGGAGGGCTGCCAATATTAAGAAAACATGATAAAGTGATGTACATACAATGTTAAATGGGTAAATTGACAAAGTCTAGTTTCAGGACAAAGATATATTCTTCTTATGATGTTTTGGAGTTGGTTCATACTAACTTATGTGGTCCTATTGGAGTGCAAAGCTATTATGGTGAAAAGTATTTCATTTTTCTTGTTGTTGAATTTTCTAGAATGGTGACTGTGATGTTTCTTAAGCAAAAATATGATGCTTTTTAAAATTTTAAGTGGTATCTTGATAGAGTTGAGAAAGAAATAATAAAGAGCCTAAAATGTATGAGATTAGATAGAGGTGATGAGTTTTTCTCGGATGAGTTAAACATATTTTGCAATGACAAATGAATCAAGAAGAAAATGAGTGCTAGAAGGACACCACTACAGAATGGTATAGCTGAAAGAAGGAATAGGTTAATTATGGATTGTGTAAGAACATCGATGATGGAGAAGGATGTTTCATAGAAATACTCAAGAGAGACTATTAGCACTATAGTCCAGAATCTAAACTAAGTTCAAGTGAAGAAAGGAACAAATAAAATACCTTTCAAGCTTTGGTATGGATATACACCAAAAGTAAATTAGTTTAAAGTATTTTGAAAAAAATGTTATATATTAAAGGATGCTAGAAAAGGTAAATTGGATGCTAAAAGTGATGAAGTAATATTCTTAAGTTATTCCACTAAGAGAAAAGATTATAATTGTTTGAGTTCTAACACTAACAAAATTGTGGAAAGTGGAAATGTCAAAGTTAATGAATTTGTAGAGAAAAATGAAGAATAATGTAAGAAAGAACCTAAATATTATGGAAATTTTGTCTCTATGTCTAAAGGTGAACCTAACACCTTACCTAAAATAGAGAATGTTGTTTCCAAGCATCAATAACCAGGCACTATCGAGGTTCTAAACAAGTGACTTACTGAGCATTAAGAATCTAGTGAGTATCAGGCTATAGGAGTTTAGTCACAACTATGACTACTAATTAGCAGACAAAGGAAACTAAGTTGTAGCTAGAGAGAATAGAAGGTGTTGATCATGTAGAACCTGGTGGACAACATCAAGATGAATCAAGATCTAAAATTTTATTGGAAAAGTATGTGAGAAGACATCATGTACTAGAACAAATCATTGGAGATAAATATTTAGGAGTTATGACAAGAAGAAGACTAAATAATGATTGATGTTTATTATGTGAGTTTGAGCCTAAATATATCAAAGATTCTTTGGAAAATGAAAATTGGCTCAAGGAAATGAATGAATAAACTTTCCAAATTGAGAAGAACAAAACATGAACATTGGTACCCACACCTAAAGGTAAGAATGTGATTGGAATAAAGTGGGTTTTCAGAACCAAGCTAAATTAGAAAGGTGAAGTTGCGAGGAATAATGAAAGAATGATTTATAAAGGATGTGTACAAGATGAAGGGGTTGAATATAGAGAAATTCTTTCCCTAGTTGCAAGGTTGGATGAAATGAGGACTTTTCTTGCATATGCTTCTTATAAAGAATTCAAAGTGTACCAAATGGATGCAAAATTTGCATTTTTAAATGGAATTTTGGAGGAAGAAGTCTAGACTAAACAACTTGAAGGATTTGTTGACCCATAAAAAGGGATATGGTATGTAAGTTACCCTTATCTTAATATAGTTTGAAGAAATTCCCTAGGGCATGGTATGAAAGGTTACATTATTACACTATTTAGATTGGTTTTGCAAGAACTAATGACAATATCAACCTATATATGAAAAGTGAAGCTGAAAACAAGATATTGGTAGCTGAAATTTTTCTAGATGACATCATATTTGGAGGAAAGGATTCATTGAGAAAATAATTTTCTAATCAAATGAAAATGAGTTTGAAATGTCAATATTTGGAGAGGTTAAAATATTTTTTGGTTTGAGAGTTTATCAGATGAACAAAGGTGTTTTCATTATTCAATTAAAGTATATCAAAGAAATGTTGAAGACCTTTGGTGTGGAAGATTCAAGACCAGTTTGAACACCAATGTCAATTTGACACAAATTATCAAAGAATGGTGATTCTATTGAGGTGAATCAAACATTGTATAGGTCAATGATGGGGAAACTATAATATGTTGTACATATTAGACCTGACATTGCATTAGATGTAGGAATTATTTCTAGATACTCAACTAATCTCAAAGGAAATCATATTATAGAAGTAAAAAGGATACTGAGAAACTTGAAAGGAACATAAGACCATGGCCTATGGTACAAGAGAAGTGAAAAATTTGAACTAAAACTTTACGTAGATTTTTATTGGGTAGGAAATATTGATGACAAAAAGAACACAAGTGGAGGAGATTTCTTCTTGGGTAGAAGTTTGATTTCATGGACAAGCAAGAAGTAGAACTATATTTCACAATCTACAACATAAGCTAAATATGTTGTTGTACTAGTTAATGGTTAACACATTGTATCAATTAAACAATTACTGAAAGGCATAAAGGACAATATCACTAAACCTATTATGATAACACAAGTTCTATAAATATATCAAAGAACCCTATGATATATACAAAGAATAAGCATATTGAGATCAAATATCATTCAATAAGAGAGATGGTATAAGATAAATAAGTGAGATTGGAATATGTGAACAAAAATGATTAGTCATATGACATATTCACTAAGGCACTACCTAAGGATGTTTTTGAATATCTAAGAGGAAAATTAGCAATCATCCCCCTACCTAAAGAAAATTGAGTAGAGATGATGCAAATGTTGCATAAATTTTTATTTAGAAAAATATCTCAAAAATTGATGTAGGAGGCCATACATTAGGATCTACCTAAACCTATGAAAAGGGAAAGGAAAGGAAATCAGAAATGAGTAGTTAAAGCTACAAAAAAATGAAATTGTAATGACATTGTTCTATTAGTCAGATTCATGAAATTATGATGTGGAATGATATGTATTTGGTATTATTGTTGAAGAGGAAGACTATGCATGAGTTACCATAAAAGTATACATAAAGAGGGAGAGTATCATTGAGTTACCATACAACATTGCTAAGATTAGAGAGAAGCTATGATTATTGTAAGGAGGGGAACATATGTTGCTATAGTGAGAGATGAGTATTTACTTAACTAATAGAGAGAGCATCCTAAGATTGATTGGATGAGAATCATAATGAAGCTAAGAAAGAAAGAAGGAAAAATAAAAGAGAGAAGATAGTATATAAGGTTGAATCTTTTTGGATTGCATGGTAACTAGTATAATAAGTGAAGGATATGAGGTGTTTCCACCAATGCCAAAGAGGGAGATTATTAGAAATTATAATTAGAGAAATTGTTCTATTATCATTGATTTCAAACCTATTGGTATGATAGAGTATTAAACCTACTAGATATACATTTTACTAACAATGTAGAGTTCCATTTCATTTTATTGATTTAAATGATTTGAAAAGAAGACATCATGAGATGACCTAGTGAAAGGTTGAATTAAGATGAATTAAGTATCATGGGAATACAATGGACACTTGATAAGTTAGTGCTTGACAAGATCTAATGTGTTTTTCAATAAATACAGAAGTGAAGAAGATAGTTGGATGAAGCTAAGATTTGAAACAAGTCATAAAGATAAGCTTGAATAAGTATCAACGTTGCATGGTCAATGAAGGAGCTAAAGCAGAAGATTAACAAACTTAAGTAAAAGACAAAAATAAAAGTATTATATATTCCCATGAAAATATATGAAGAATTTTAGTAATGACTAGGCATAGTAATATCCAAGAGAGCATGTTGATGTTGAGAGAGAAAGCATAGTAATTTCAAAGCTATATAATGATGACCGAGCTAAAGAAAACAATGGTTTTCACATGATAGAAAAAGTTATAGTTTGAGAAAGATTTTATTTTTAGGTCGACATGGTTGGAATTTTGAATTAGTCAAAGCACATGCGAGATAAGGATTGATGAGTTAGAATATTTAATACATGAGGATATTTTGTTACACAATCAAAGACAATGATTTGAACAAAAGTTTCTAGAAGAAGGAGAACAAAAGTATGGAAGTATTTGATCAATCTAACATAACCCTAAGATTGATGGTGATGTTTAAGTAGAAAAATATCATAAATTACCCATTTAAGGCTTAAAACAAGGAATAAATGTTAAGGTTGGTTTATTGTTGATTGTTGGTCTTAAGGAGAACTATGAAGAGGTGAAAAAATGAGGTGAAGTGTGAAGAGTTTGTGAAGAAGTCATTACTTAAGGAGATTCCAAACATATCAGTGATGGAGATGTTAATGAGGGCTAGTCAATGAATTAGAAGAAGAGAAAATGGACATATGAATTTCCAATGTGAGTTTTACTTTATTGATCAAACCTACAATTACATTCTAACCATTGTATTAGTGCAAAATCCTTTAATCAAGGTTGACCTAACAGTCATTTTGTAAATCCTTTAATCAAGGTGATATTCTAATAGAATCTTATAAAGTCCTCTAACTAGGCCACTCCTAATAGGGTGATTAAATCCTTTAACATTGTCACATTTAATAGTGTGTTGTATAACCTTAAACAAGGCTATCTCTTAATCGAGATCACTTCAAAAAAGTGAAAAATTGGTAGCATGTTGCTAGTTTTTCCTAAATTGGGTTTCCACATTAAATCATGACATAAAAGTGTTATTTTTATGTGTGGATGTTATTATAATGTGTGTTATATTTTATAGGAGTGTATTTACTAGCAGTCAACACATATAGAGACAAAGAGTTAAGATATTGCACGAAATGTTAATTTTGTTGATGATATGCTCTAGAGATCAAGTGGGTATCTAAGTTTGTTAATTTGTTTGAATTGTTTGAAAGTTGAATTGGTACATTTAGACCTAAGGATAACTGATTCACTGCCCCTTCTAAGTTATTCTAAATAATTATAATAGTAATCAGGATAATAAAGAAAAACCCTACAACTTTACCAATATCTTCTTTATCTATGGTAGCAAGAGGATTTTGAAATTCAATTCTAAGAATGTTTCCCAATAATATACTAATGTATTTGATAGGTGAATGGGGAAATCACAATGCACTAAGATCAACAACCATTATGAATAGTAATAAGAAAATGGTACTTATTGGTGTGGAGAATGTAATTGGCCAAACAAAGTAGAGTTTCTTAGAATGGATGTAACTCAAAGTGGAAGTAGGAAAAAGTGGTGGGGGAATATGAATTGAGGCATATATAAAATCTTACTTTCATAGTCATCACACCCATTGTGTTATTTTGCATGTGCGAACTTTGTGAAATGATGACATGTTTATTTAGAGGATGCCTTTTAACTAAAGTTTCACCATGTGGCCACTTTTATGGTTCTCATCAAAATTCATATATCATTTTATCTTCCATGAGTATGCTATGAAATCTTTCATGGAAAATTAATTTGTGAAACAACATTTTGTTTTATAAATCTCATTGTAGTGGCCTTAATGGTCCCATCAAACATCTCTAAAACCGAATTACTAAAACTTGACATTGGGCAAGTGATCTTTTCATTCACGTTTTCCTTCCAAAAAGTTATATATTTTATAAATTGATGCTAAGGTTCTATTATTCTTATTTTGACATTAAAAATTTCCTCTTTTAATCTCTAAATTTTGTTCTTTCATTTCTAACTATAACTTAATATAAACTATACATGGTATCAAAACTTCATAAATTTTACAATTGCTTCATTTTTATTTCTATAATATAAATGTCTAACATATTTTTCTTGTATTATTTCATTGTTGTTAATTGTATTAATACATAGAAGATTGTGATCTTTCCCTCTATGAACTATAGAAAATCCTTTTTTCTTATCTAACTCTACCATGGAATCAATAAAAAAAACTTAAAAATAAGAAAATCAAAACTAAATCTGTAGAGTAAGTGGATATATAAATACTTAAAATAGTGTAAAAAAATGGTCCAACATTATACAACATTTGGAACTATTGAATAATTTCAAAATTATCACCAATATTTTATTATAAAACTAAACCCACCCAAAATATGTTATACACTAATGCATTTACCTCAATATTCCTAATTTTTGTTCTTCTATTATTACATTATTTTAATAGACTATATAATGAATATAATGCTCTACAATTATTTTTCCCTTTTATAAATATACTTGTGGTGTACTTTAATTTTGTTAGAGTAAAGGGTTAATTTAATTATTTTTATTAACTTACCTTTACTCACTTCTTAAGAATTCACTTTATGCACATGTATTTCCATTTAATTATTAAATGTCATTTTACCTCTTAGGGTTTCCCTTTTAGATTTTATGATCTCCTTCTATAAGGATTGAACAATTATAAATTTCATTCATTCTTTTAGCATCATAATATAATTTTCCATATTTTTAGAGTCAAACCCTTGCCTCTTATTTGTATTCTATTCTCTATGACAAGTTCTTGCATGCATGTGTTATTCAGGTTTTATGGATCTGTATTATTAAAATCCATCATGGTATCATAGCTAGATCTATTATAGCTTGTTTATTTTTTTGAATAAAGTGAGAATGAGGGTTTTTTGGATTAGATCTAGCTATGTTTTTGGTATTTTTTGTTCAAACAGTGGGTTCTCTAAAATTGGAGCTCTTTGAGTCCAAACAAACATCATGGTTGGATTCAGAATATGTCTATACCACTATTTTTATATAATTTTTATTGATTTTGGACATTGGAAAAATCCGAAGCAAAAAAATTTTCTCTACTAGGATTGTATGTTGTTGACATGCATTCCAAGGCGAGGTGTTTACCAAGCATGAGCCACTACACCCGCCACAACCTACATGCTACCAATGTGCCACTATCATCTGTGCACTTCCCTTGAGCCTCCTAGCCTCCAATGTCTAGCCTATGGTCACATGGGAGTCTAGAGGCTTAAACTTTAGCACCAATTTATAAAATAATTTTGAGTTTCAAATTTATCTTTTCTTTTTGGAGGCAATGTTAGTTTGTTGGCTCTAAATTGAACATATGGTGTCATTTTTTGAAAAATAAATATTGTTAGAAAGTTGATTCCAAGATAGATATGATGGTGAAGGCATTTTTTGGATTTTCTTTTCTAGTTGGTAACTATGTTTTTGCTTGAAGTTAGGTGATGATTTTTATCTTTTGGGGTTCATAACTTGCTCATTTAAGCTCAATTTTATGATCTGAAAGAAGCGTCACAAAGCTCTTCTCAAACACTATCCAGATTATCTATTATTTTTCATCAGTATTTTTCAAAGGAAAATGTGATTCTCAAAGTAAAGATTTTCTTTTCTTTTCTTGTATACGCATTCCTTCTAGCAGCTGGGGTTTGGTTTTTTACATTATGGGGGGTATTTTTTCATTTATTTTCTATTATAATATTAGTATATAAAAATAAAATAAAACACTTTCTTAAAACAATGATTGAGACCTCTTATTGTCTAGAAATTCTAACCCCTCATAGCTATCACACATGGAAATTCTTGATGACATAGCTTCTCTAGTCAAAAGGGTTGTAGTCTTGTTTAGAGGAAATGAAACTAGTTTTATAGAGGAACATGATAGATGAAGAAATGGGGTTGATTTATTTACAAGTATCTGATAGTCTACAATTTCATCTTAATGGGTATAATACCTGTCTAGCTATGTGGACCAAGCTTGATGACTTGTTTGATATAGTGAATGAGTTCAGGAAAATTCAGATTGAGCCAAACTTACCTTTCTTATACCAGATTATTTTCCTTCCATTGAAGACTTCTTGATGAAGTTCAAATAATAAGGATCTTATTGTAGGGTTTTGGGAAAACCAAGACTGACATTGATTGTATTTACCTATTTCTTTCTAAGCTTCATGGAAACTTTTAGATTTTTTCTTCTACCTTCAATTCTAGCATGGATGCTTTAGGTACTAGATTTACCATGCCATCCTTTGAGGGTTTTTTTTATTGTTTAACCTAAGAGAAACATAAGCTCTCTCAGTTGGATTCTCTCATAGGCTCAAATACTTATGCATTGGTAGCTCAAACATCTTTTGGAAAGAAGGAGAAGAAACAAAAGTCACATCCTATAGAGTCTCAGATTGATTGTATCCCTCACATCACATCAGGCCCACCTCCTCCTAAGGGGAATATAACAAAGCTAGATAGAATGAAGTGTTCTTATTATAATAAGTCCAATAATGATTAGTCACATTGCTATGAGAAGAAGTTAGGTGGTTATGCCAAATAGGTTTCAAATTTGATAGCTCTCCTTTAGAAGAACAACATTGATATTCCTTCTACTTCTCATAGATTTTCTTCATCATAATCATTAAAATCATATGGTAAAGGCATAGGAAAGGATCATGCACTATGTGAAACTACTACTCAAAATTCTTCTAGATGCTTATTGGATTCAAGTGCTTCACACCATATGTTATCTTCTTAGGATTTGTTCTCTTCTTTTGAGGCTTCTACTACTCTAGACATTTTAATGGGGAGAAAATTTTTATGACTATATGTGGGAAAGTATCTATTGACATTGATGATGGTACATTTCATGATGTAATATGTGTTCCATGTTTGTACTCTAACCTTCTCCCTATTTATCAGATTACACACAATGTGACAGGGAAGATAGTTGAGTTTGCATAAGATTCAATGCACATTAGAGATAGTGACACATGCAATATTGTTGTTACAAGGACTATTGATCATTCTTCCTACTTATAGTCTTTCTCTTAGTTTGGTTTACCATCCCCAGTATCTAAGACTCACTCTCCTTGTTCATGAGAGACTACAAAGTTAAAGTTGGGTCACTAGAACCTATGTGTTATTCCTGAGACTAGTGTTGTAACTTCTACACCTCCACCTCTTATTTAGATTCTATCTATTGCACATGATTACCCTTCAACATTTCCTTACATAATAGTTCCATTAATCAAGCCACCTAGTGTAGTTATTGAGGATACATTAGAGGACATACATCTTCTCTTAGATGACAAATTCAACACACCTATTATCCTAACTCTGTTGGAGATTTTATTCTAATATTCTCATGAATTCTCCTTTTAACATCACCTAGGACTTCCAACTTCACCTTACATTTAGGGGTTTTATACTAATTTTCTAATGCCTTTACTTCATTCAAATTGGAGCCATTTTGTTCTATTCATTGACACATGAATTTTTCCCTTCTGGGAGGGCTATGGATTCTCAAGCCTCTATCATGGAGGGTTTCATTATACTTATTATTTAAAGAGACTCTCTTGAGACATAGCATTTATAATTTTTTCTTTCTATTTCCCTATAGACTAGGATTTTTTCCATTTTGTTTTCCCTATTTCTCCAATTCATAGAGATATGGTTGTGATTGGGTACCTCATTTGGACTTATTGTCAAGACTCAAATTTTCTTTGAACATTTTAGTTTCCTTAGTTTTCCATGCATTATTTGTAGTTACATTGTTGCTCATCTTAAAGGGTGGTGTTAGAGTTGTTAAGAATAGATTGAAGAAGCTAATCAAAGAGGGGGATTATAAAAGGAGATTGTTGAGAACATACAAGTATGACTAATATTCTTTAATCATTGTTTTATCACTGATGTCAAACCTGCTATTTTTTAGTAAGACAACTGCTTATAAGATTTGAGTACTATCACTTATTTCATTGATGAAGAAGAGTTGATCAAAAGATGTAACAATAGCACCTAGAGGAAAGGTTGAGTTATGATTATGTACAAGAGTACAAGAATAAGTTAAGATAGTGATAACATGTTGTATTGATAATCTACTTAAGGTTACAAAGGCTGGTTACACTAAGAAATTTTAGAAGAACAAGTTACACAAAGTTTATTTGCCAAGCTTGATCGAGTGGATAGTAGGTGCTAAGAAAAGTCAGTACAAGCCGAGCACAAAATTAGTTGGAGTCAAGTAAAAGTTCATTCTACTATATGCCAAGCAAAATAGTGGATGATGAGTAAATTTTAGTTGATGCCAAGCTCCAATAAACTTTAGTTCATGCCAAGTGATTTTTTAGAGGATGTTGAACAACACAGTATGTGTTGAGCATCAGAAGCTAGATAATGTCATGTTGCTGCATTATTTAAAAGATCATGAATTTGATGGATCTGAGCCAAAAAGTTTTCTTTCTTGGATTATGTGAACCAAGTGGAAGATAAGATTGATGAGTTGGAGGCACAAAATTCAAGGTAAACCATTTTTAGGAAAATTCAAAGAGGATTCTATGAGAAGTTTCTAGAAGTGATATGGAATGTGGGATAGATTCATTATATCCTACCTAATCCATCCAAACCCTAAATTGGATGATGGAGAACGAGTGGCAAAAGATCTTAATTTCCTATTTATAGGAATGGTTGGTCATGAAGCAAGGTTGTCATGTGTGAGAACTTGAGCAAGAGAAGGAGTCAAGGGTTTTTCTTCATCAAGTGACTTGAGAGAAGAGTCTGCAATGACATGTTAAGGGAGAAGGCTTAAGGATATGAATGCTTGAAGGGTGAATAAGCTATCAGAGCTACAATGTATGAAGGCCAAGAAAGATAGAGGACTAAATAGTGATCTGTAATCTATAAATGAAGTTGTAAGTTGTTATTAGATCAAGCCTTATTGTTACTCTCTAACAATTATATTAGTCTATGGTAAATACTTTGGATTAAGGTTGACCTAACAATCATTTATAAATATTTTAACCAGGTGATGTTCCAAGTGAATGGTCTAAAGTCCTCTAACAGGGCTCACTCCTAACAAGGTGATTGAAATCCTTTAATAGGGTCACATTTAACAGTATGTATTATAACCTTTAATAGGGTTTTCCTTTTAGAAGGAATCACTTCATAAGAGTGAAAAAGAGTAGCATGTTACTAGTGATTTTTCCCAAATTGGGTTTCCACGTAAATCATTGTGTCAAGTGTGTTGACGAATTTGTTATGTTTCATGTTTATATTTCTACTTGAGTTGATTTAATAGTAACCTAAAAGTTTTAAGTGGTTGCATAATCTTATGGATGCATGCATGAAATTAATTTTTTTATGGGTTTGATAAGTAGCGAAAAGTTTTAGTTATACATCTGGACCTTGGATAATTGATTCACCTCCCCCCATTTCAGTTATTCTAAAGTATTCCAACAATTGGTATCAAATTCATTTGCTTAAGAGGACTAGTTTAAAGGTCCTAGAAGCATAAAGATCAAGACGTCAAAAAGAGAAGTACCCAAGCTCAATATAGATAACTTTCCTATATGGAAAAGTTTGATGAAGCTACACCTTGGAGGAATTGGAAATCATGCACAATCTATGATTATCACTGAGCATGTTAATCCTATTGGTACCAAAATCATTGAGGATATGAGAAAGAAGAAAGAACATAACCAAGAAATGCTAGAGACTTCCTCTGCCCTAAGATATACTAAATTTTATGATATCAAAGGTCTTAATAGTGCAAAGAAAATGCAAGAAGCCCTAACCACTATCTACAAAGGATATGCCAATGTTCTAAGAGCCAAAGCTAAAAGTCTCCAAGGTAAGTTTTATGATATGAAAAGGCAAGAAGGTGAAAATATTGTCCAATATGTTGCAAGGATACAAGAAGTTGTTAATACAATAAGGGGAGCTACTGGTAAGATAGATGATGATACTGTGCTAAGTAAAGTCATAAGAACACTACTTCCTATATATGCTATTAGATTTTATGCAATTTAAGAGCTAAGATGTACACCAAGAAATGACCTATCACTTGAAGGTCTAGTAGGTAGACTCACTACTTTTGAACTACCTAAATTTGATAATTACATACCTAAAAGTATTGAATCTTCTTTCAAGTCCAAGGTATCATTGAAGGAACCTAATGAGAAGAAAAAGAAGAAAAAGAAGTATGTGTCTAGAGATAGTGATACAGATGAGAAGGATGTAGAATAGCTTGAAGCACTACTAGTAAGAAGATTCCACAAAGGTAAAGGTAAGTTCAAAGGTAAATTACCTATCATTTGTTTCAATTGCAATGAGGTTGGTCATATTGCTACTAGATATCTAGAAAAGAAGAATTACATAGGTGGTGACAAATACAAGAGAAAAAGAGATGAAGATAGCAAGGACTATATAGACAAAGGCAAAAATTCATGCTACATTGCTAAAGAGGAAGAAAGAGATGAATTTGATGAACATGATGATGAAGTGGTCTATGTTGCAATGAAGGATGAATTTGATGAAGATGGGGCAACTGCACTTATGACTTGTGTGAACAAGAATGATAGATGGACCATTGATAGTGGATGTTTACATCATATGACTGGAGACAAAAGTAAGTTCATTACCCTAAATTATTATGATGGAAATAGTGTAATATTTGGTAATGATGTACGATGTTTGATAAAACGAAAATGTTCTATCAAACTCACGGATGGATTTTATGTGACAATTCGTACTATGTTGAAGGACTTAACTATAATCTTTTGAGTGTGTCACAACTAAATAATTCAAGATGTAAGGTTGAGTTTGAAAACAAGATTGCTAAGATATATGACATTGATGGGAAATTAATTGGCAAGGGTGATCAAACTAGAAGTAATCTATTCTATCTTGATATAGAGGATGCTACTTGTCTTATTGTAAAATTTTATGATGTGTGGCTATGGTAAAAAAGGTTATGTCAAATCAATTTTGATAACTTGGTCAATATTAGTAACATGAGAAAAGTTATAGGTTTGCCTAAGTTGAAGAAGCTTGATAATATAATTTGCAAACAATGTAAGTTAGGAAAAATGACAAAGTCAAATTTTAAGAGTAAAGCTTATACCTCTAAAGCAATACTATAGATTTTTCATATTGAATTGTGTGGTCCAATTGATGTGCAAAGATACAAAGGAGACAAGTACATTATGTTGTTTGTTGATGATTATTCTAGAATGATGACAATTATGTTTCTAAACTAGAAATATGATGCTTTTCAAATGTGTAAGTGTTGCTTAGCAAGAGTTGAGAAGGAAACAAGTAAAATTTTGAAGTGTTTGAGATATGATAGATGAGGAGAATTTACATTAAATGAGTTTGAGATGTTTTGTAATGACAAAGGAATCAAAAGATAGACATCTGCACCTAGAACCCCTCCACAAAATGGAATAGCTGAAAGAAGGAACATATCAATAATGGATTGTGCTAGAACACTCATGATGGAGAAGAATGTTTCTTTAAAATACTTGGAGAGAATTTTTAAGTATATTTGTCTATACCTTGAACTGTGTACAAGTCAAGAAAGGTACTCATTCAACACCTTTTGAACTATGGTATGGATACTCACCCAATGTGAAATATTTTAGGGTATTTAGAAGCAAGTGTTATATTCTTAAGTCTTCAAGAATAGTAAACTAGATGCAAAAAGTGATGACGGTATATTCCTAGGTTACTCCACAAGAAATAAAGCTTATAAGTGTTTAAATACTAACACTAACAAAGCTATGGAAAGTGCAAATGTGAACTTTGATGAATATATAGAAGTACATGAGGTTGAACCTATGAAAGTACTAGAAGAACACAAATAATTTGTGTACCTTTATGAAGGTATGACTACTAAATAAGATGCTACAAATCAAGCTAAAAACTAATGGCAAGTTTTAGTGACTATTGAATCATAGACTATGAATGCCAAGTTGCATTCAAGAACCGAGCTACATTTAGATTTTGGGCTATAGAATGAAGTTGTTGCACATTCTGATTTTGAGATTAGTATACATGAAAGAGATGTTGAATTACCTAATAGAGATGTACATAATGACTCTAAAGTTGAGAGAAAAATTGAAGAAACTAGAGTTGAACCAAGATTGTCCAAATATGTGAAGAGACATCATCCTACTACACAAATCATTAGAGATAAAGATGCTAGACCAATGCCAAGAAACAAATTGAGAAATGATACATGTTTTTTGAGTATGAAGGAACAAAAATTAGTGAGAGATGCTTTAAAAGATGTGGACTAGAGTAAATCCATGGAAGAAGAGATTGAACAAATTCAAAAAAATAAAACATGGACTCTAGTTCCTAGACCAAAAGAAAAAAAATGTGATTAGCACCATATGGGTATTCAGAAACAAGCTAGATTAAAATGGTAAAGTCACAAGAAACAAGGCAAGATTAGTCTACAAGGGATATGCACAAGAAAAAGGAATTTTCTATGGTGAGAAATTTTCTCTTTTTGTTAGATTGGAAGGAGTAAGAACTCTACTTGCCTATTATGCATACATATGTTTCAATGTTTATCAAATGGATGTTAAATATACATTTTTCAATGACATATTAGAGGAAGAAGTTTACATAGAGTAGCCAAAAGGATTTGTTGATGTTAACAACAAGAACATGGTATATAAATTACACAAAGCTATATATGGTTTGAAACAACCATCAAGAGCACTGTATGGGAGACTTCATAATTATCTTGTGAAGATACAATTTGAGAGGACTGATGATAACACAATATGTACATGAAGATAGAGAAAGGAAAAGGTATTTTGTTATCTAAAATTTTGATTGATGATATCATATTTGGAGGTCAAGATGCTTTATGTAAGGATTTTCAAATCAAATGAACTAAGAATTTGAAATGTCTATGTTTGGAGAGATCAATTTATTTGTGGGTTTGCAAGTATATCAGATGATATTTAATATATACATCACTTAGTCAAAGTATGTCAAGGAAATATTGATTTTTTTTGGATTTGAGGATTTCAAACTAGCAAGTACACCTATGGTGATAGGACACAAGTTGTCAAAGAATGATGATTTAGCTAAGGTGAATCAAACATTATATAGGTCTATGATTGGAAAATTGCAATATGTAGTACATAGCAGACTTGACATTGCATTATTTGTAGGGATAGTTGCAAGATTCTCTGCTAATCCCAAGGTGAATCACTTGATGTCTATAAAAGGAATAATGAGATATTTGAAAGGAATAAAAGAGTTTGGTTTATACTACAAGAAAAATGAGAAATTTGAATTAAGAGCCTATAATGATGTTGATTGGGCTGGAAACATTGATGACAGAAAGAGCACCAATGGAGGAGCATTTTTCTTAGGCAAGAAGCTAGTTACATGGACTAGAAAGAAACAAAATTGCACTTTACAATATACTGTTGAAGCTGAATATGTTGTTGTTACTATAAATTATACAAACATTGTATGGATCAAATAGCTACTCAAAGGTATGAAGGAAGAGATCACAAAACTAGTGACACTTTATTTTGATAATACAAGTGTTATCAATATATAATAGAGTCTTGTGATGCACACAAAGACTAAGCACATTGCAATCAACTATCATTCCTTGAGAGAATTAGTTCAAGATAAAGAGGTGAAGATGGAATATGTTAACACTAAAGAGTGAATTTTTGATATCTCTACAAAAGCATTACCTAATGATTCTCATGAGTATCTTAGAGGTAAACTAGGGATGATACCCTATCAAAGGCTATCTAAGTAAAAGGGGGAGTGCCCTACATCAAAAAAGATGAATTTCATATGTTACAAATTGGTGTAGTGGATCTTAGTTTAGGAGCTACCTAAATTAATCAAAGAGTTTAAACTTACAATCAATCACAAGCAAGGTGACAGAAGGAGAAAACTAAAGAAAGTAAAAAAGCTTATATCTACAAGTTAAGGATACAAGTTTTTGGCATAAGTCTTTGGCATTGTTGTCAAAGAGGGAGATAATTATAGATCAAGCCAATATAATTGCTAAGATTTTTACTAATCTTAGAGTGAGAAAATTGGTGAAGGAGATAGTTGTTGATGAGGACAACAAAGAGGGAGAAATCCTAACATATGCCTAGCAAGAGGGAGATACAATAAGAAACTCAAAGGGAGTTATAAGAATAGAGTTTTGTAACCTATTCAAAAGATGGAAGTTTTTGATAGAGGGAGAGATTTCAATATAAGGAATTATTAATTTTTTGGTATTTTTTTGGTCTTATTGTTTTAACCTAGCCAGTTTGGTTGAACAAGGTGTTTTCCATATGGTTGATCAGTTTGGTTTGCCATCAACGCCAAAGAGGGAGATTTTTGAGAATAGATTGAAGAAGCTAATCAAAGAGGGAGATTTTTGAGAACATACAAGTATGACTAATATGCTTCAATCATTTTTTTTCACTCATGTCAATCCTTCTATTTGTTGGTAAGACAACTACTTATAAGATTTAAATACTAGCACTTATTTGATTGATGAAGAGGATATGATCAAAAGATGTAACAATAGTGCCTAGAAGAAAGGTTGAGTTATGAATATGTAGAGGAGTACAAGAATCAATTATGAAAATGATAATATGATGTATTGATAATCTAATTAAGGTTACAAATGCTGGTTACACTAAGAAAGTTTAGAAGAACAAGTTACACAAAGTTTGTCTACCAAGCTTCACTGAATGGATAGTAGGTGCCAAGTAAAGTCAGTTCAAGCCAAGTTGAAAATTAGTTAGAGCCAAGTAAAAGTTCATTCTAGTGTATGTCGAGTAGAAAAAAGGACACTGAGTAAAGTTTAGTTGATGTCAAGCACTAGTAAACTTTAGTTTGTGTGGAGTGATTTTCTAGAGAATCCAGCAATGTAGTATGTGTCGTGCATCAGAATCCAAATAATGCCAAGCTACTACATTATTTAAAAGATCATGAATTCAATGGATTTAAGCTAACAAGTTTGTTTTCTTAGATTATGTGAACCAGGTGGAAGATAAGATTGATGAGCTAGAGGCACAAAATTCAAGGTAAACCATTTTTAGGTGAATTCAAAGAGGATTCTAGGAAAAGTTTCTAGAAGAGATATGGAATGTGGGGTAAATTTATTTTATCCTACCTAATCCATCCAAACCTTAAATTGTATTATGGAGAATGAGTGAAAAAATATCTTAATTTCCTATTTATAGGAATTGTTAGTTATGAAGCAAGGTTGTCATAAGAAAGAACCTAAAGAAGAGGACTCAAGGGTTTTGCTTCATCAAGTGACCTAAGAGAAGAGTCTACAATGACATGTTAAGAAAGAAGGCTTAAGGATATGAATGCTTGAAGGGTGAACATGCTATCAAAGCTACAATGTATGAAGGCCAAGAAGAATGGAAGATTGAATACTGATCTGCAATCTACAAATGAAGTTGTAAGTTTTATCAAATCAAGCCTTATTGTCACTCTCTAAAATTTATATCAGTCTAGGGTAAATCCTTTGGATTAAGGTTGACCTAATAGTCATTTGTAAATCCTTTAACTTGGTTGAATTCTAAGTGAATGGTCTAAAGCCCTCTAAAAAGGCTCACTCCTAATAGGGTGATTGAAATCCTTTAATAGGGTCACATTTAATAGTGTGTATTGTAACCTTTAACAAGGTTGGCCTTTTATAGGATATCACTTTAGAAGAGTGAAAAAGAGTAGCATGTTGCTGGTGGTTTTCTCCAAATTGGTTTTCCACATAAATCATTGTGTCCAGTGTGTTGATGAATCTGTTATGTTTCATGTTTACATTTCTACAAATTGATTTAACAGTAGCCTACAAGTTTTAAGTTATTGTATAATAATACGGATGGATGCATGAAATTAAATGTTTTATGGGTTCACTAAGTAGTGAAAAGCTTTAGTTATACATCTGGACCTTGGATAACTAATGCATCCCCCCTAGTTATTCTAAATTATTCCAACAAGGGTAAACTATTAATTTCATTTCATTTATTAAATTAACTTTACTCCCTTCTTAAGCTTTAACTTTATACACATGCATTTTCATTTAATAATTAATTATTAATTATTAAATGTCATTTTACCTTTAGGGTTTCCCTTTTTCTTTTTATAGTCTCCTTCTATAAGGATTGATCAAATGTAAATTACATTCATTCTTTCAATCACATAATATAATTTTCCATATTTTAAGAGCCAAATCCTTGCCTCTTCTTCATCTTTTCTTCTTTGTGATAGGTTCTTGCATGCAGGTGTTCTTCGAGTTTTGTGGATTTGTATTTCTCAAATCCTTCATATATCGAGTTTAATTTTCTCCTTAATTAAGTATCATGTCCACATATAGAATTAATTATGATGGTGCAAGCTATTTGAGGTGCTAATTTATTTCAAAGTAGATTTTGATTTTGTGAATCTTAAATATTTTCAAGATAAGATATGAGGCATTCAAATATACAAGGAGACATAGAACAAAAACATATAGAGCATATTTATAAGATACCTTACTTTAAATTTTCTTTGAAGCTACACATCTATCACAAGATGTTTGAAGGTTGCCTTTTGAGATGATGTTAGGTTTTTAGTAATTAATTAACCTATTATTGTAATTAATTAATCTATTGTTAGAAAATGAATCTAAATTTTTGTCGTTTGAAACTCTTGTTATTAATTTATTGAACTACTAAGAGAAAAGATGTTTGGGTATATCATCTACTATCTCTACCTTATTTTCAAGATCCTTTTTCTTCATGATCTAACTAGTATTTCAATTTTATCTCTATGTATTTAGTGTTATAGTTCCTCCTATTTCTAGTGTTGATAATTAACAATATCATTTTATTTTTGTGTGTCCTTTTCTCTAGAGCTATTATCAGAATTTAGTAGTTATTCTAAAATCCTTTATTGACTAGGCTTCCTTTTACTAATTGTATTTGGAATATTGAATGCGAATGGGAACCAAATACCTTTGTTGACGAGTGTATGTTTTTCTCTTTGCACTATTGGTTTGATCTTCCAAAATAAATGTTGATAATGTTTATCATGAAACTATTTTTTCTGTTGTTTCTGCATAGTTAAACTTTTCTAAATTGTTCTTGTTTATATATTGGAAGGTGCTACCTAACTAAAGTTACAATTGTTTTCTTTTCCTGGGACATATAAAGTAGAAGTGGAGGATCAAAATGTATGTCAAATAATAATGGAAAATAAAAAATAATAATAAAAATTCTTATAATCATGTTCATAAAAAATCCTAAAAATCGAACAAATCACCTCGACAAAAAACCCTATTTTTTTTAATAATAATTCATTTTGATGGACTATGTATAATAGTTTTTGAATGTGGGTTCTTACTAGTTTACATATTTGTGGTGAAAAAATCCTGATAAGGAGATTTGAAAAGGTAACAAACATTGGGCTAATATACGATCAAATCCAATCTCTTTGTATGCAACTATTTGAGATGCCTCTACGTGGGAAACAAATGGAAGGAAATATAAAGTTGATTATAAATATTTGTATTTTTTGTCTACCTATACAAAATTGATGATCAATGGATGATTATTGTCAAGTTTTTCATAGATATAAGAATAATCTAGTACGATTGTCTAGTGTCTCCTTAATTTCCTTTGTAGACAAAGTAGCTACTTGAATACTCCCTTGTGCTTTTGCAACTTCATCTACATCACCTCCTTTATGATATTCTTTCAAATATGAAATATTAAATATTGGTGAAATATTTAGTTCAGAAAGCAACTCTATGTCATAAGAATTTGTAGAATCATGCATTTTCACTATCTTGCATAGTTCAATTTGTTTGAAGTCTATTGGGAAAGTGAGATACTAAGAGGGGGGTGAATCAAGATCTATAAATTTTTTAACCTTCTAAGAAATGATCAAACTAATATTTTTCACCACTAAACCTTATCCCATCAATATAAAAAATCACATAAATATATATTGCAATGATGTATCAAATCTAATCTATTGATCACAACCGTAAATATAAAAATAAATGATCAACATATAACACACATATTTGGTTACCAAGATATCCTCCAAGGTGAAGGTAAAATTTGGGTGGTGATGAGACCCACAAATCTTCACTACTACTATAACAAAGTTTTCTTGTTAGGGCTATAACTTTTGATGATCTACCCTATGAGGGGCCTACCCTTCTAAGAGCTTACAAGAATGATTCGCTCTACCTTGATTAAAGGATTTAAAATTTACAAAAATTTAACCACTCTATTAGGAGATTTACATAGGTCTATTAGGACTACTCTATCAAGAGATTTACCCTATTTCACTCTACTAGAATGTATCAATACCTAATCCTTCAGTTAGCACTATACTGCTTGATTATGAATCTCCTCTTTCCATTGTCTAATCCTTTTCTAATCTGATATAAGTTTGTTCTACACTTCAATGCTCTACTTGGTCACTCTTCCTTGTACCACCTTTAAAATCTTCTTGAAGTATCCAAAATTTATTTCTTGCACATATACTTTGATAATAATGAAATTAGTGTTCAAATCCTCCTTATAAAACCAACTAGAGAAAGTTCTAGATAAAGATCAACAATGTACATTTCTTCCATTTTCTTCTTGAACCTTTCATTTTTTGATTGGTTAAACAACTTGCATAAGGATTAATGATCCATCTTAAAATGCATAATCAACTCCTTAAATTACTTCTTGATCATTAAAACATGCAATAATTTGGCCAAAAATCCTTTACCTTAGTGTTTGTGTAATTCCAAACAAATATGTTAATAGTGGATTACTTGACACATGAACATTATGACTCTCAGTCATGACTAGTCTTCATGTTGTCCCTCAACTTCTAAATTCTCGGCATTCACAACATAACTTGACATGAACTTACTCTATGTTTCTTAGCAAAAACTAACTTTTATCATATTTGATGTGTATTGGAGAAATCTGGGACCATAGAATTGTCTAACTTTAACTAAAATATGAACAATTGCAAATACATTGCTTGGCCTTCAATGGATGGCTTGGTCATAGTGATGACCAACCAACTCTTCCAAATAAATGACTAAGTGTTTGACACTAATAGGAAACAAACTATAAGAGTGAACAATCTCCCCTTTTCACATTAGTGGAAAAAAAAACTTTGTCATGATTCAACATTACATCTCAAAATAGAAAAATAGTGCTCCCCCTTAAACTATATCTTGGTCTTCATAAAGACTTCAATATTTAAAAATAATGTTCAAAGAAAATCCATGTACTTTTCTATATTTATATCCTCATCATGGCATATTTCCCCCCTTTTTTTTGTTACTTATGGTTGCTAGGGTACAATGGTAAAACTTGATGTAGTGCAAGGTAGGAGAATCCCCAAAGGAGATGTCCTAGCCCCCAGAAATATAACCACACAGTGGAGACACAATAGAAAGAAGCAATAATGCAAGATTTGATACCAAATTACAATAATTTGTTCATAAAATATAATTGATTACATGCAATATGACTAGCTATAAGGCCTTCCAGGTTAGGGCCAAATACAAATAGAAATTATAAAATTAGTTCTACAAGATTCAATAAGATCCAACTTATAGAACCAATCTCAGCTAGTCCAAATACACAACTAGATAAGAACACCAAGAAGAATCCACACTTGTACCCTCAAGTCCACAAAGAAATCCTCTAGTTCCTAAGCCACAGCTCTAGCTCTTGAAATTCACATATATCCTTCCTTCCATCCCCAACTAAATTACTAAAATACTTAGCAAGACCCCTACTTAGACCAATCTAAGCTGCAAGTTAGCCCATAATGCTAAAACCTAACATTAAATACTTGAAGAGCCACAAGTCAGCCTCCAAAGTAATTAAATGACCAAAAATTAATACCTAAAAAAAATTGCAATATCTCATAGATCTGATTGAATTAGAACTCTTGCTTAAAATAAAAGGTATAAATTTAGGTCCTTTAGAACCCCTAAAATGGGCAAGGGCTGATTCCTTAAGAATATCTACATATACATCCAAAAACTCATGCATAGAAACCTATTGCATAAACTGCCAGAAATTGATACTCCTAGAGAATTTCCATATCTAAAAACTTATAATGAATTAGAACTTGTACCTTTGGAAAAATTAAATAATCTAGGCCCTCTTAAGTAATTGAAATAAAAATCATCTCATTCATTACACAAAATTAGTTACAAAACCTGCAATAGGCACCCAGAAACCAAAAAATTCAGCTCCAGCAAAAAAGTAAAAAATAGTTCAAACTTCAACTCAATCTATCCAATACCTATGCAATCATGAGGAAAGGTTCCCCAATTTTTTTCCAACACATCCCTAACCATGAAATAATAACTCCAAAAAATCCAAGCTTGATGCACCTCAACACTTAACCAAAAACCCTCCAAACATGCAGGATTGTGAGCAAGCCTAGGATGCTCCTGCATCAAAACCATACATATCCAAAAATGGTTTGTGAAGCTTGATTATCATGGCTAGTACATGATCCCAATAATTTATAACTAGTTATAGAAATTTAATATTGTTCTTTAGCATGACATATGGATCAATTAAAATTTCAACCATTGAGAGATTTGGATATCTTTGTGCTACCTCATTGGCTATTATGGGCTCTCTCTTTATAACCTCTAAATGAGGTAACATCATTTTTTGAATAGAGATGAGATTAGCCCTTATTCTAACATAATTAGCCACTATATTAGCTCATCTTCCTTGGGAAAAGTTAATTTATTAAAATAATTTAAACTAGAACTTGGGTCCATGTTCAATGAATGTGTTGATGCTTTCAAATGTTATTGTTGTCTATTGATAAAACCTTGATTCCCCTTTGTAAAGAATTCAACACCACACAACTTTTTGTACTAAAAACTAATTTTCTTTATAATATATTCTATAGTATTGATTAGATTTGACAATTTTACTAGCCTTATTTCAATTTGAGTAGAGACCTTTTCAATGACTTTCTTCTGAAAAAAAATTGGAACTCCACTCCATCATCTTTTCATTTGCATCAATATCCTCTCTAATTATCTTCTCCATAATATGAACCAATTGATCTATAATAGGAGTATTCTCATCAATATTTTCCACATCAAATAGCTCAAGAAAAATGTGCTTAATCTCCTATAGCACTTGTGTTTTCTATATCTCTCTCCTCATTTCTTCTTGTCTTGTCTTTATGGCCAACAAATCTTGCAAAATTTAGATCTATTCAAGTGTCAGATTATCAATATCAAATTTGGGTATGATAATGACTTCATCTATGGTTACTAGATTTCTAGGTGACCTTTCTTTCTTCTTCAATAATTTATTCTTTGGATTGTTTCTTCTCACTAATGCTAGGTAAAGTGAGTGTGATGAAATATCAACACTCGATCTTTGTGTCTCTTTTCCCCCACTAGCATCTAAACTTGTTGAGAATAACTCCTTTTAAGTCACAATCCCCTATTGTTTGAGTGTGCCACGTGACTTAGCCTTAGATTGTGTAGAGAGTTCTACACTTAGTGATGTCTTTAGTTTATTCTTCTTCTAACCCTATAACTTGGTCACTGTAAGACTTTTTTTCTCTTTCTCCTTTTTTCCCTCTATAAGAGGTCCTGAGACTAGTACTTGTATCTCACCATTAGTGGAATTATCTACTTGTGCATTCTTCTCATTAGTCTAACCCTCTGTATTATGATCATCCTTAGCAGGCTCTTTACCTTTCTTCTCTTCAATTGCAAATCTACTCTATTCCTCAACATCTATGACAAAAGGCCTTTTTTCCATTCATTTCAATTGGTCATTGAAGTCAATGGTAACAATAGGTGTTTTAGTTTTTGTTATGGTTACCTATTTCTCTATTCCTTGCTCTCCAATCTTAGGATATTCTTTAAATTGTAGTAATATTGGATTGGATGTATCAATTAGAGCATCCTTGATAAATTTTGGAGCTTTATCTCCCTATTCTAACTCAATAGACACTATCTTTATGGCTTGATTGAAAATGGAGCAACTTTGGGAGTTTCATCCTCAATGGTGATTGGCCCTATATTTTACCATATCTTGAGTCATCTTCTCTACAATCTCTACAAAATATTTGAAATCACTATATAGATCCTCTATATTTTCTAGTTCTATTTTCTCATCTTCTTTTTCTTCGTCCTCTATAATTGGTGCTAACAATCCAAATGTGTTCTTCCACACTAAACTACTTTCTTCAACTACTTGCTCAATTTTGTTTCTCAAAATTTTGTATGCCCTTTTCTTAGGCATGAATTTCTTTGCATAATCTCTTAGGACTATAGATATATGTGTCTTCCTTAAATCTAGCATTTTTTGGGCTAGATTTGTTTCCCTTATTTGTCTCTTAGTAGACAATGCCAATTTTAGTTGAGAATCCATATTATTATACAACTCCTCTAGTAGTGCTTTTCCTAACTCTATGGGATTATACTTAAATTTTATCATTATATGCAAAACTACTTGTTTTTCTTTTTCTTTATCTCCATTATCTAAAAAATTATATTTTACATGCTTAAATTTAGAAAGGCCTACTAAATTTTGAGTATTTTCACATACATTTTCTATATCCCAACGAGACTAACTAGACATAATATAAAATTTTCTTAGATTAATAGATTATTTTCTTTCTCCTTCATCATTAGGCTTTATAATTAGATTCCTCCTTTGTCTCTTCTTTTGACCTTGCTTGGTGTATTTAGCCTCTGGTTTCCTTTTCTTAGGAGTCATGCCCTTTGCTGGCATGGTGATCTTCATAGTTCCTTCCTTAGGCTTGACAACTACAAGAGATACTTCCTTTGATCCTTTTCTGGTGACTCTTCTTTGAGAAGTAGGTGGAGTAATCACTTTCTTCAAACACTTCTTGACCTTAGGATCAATAATTACTATCATTTTTTCCTTTTGTTGCCTAAGGCTCGGCAATCACCAATTTTTTTTCCCTTAGACTCATTATCTTCACCATCTTCACTCTCTTGGCTTTCCCCTTTACATTCTATTATTTATAGGGGTGCCTCACCAAGTTTTCCTTCTAAATTTTCAATCATTTTCTTTATTTTTCTATCCATGTTTGGAACCTTTTTCCATATCATCATCTTTTTCTTTGCAGTTTCATATGTGTCGAATGACTCAACATCCTTATCAATTTGTTTTGATAGTAAAGTTGTCAATATTGCAATCACTTTAAAAAAATTTACTTCATATTGCATAGGCCTCCACCATGCAACCCTTGGCATAACTTCTTGAGAATAGGTGTAGTTAGTTTCTACCAAGAAGAATATACAATTATAATAATGATCCATGACTAACTTACGTATTATCATCCTACTCTTCATTTTCTTCTTGAATTCATTAAAATTACCATCCAATTTTTTTTCAAAATTCTTACCTAATTGCTCTATATAACCATTAATTTACTTAGTTAAAGGCTCGATCTTATCCCATACTACTTCACCAATTGTATGAAATGAATTTTTTACATAAAAGAATATGCACAAAAAAAGTAAGCCAAACTTATATGAAGCATTATTTTCTTTTCTTATGGTTCCCAAATTATTTGCAAGTCAAATCAACTATAACTTGGCAAAATCATAGATGTGGTCCTTTATGAAAATTTTCTGAGCCATATCAATAGCTACGTAGGTTAGACTATTTGAATCATTTGACTGATAGAATTTATAATAAATTATCCTAACTGTAAACTCTATAACTAGATCATCAATACTATCAATTGATATCCCTCTCCCATTCTATTTATCCTTTGTAAGTTCCTCAATTAAATTCCTAGCTGACAATCTCATAGTATTTACTTGGTCTAGGGTAGGATAAATTGTGACTTGACGAATGATCAATTTTGTTATCTTCACTGGCCCATTTTCCAATCTCATCTTCATATCATGAATTATTCTCAAAACTATTTTGATCCACTCAACCTTAAAGACTTTTAGAAAGGCTAGGGAATGACTAAATTCTTTCTTAGAAACTATCATATATTCTTCCTTCAAGACTTCATTTTCACAAAGCTTTTCATAAGAATTTCTTAATTCAAAATATCCAAATTCTCCTATCTTGTACATGTACCAAGATTTCACATCATGTACCATAATAACACATGGTAGGATAGATGATATTGTGTAAGATGCATCTCCAATAATCTCAATTATAGGATAAGCCTTGAACTTTGGTGGGAGTCATGTATCATTTTACACAATTTGGGTATTACTATCCTTTAATGCCTCCTTTCCACTTACAGATGTAGTAGATACCATTTCAAACTAGGGTTTTGAGATTTTATAAAAAATCACAAAGAAACCAAACTCATTTCAAAAATGCTCTACAAGCTTTACTTATTCTTTCTTACTTTTGTCAATGGAATGCTCAAGATCTCTACAAATATCACATGAATTTCTTTGAATCACCATGGAATCACTCTACAAGATCTAAATCATTGGGTGAGTAAAGAAATAAACACAAAATTCATGATATACCCTCAAATGGTTGAAATACCCTTGCATTTTAATGTTATGTACACATTATAGGTATACCCATAGTGCATGACAATTGTCTTGACATCCAATGATAACTTAGCATTCATTCTTCATTTACTAGCTCAGTCAATATACCAACTCATTCTTGTTAGAAATAGGGATTACTAAGAGGGTGCATGAATCTATAATCTAAAAACTTTAGTTTCCAACTAGATATTATTACTTACTTTACACCATGCATAAAAAAGCAATAAAGTAATGCTAAACAATAATAGTAACAATGCACAAAGATTTTGAGACCAAGGGGGGGGAGGTGTAGGTTAAAGACAAGAGGAAAGCTTGGAAAAAATTTAATCTGAGGACCTCAAAAATGGGCATTTTTAGAGAGGCCATGAACCCGCAGGTCCTTGTGGAAAACCAAGAAGGGCCACGGCTTGAAGAATTCATAGACCCAGTAATAGTGGCTATTTTGGATAAAGAAAGGGAAATTGGGATGAACCTCTTGAACAATGTCCACAACAGTATGATTGATAACTTTAGATCAATCAAGTGGATTTTCCATGAACTAGAGGAGGTCAAAGAGCAGGTGGGTCATATGGAGGAAATCAGGAATGGAGTGGATTTTGATAATAGAGACAGCCATGATGATAGGCTCAGTCTAGCAAAGAGAAGGATTAACAATCTCGAGATCTACAATCACAATCTCTCAAACCAGATGATTTTGCTGCTAAGCTCCATTAACAACAACATCATATCTTTAACTAGCTAGATCAAAGATAGAGTTATGAAGGAAGATGAGGAATGAAAAGATAGGGAAAAAGCCAGACTAGTGGTCAACCCTACAAAGGACAACATCAATAATGGTCAGGACCAGGAGGATCAAAGGGTGCACTAGTAGCAGGCTGAGGAGAACCAGATGGCTAATGAGGCTGCTCAGGTCATGTAAGAGCTAGAGAGAAAAAATGAGGACTAATCCATTGCCTGTTCGTTTGTTTCTATCTGTGCCTTTTCTTCACTTTTTGTCAAGGCTTTTGCCTTTGTTGATTCTTGATGTTTCTATTCCTAGTCTTTTCTATGTTCTTTGGTTTTCAGCCGGGCCTTGTGCTTATCATCAGCCTTGAAGTTGAACTCTTTTGACTATTCTTTTCATGCTTATTTTCAGCCTTGTTAATGTTTTAACTCTTGGGTTTTAGGGTCACTATAAAACTTGTTTATCTAATCAAAAACAATGCACAAAGATAACTCATAGCACCATATTTTGTTAACTAGAGAAACCCTAGCCAAGGGAAAGCCCCAATAGGGATGATACCCACTAGATAATATACTAATATATATGTTCCTTATTAGAGGATGGAATCTATTAGGAGTCAATTAGAAAATTTAGTATAATAGTTCATATTAGGAGTTGTGGTGTAATGTATGCAAGATGAGCCCATTGCCCAAACATATAATTTGAACTACAAGAAGAGCTCACTACTCATACAAGTAATCTATTGTTATTTTCCTTCCTTTTTTGATCTTTGATCTTTAGCTTGATCTTGGATCACTAGATAGTTTATACAAAACTTCACATATATTACTTTCACAAAAAATTTCTCACAAGTTTGCTCTTATGATACACCAAGATTATGCACTTCTTATTGCAAGAAGTCCTTACATAAATACCATGCCTTTACATAAATTGGATCAGCTAAGACCAAAATTCACTTTTCCAAGTTAGAGTAAACATCTAGGATGTCAGCACTATAGCTGGACTTTATTTTATATTTCTATTTTAGATATGTTGTAAAAGATTTTGGGTTTTAGGATCCCTATAAAACCTATTTTACTTAATCAAAAACATTTAGGATGTTAGCCCTAATTGGACAATTAAATGTTTTGCAACCAAAACAATTCTTTCCTTTAATTCTATTGTCCTACTTCATCAAAACATGATTAACTCTATTATGTATAGTCAGTACAAACTTCTAAGGTTATACACATCATCACCAACATGTGTACTATCTCCATGTAACTTTTCTTGTCATAGTATGACATTTGCAACATGTTATAAACAAAACAATATATTGTTGTAAACCAAATTCTATACTTTGATAATTTTTTAATAACCAAACATTACTTGTATTATTTTTTCCAAGGTTTCCTATCAACGCGTACATCATGTATTGTCATTAATGAAAACAATTACATATCACAATTAGCCATTTGCAAACAATCTCCGCATTTGGCATTGATGACAACAAAATAGGGAAAATTGGCTAAGTGACAAAAATAAACTATCAAAATAAACATTACATCTATTACAACTTTACAAACATGCTCCCCCTTACAATATACTTCATACTACACATGTATCTCTCCCTTTTTCTATCCAAATTTTCTTCTTTCCAATTTTCTACTACTATTACTTCCCCTTTGAAATTAATGACAAAGGTCTCAAAATGTCAAGAATCTATTCAAAACTATCAAAACTGCTTTTCCTTGACTTTATGCTAAAATAATATTCATGCAATCATCAAAAATAGCATTCAAATTGTCCATGCCTTTGTTCCATGTTTCTTTGGTAGACTCTATTGATGTGAGAATTGCACATAATGCATCTAATGCAATCTCAACTACATTGATATATGAATATAAGAAGTTTGTATATGTGTCCTTGGCCTTGACACATTCTTCTAGTTGCTTGTCAACAAATGATAACTTCAAAGCAATGGATTCTCTGAAATTAGATGTTCTCTTTAATATCTGCTCTTTCCAAATTTTTAGTTTCTTGATCTTGTTGTGAATATTGGCAACTTGACTCTCAATATTTTTGGTAAATATATTTGTTCTTTTTTTATTATGACTCTTGAATGCCCAAATTACAAATAGTTCAAAATCCACTTATGGATAAACTGGCTTTTCTCTAAATTGATAGGTATAGCTCCCTTTGTTAAATTTGGAGTGAATTATGTTTCATTTCTAAACTAATATGGAGTGTGTTCTTGACCCAAGAATAGAAGAGGTAAAACCAAGCCAAACCTAAATAGGATCTAACTAGGCAAAAAAAGACTTCTAAAGAATCAATTAAGTTTGTGAACCCACAAATCTTATGAACTCACAAAGCTTAATAACATAACATTTAATACTAAACTAAATCAATTAGAATCTAAACTATAGAGAATAAGTTAGCTAAAGCGAAAAAAATTTAAGGGATTCCTCTTTGAATAGGCAATGACACTACTTATCACATCCACTCACTACCTTTAAATAGGGGAATGAAACTCTATTCTTTCCTTGCTTCAATCTAGGTTAAAGAGAAAACATATAGCTACAACTAATAGAAATGGAACATAAAATAGTTGATACAAAATACCATTCAATTGACTCTACAACATCAAGTACTTCACACAAAAAATTCATCGACCTTTTATTAATCTTTCAATTTCATACATATAGAATTTTGAGATGACCATTACAATAGAAGTTCAATCGACTCATCTTCTCAAAAAAATATGACGAATGGCAAGAAACTAGTTTTTCATATTACAATAATTACATAAAAAACTGAAAAGGGGGTGGAGTGTGAATCACTTCGTCTTCTTCCCATTTTCTTCTTTTGTTCTATAGGCCTTAGCAATAACTATGATTGGGATTAGCTCTTCATGCTTAGGCACATGTATATTGGTGTATCTCAAGATCCACTTAGAATTCTCCTTGTCCAACTCCTTCATAGCATTCAATTGATTTAGCAATTCCTCCATGGACACGTGTATGCATCTACTGAGTGTCTAGAGTTTTGTGACTCTATTTTGATTACTGGAAGACACATCAGTCATACTATCTAAGAATTTGGAGAAATTCTCTTTCATGACATTTATCCCAATGAGTTCTTTCCCTTGGCCACTAGTTTCTGAATCTATATGTAGCCCCTTCATGAGATCAAATCCTCTATCTTGGGTCTTCTTCACTTTATCCTCTATTTCCTTAAGTCCTTCTTCTACTAATAAGATCATTTTTTACTCTAACTACATGCTCTAAAGCCATTCAAATAGAGGTTCATCTCCCTTTGACAAGATTTTTTCTTCAATAGCTTCATTTACGTTCACCTGGATGATCATCTTCAGAAGAGAAATGCAATCCTCACACTTCATTGTTTCTCTAGTCAGAGTATTGCTATTTGCTAAGATGTTATCTTTCTTTTTTTCTAATCTTAAGATAACATTACCAATTTGTTCTATAATAGTGGCTCCTTCTAATTTGAGCCTTCCAATCTAGTCTTTACCAATTTTTCCAAAGTATCGATCTTCCTAAAGTTGAGAGATAAGGGCTTAAACTTTAGCAACAGTAGGATTTTTTGTTATTGATAGTCTATAGATAGTTGCAAATGGAGTGACCAATTGTTTGATGAATTTGTTCAACTCTTCTATCTTAGCCCTCATCCTAGCTTTTGACAACTTCAATTTTTCCAATTGTCCCTCAATTACTTCATTGGTTGACTTCCAAAAGCCAACCTTAGTATCATGTTTGACCTCTCCAAGGTCCACTGAGTGTAAAGTAAAATCATTAGTAGTTATATCTTCAATTCTTCCTTCTTTTTTGGACTTGGCTAACTCCATTGTTGGATGCCCTATTTTTAGAACTTGCACAAGTATAGATGAAGTTTTCTAATTCTTTACCTTGGTTAATGTAGATCCAAAATGAACTACAAGGGATATGGTATCCTTGGCAGGGGCACTTTCATCATTCCTTTTTCTCTTCCTCTCCAAAGTATCCTTTAACCAAGAATCAATGCCTATCACTTTGGAGGTCATTCCAAGTAATTTTATGCTAAACATCTTCTTCTTAACTAGAGTGATGGTCATCGTAGTTGAAGAGAAGGGATTCTTTGGGGCTTGAGAAATGAGCTTGGAAGAGCTCTAGCCTTTCTCCACCTTTGAAGTCTTCTTTATTTCCTCATCAAATTCAATAGATTCACTACTACTACTCTTTCCATCTCCCAAATCTACTATCTATATTGAGGAGCCACTTGATTGTAGAAGTGTAGCACTTACTGGTGGAACTGGGCTATGATGGGGAGAGGAGACTGGTGTAACATGAGGAGAGGGAACTGGTGTAATATGAGGAGAGGGAACTAATGTAACAACACTATCCTTTGGCTCCTTTTTCTTCTTCTCTTTAGCACTTATTTGGGTTCCAATAACAAGGAGGGAGCCATCATGACAAGTCTTAGGTATGAGAATTCTCTTCTCTGGAGGTTGACCACCTCATCCTGAAGGTTGAGCTAGACCTTTAGTGATAGTTGGTGTTATGCCAAGTGTAGCACTCTAGGAGGAAGAGGGAGTTGTAGCTACTACAGAAGTGGTTGTTCCTTTACTTTGACTTCTTTTGGTTGTCCATTCAACCCATTTACCAATTCTTTTGATGATTTGGGCCATCATAATGTCTAAATCTTCCTTAGCATTCTCATAAGGCTCCAAATTGATAGGAGTGTTACTTAACTTAGTCAAATATGTATTTCTATACATATTTTTCCCAACATCCTCCAATCCCTCAACATCAAGATTGATATTATATGTTTTTATTTTCTCCATTATGAGCCTGGTGAAAGCATGATCTTAACTTTCAAAATTATATTTACAATCTACCCAATAGTATTCAATAGTGGTAATGTGTTTGATCACACTTACAATCTACAACACCTTCCTAGCATATCCATTCGGTTCAAACATAAGTCTCAAGACTTCATGCATCTCCAATTTGTATTTCATCTTGAACACTTTGAGCATATTCTTTGCATCAAAGTGAGACTCATAACTGTAAGCTCCTACCTTCATAGGGAACTCATATCCCTTCTTCTTCAAGCTTCCACTTAGCACATTCACCTAGATCCCCTACCTCATGATCTCTATTAGCATGATCATGTCACTTGGATACCTGGGCAGCTTTAGGGGGAATCCATCAAAACTTGCAAGACATAAATATGAGAAAGATGAGAACTGGATAAAATAGCTTCCAAATTGACTAATAGCCACCATTGCCTCTGAACTGACTCTCTAAGCATCCTTGGAGTTCCCTACAAATTCTCATTGTGAATGCATCATTAACTTTGACATACTCCTCATAACTATTTTGCAATTGTAAACATGGACAGAACTCATAACACTTCACAACATTAGGAAAGTTTTCTATTCTTGGAAGGCTTTGCCATAACTGTATAGATGCTAGCATGTAAATTAAAAAGGAAGACATATAGAAAGTGTTGTAGAACTTTGTGGTGCTGAGAGCTCTAGAAATATTTTTACTTACCTCATGAGCCCAATCAATATATTGTATATCTAAACAAATAACTTGTACTAGAAAGAAATATTGTTCAACAAAATTTGGAGCCTCTACCTCAACTTTCAATCTATGCAGGAGAACCAGAATGTCTACAATCTCAGGTTTGAGGTTAGTACCAAATAGAGTTTTGGGGACCTTACTCTTGGTGCTCTACAACTTTTGAAACTAGGATTGCATAATTTCCTTCCTCCACACCATCTTCTTCACAGAGAACTTAGAGACTGCTCCTCCTACTATCAAGTCTAAAAACTCCTCTCATTTTGGAACCTAGAAGCAATTCGTTGATGAATACTGTATGACTAGGTAAACCAATCTGTCTAGTATTTGGATTGTAGTGATTTATGCATTCATAAATTAATTTTGGAGCTTGGATTGCCACCAGGAAACTAGCTACCTCTACTAGTCCACTTCCTTGGAGCTTCTTAGTTATTGGATGAATCGGCTCCAACTTTAGCCTCATTTGGAAATCTTGCATGTCATAAAAATGGAGTGAAGTATCCGTGAAATTTTGCAATATGGACTTGATTCTATTTAGCCCATCAAACCCAGCAAATTTGGTTGACATTCTATCTAAAAATGAAGTAAATTGCAATTTTGAATCTAGATGAAGAATAGGATATTGAATTAGCAAATATAAACTATTTGAAACCATTGTGCAATTTAAGAGAATAACAATTCAGGGAAAAGCAATAGTTTGAATAACTGTTATGTTTCCATCTATATAAGAGTCTCAATTCATCTGTTGATCTCCAAGATTTGGGCCACATGAATGAATAAAAGGATAAATCCACTGAAATAGTAAATATGGGAGCTCTAATAGATATTTATGTATCTTTTCACTATTTTCGTTGGCCCAATAGTAACTTTCCTTTCTTTCATACTTATTTTTCCATTTCCCATTAAGTTTCAAAGAATTAGGAATAGAGTACCTTGTAAGGAAATGTCCACCCAATTGAATTCTGCTTAGAATACCTTTCCCACAATGGTCAGATTGTTTTCATTATCATCTTAAAATGTTTTGTGTTCAATTCATGGGACCAATCCACTTACAAAGTTGATTTTCTCCTGAATGTGGAAAATCATCATCAAGGGTTGAAAACTTGCCAAGGAGAAGATAATTTCCATTTTTCTGCCTAGACTTTCCTTTGAACTTTAACCTTTGAGTTAATCATTTTCTTTGTGTTTAGAAAATCTTGAAAGGACTATGAAAGTCAAAAAAGGGCCCACTTCCTTGTTTCTTTCCTTTACAATTCCCTTTGGTAGAAAATTAACTTCATGGGTCAAAAGCCCACCGAGGAGAAGTCATTTTTGAGTTTTCCACTTAAGATGATTCTGAGCATTGTGATAAATCTATAATGTTTCCCAAGGTAGAATGTTGTAATGAAAATAATGATTTTCCATGAAACATCTCATTATCTTCTTATATAGGCCTGTAAGCATCATCTATTGGTGCTCTTCATGGAAAATTGCCTTCATGGGTTGAAAACCCACCGAGGAGAAGGTGATGCTCAATTTTTTGCAAGATTTCTTAATTCATTGAAAAACATGAATGTTGTGAAAAATCCTATCTTTGTGAACAACTTTTGCATGTTGTAAGAACCTTCATCGAATTAGGTACTAAACTACCCATAAACTCACAACATCAAGGGAAACCACCTGGCCATGAAATGTGGGAGAAGGGAAAGATGGAAAATCTAATGGAGACTCTTTTCACCTAAGGAGGATTAAAAATAGACCTAGACATACCTAGGCTTAACTAAGAAACAAGGTTTTCCACTTTTACAAAATGGTTATAAGGTGAAAAGTGGGGCAACAAATATCATCAACCTTACTTGATGGATGCTAGATTAGGCTAGATAAATTCTTTAACTCATTCATCCTTGCCTCTAACTAACTATCCAAATCCTTAGTTAGTTTTTATGATAAGGTATACTTAGGATACAAAGCTTTCCCTTCCTACTAACATCTTTGAAGTTCTTTTATGTAAGTATCAAGATTGACTAAGTCATTCTTGATATTCTGGAAAATGGTGCTAAACAAGTTAGCATCATGGGAAATTTGAGCTTTTACCTTTGCAACATTAAAAAAAAATTTAAACTCTTCATCAAAAGACTTTAGCACTACTTGTGCTCTCAATTCTAGATCTAACGTAGTGTGTTGAACTGTCAAAGTACTATGCAATATATCAATCATTTGCATCAAGGATCTCTAAAAACTCTTTACTATCTTATTCTTTTATAGGTGTTTGGATAGGGATGAAATTAGATCTATCTAATCATCATGATTAGTGGCCAAACTTGCAAGAGAGAATGGAGTAGATGAACTAGATGGTTTAGTTTCATCATCCCTCTATTCCTTTGTTTCTTCCTTAGCTTTCCCCTCTTCCTCTTCTTTCCTTTCTTTTTCTTCTCTTTCCTTCTTCTCTTGAAATCTCTTTTTTTCTTCTTCCTTAATTTTTATTCTTCTACAATTCTTCTATTATCCTCTTCTTCCTTCCTTTTCCTTTCAACCTCAAGCAATTTTTGCTTGGCTTCCTCTATCTTTTTCTTTTCAATTTCTATAAGCCTCTTTTCTTCCTCAGTTTGCTTCAACTTATCTTCCACATCCTTAGTATCAAGTACATTTTGTTTAGAGCCACCAAATTGATTGGTGTCATCAATTTTGAGAGTAACATTGGTTTGATCAATCTTCATGGTATCTCCATAACTGATACTTCCACTATTTTGGGAGCTAGAGGAGTTGTTGTCTGTGATTCTGACATCTTGTTGATAGCTAGTACTCTCTCCTTCCTCAACTCATCCTTCTCACCAACCATAAATAAGAATGGCCTTAACTTATTTTGCAAGTATGGGGTGAATGCATAGACTTTAGAAGTTGAAGGTCTTCTTCCCTTGCTAGAGTCTTCTTCTCTATAAGTCTCTCATAGACTTTCTGGTTCACTACTCCCTTGATATATTTCATACTTAAATCATTCACAATGATATGTCTTATAGTAGAGATATCAATTTGATCTTTCTTGAAGTTATTATAAAGATCATAAAATGTTTTCATCTGAACAAAGTTTCCCTTATTGGCAATTGTTGTGTTTATCTTTTCAGTCTTTGGCTTCCATGGTTGTCAAGCTTTTCCCACTTGTTTAGGTGGAGTCACCTTTTCAACTTTCTTGATTTCTTCTTCCTTAACTTCCTAATCACTACTAGATTCAATTATCAACAATGTCTTCTACTTCTTTCTAGGTCTTGAAGCCATCTACTTGACTCTCTTTTCCTTTGTTGGAACTACTTGATCTAATCTCTCTGTTTTACTCTTATGTTCACTAGGCTAAACATTGGATACTACTACATAAGGTATACTCTATCCCAAAGTTTTCTCTGCAACTAAAATTGACAAGGGTTGAATATTCAATACACCTTGTTTCAATGTCTATCTCATAGCCTCAAATTCACTCTCTGTCATTCTAGCCTTAGATAATGCCTTCTTCATAATTGATTCAAACTTCTTGTGAGATTTCTTCTCCAAGGTTGCTTGATGAGAATGATGTGTGATCTCATCAAATGTACCAAATCTGTACTCAGCTTTATCTATCCTAGAATTCAATAATAGATTAATGTAGCCAACTACAACATCATCACTCAATTCATAGCTCACAAGATCCAAAAATGTTTCTTGAGGTTCCATTGCTTGAATGTATGTATAGTTAGTATCAACTAAAATACATATGTCCCCCTTGAACCTATCAACAATAGTAGGTGAGATCCTAAATCTCTATTTCATCTCATCTTGGAATGTTCTCATAATCAGATTACCACTATCCAATACCTTGTCTGTAGGGTGTCTTCTACATAGCTTTGATATCTTCTCCATAGTGCATCTATTACTACTCATAATATATGTTACTGAAAAGTAAAGAAATATCTTCAACACATGAAATAATATGTGATTAATCAATGATTGGAATCTAAATACACCATGCTTAGTTCTTTTAATCTTATCAAGGTCCTCTAAGAGTTGCATTCTCAGAATTTCAATCAAATTCACATGTTCTTTCTCAACACAAATCTTGTAAGCTATATATATAAATCCTATTGAAAGTTCATCTATCTTAGAACTTGCACAAAATGAGTAAGCTATTATTCTACTAAAAAATCTATTGGTGTAAATAAGTATTTACTTATTACACTTACTTCAATTTACTTAGGTTTAATGCATTATTTATTTATTTTGTATTATTTTATTATTTTTATTTGTGAGACACTTGGAAAATTGCACACCTTTTGAGTTGTCATGTAGACAACATAGGAGTATGAAAATCTATTTTAGCACATGGTGTCTACAACATTGTTTTGCGTGTCACACCCTTGTAGGCTTATCCTCACATCACTACACTTACTTTTGTGCTTAATGGAGGATAACCCATATCTGTTGGATATGTGCTTGGTTGTATGACACATCATGGTGTTGATTATGAGGCATTCTAGAAGCTCTCCTGAGGCCTTTATATTTAGGCATTCCTACTTTCATGAACCAGTTATTGAATACATTGTTATTCTGATCATACTCTATCTACTTTAGTTTACTATGTGCTTGTGTTTGAGCTCTTAGTTCCTGGGTGAATTTTTCCCTTAGGAAAATTCTTACATGGTATCAGAGAAACTTGGAGATTTTATCATCACATAGCTATTTGAGACCATGCTTGCTTCATCACCTCAGCCTGAATCTGAACTGCTATAGAAATCAGGAGTGTCCAGCACCAGATCTGACCTCTCCATTGCATCTAGAATGCTGAACTAGTGAAAATTGACTATAAACTTGGCTACCTTGGCCAAAATTCAACCGTGAGGAAAAATATTTTTGCAAATCAGAACCTGGAAGCTTTGATTTGCAGTATGGGTATGATCTTATTTTCAGATCTGTAATTCATTTTCAGATCTATTATTTTTCTCTATATTTCTATCATATTTTTTGTAAAATTTTTGGAAGTTTTTTAGCCCTTTTGGGGAGTAGAGAAAATTTTTTGATAGACCCGGGCAGTAACATCCTAGATCTGCCATTAGTGGAGTATATTTTATTGTTCACAGGGCAATTTCACAATAGCCAACCATACAAGTAATATACTGAGGGACTTAAATCACTATAGAATACCACAAATTTTGAGTGGTGCTCTATATTCCCGATGACAAAATAACCTCCCGCAACTCAAAAATCCAGTATCCTTTCGTTGGCGGGAAACTCTTTACAAGTTGTGTTGTGGCGATTTCATTTTATAAAGCACATGAAGCACATTCCCAATCAATGTGGGACAATTGAAACTAAAATTCTACAGACCAGTGAGCATATTTTGAATGGTGAGGTGTTTTCAGCATCGCTATACAATCTTTCGGCAACTGCATTTATTTCTGGCATGGGTTTGATGCTGTATTACAACTTCTGATGAATGCTGCAGACTTTCATCACCTCATTTCTCCTTTTTTAGCAGCGTAGTGGGAAGCATCTTCATTGCTGTTAAAACATTTCCCACCCACATGCAGACTATTACAATGCTGCCAAATGGTGACCAATTAATTGCCCACAACCATGTTAACAAATGGATCTGGTATTGCCACATCCTCACATGGAAAATGGCCTTCTTTTCCATGTCAACACACTGACTATGTGATCTACTTACCAGAAGCCTTCCTTTGATGGATTTGCAGATATGTTGATTGTTGAACAATCTCACTTGGTGGATTTTGGACTTCTCAAGTTATCTAAGACCAAAGCCTTAGTGGCTAGTGATGATCACAAATCTAGTCAAGGGGGAAAAAGCAACAACAAGAAGAAGCAGTGGAAGTAGAAAACACAATTTGAGACACAACAATCCTCCTCTCAACAAGGCGGTTCTTCTTCAAACAAGAAGGGAAGTAATGAAAAGAAGGACAAAATATTTTTTGCATACTACAAACAACCAAATCATGATGAGCATCATTGCAAGACAAAAAGAATTGATGAATTAGAAAATCTACTCAAGAAGAACAAGATTCAAGTGCCGAGTACTTCCAAGGATTCTACTCCTACCTCTTCAAAAGGTAAAGGTCAAGCACTTATGGAAAACACAAATTCTTCTTTGTAATAGATACTTAACTCAGGTGCCTCCTACCACATGGGTTCTTCAGAGGGAGATTTTTCTTTGTTGAAGCAATCAAAGGTAGCACACATCTCTGTGGGAGATAATACTAAGATGGAAGTTAAAGGGAAAGGACATGTCAAAATGGAAGATGGGGAATTCAAAGATGTTCTCTACGTTCCAAATCTAAGGTCTAATCTCCTATCAGTTTACCAAATCACTCACCTTGGAGATGGTCATAAGGTTGAGTTCCTTCCTAATTCAGTGATGGTGCTAAGTCTAAATGATGATTCATTGGTAGTAGTTGGGAAAGCCCATCATGACAAGAGGCTTTATTCCTTCTCCCAATTTGTGCCTAAGAGTCCTTCCCAAGCCTTGTTAACTCAGTCTACTTCAAACATCAACTTATAGCATGAGCAGTTTGGTCACCTTGACTTCCACTCTCTTCAAAAACTTTGCTCAAAATGCATGGTCAAAGGTCTTACTAATATCAACTTTTCTAAGGGAGAGTGTTCATCTTGTTTAGTGGATATGAATCTCAAGGAGAAGTATGATAAAAGGAAGTCTTCTTGACCTCCAGTTGTTCTTCAGCTAGTTCACATGGTATTAGCAGGACCCTTTATAGTGACTTCAGTCAGCCAAGGTTGCTACATACTCACATTTGTTGATGACTTTTTGAGATTCACTTGGGTCTTCTTCTTTCATCATAAGAATGAATTGGTTCAGAAGCTTCAAGACTTCAAGAATCATTTTGAACACAATTCAAGGAAAGCCATCAAAGTACTAAGGGTGGACAATGAGAATAGATATGTTGACAAAAGACTTAAGAACTTTTACAGAATTGAGGGGATTGATCTTTAGAACTCACCAGCATTCAATCTACACAAGATAGATGTTGCAGCTATGAGGATTAGGACTCTCAATATGATGGCAAGTTGCATGATAAAGGCCAAGTCTCTTGATCCTAAACTTGAAGTTGAAGCCATTAGTAGTGCTACTTACATACTTAATAGGTCTCCTCATCTAGCCTTAGATGGCAAAACTCCTTTTGAGGCATGGTGCGGTAGAAAACTAGTTGTGAGTCACCTTAGAGTCTTTGGTTGTCTAGCATGGGAAAACCTTTCTTACAAGAGTTGCAAGGCACTAACACCTAGGCCTTGTACCTTCATCATCTATGAAGATAATGCAAAGTCTTATAGACTAATGGATCCAAAGACTCATGAGATTTTTGTGAAAAAGGATGTTCACTTTCAGGAAATTTCTCCCAGCTTGTCCTCTACTCCTCTCCACACATCATACATAGTGGAAATTGATAGTGACACCAGCAATAGTGCTTCAATAGGTTCATACAAGTGGGGTTCTATCAAAAATTGCAGTGAGAGGTCACATCAGTCTAGCCCACTTGCTTATATTGCCACAATGAAAGGTCCATCTCATCATGGTACATCTCCTCTTCTAGCTCCAGCTTCAGTTGACTTAGGAGATAGACTTGAGGACTTACATCTTCTCATTGATGATGATTCTTCTACAGTTATTGCGAGGGATCACTCTGACCCTCACGTCCATTCTCTACATGATCAATCTGTACAGGTTGACATGATTGTGGATCCTTATTAATGGAAATTAGTGGAGGTCTCTTTGTCATTTGAGGAGACAGATGGTTCAGTGGAACAAGTTCAGTAGACATCCTTGCCAGATCTACATTAATTCTTTTTAGCATAGTTGGAAGGGGTGAACTTCAGCATCGGTACAGGGATACTTGAGCAGGTTTTAGGGCCACCATACATCTTCAACACTGTACCTTTGGCATTGTTTCTTCCTAAGGGGAGGAACACCATTCTGCATTCATGGACCAGCTTCGTCATCGGAGTAGCTTTCACTTGTTGGTATTCTTCTTTTGGGGGGGAGCCTATTCTATCTCTCTTCCTTCTCCTATTCTCTTATGTATATACTGGATGTATGTCATAATGGGGGGGGTCTTGATTACTCCATCCATCGATGCATCCTTATTTATCTCTCTTTTTGGGGGAGGGTTTTTCCCATGAGGTTTTCCCTCTTTCCCCTCTTTATGGGAGATTGCATATCATTATGTACATGGGTACCGCATATGGCCTAGTAGTGGGACCCATTATGCATATTCATCCTAGTTCCTAAGCTTATGGGCATTCCCCTAAGTTGCACTTAAGGGGGGGTGTTGGTGTAAATAAGTATTTACTTATTACACTTACTTAAGTTTACTTAAGTTTAATGAATTATTTATTTATTTTGCATTATTTTATTATTTTTATTTGTGAGACACTTGGGAGTTTGCAAACCTTTTGAGTTGTCATGTAGACAACACAGGAGTATGCAACTCTATTTTAGCACATGGTGTCTACAACACTATTTTGCGTGTCACACCCTTCTAGGCTTATCCTCACATCACCACACTTACTTCCGTGCTTAATGGAGGATAACCCATATCTGGTGGATATGTGCTTGGTTGTATGACACATCACGATGCTGATTATGAGGCATTCTAGAAGCTCTCCTAAGGCCTTTATATTTAGGCACTCCTACTTTCATGAACTAATTATTGAATACATTGTTATTCTGATCATACTCTGTCTACTCTGGTCTACTGTGTGCTTGTGTTTGAGTTCTTAGTTCTTGGGTGAATTTTTCCCTTAGGAAAATTCTTACAAAATCTCACATCATCCTACTTGATGGAGCTGATTACCATAATCTTTCCATTATAAACTGTTAGGAATAAGGTGTCTCAACCTTCTATAATTCCTATTCTTATTATTTGTTTTGTAAATTGTATTTCTTGCAAATAATGTTGATGTGTCGACATCTTGAATTGTGTGTAAGGAGATCATGACTAAAATGCTTATGGCAGATTCCTATGACATGTAAGAGCTATGTTAGGAAGATTCAATGATAGGTGAAGACATGTGGAAACTAAGATATTTGAGTACTATACACTCTACCCCAATAGTGGGGTAAAATTTTTTGGGGTTCCTATTTTCTTGGAGAATGGTAAAACCCTAATACGGTTTACCATTTGGGAGTAGCCCTAAAGTGAAGTGCATGTTATAAGCATTTTTAGGGTTGCAAAGAGAAGTGATGCAAAAAAGGTGTATTGTTGGCACTGCGAGTAGCTACGAGAGTCTTCTGTTGTCGATGTTGAGCTTGCACTACAAGTGTATTGTAATCTTGTTTTGAAGATAATACATTGTGCAGGTTTTGAAGGGGTGGGTTTGTTTTACCGAAAGGTTTTTCCCCACCAGAAAATCTTTGTGTTATGTGTTCCTTTCTCTCTCTATCTTTTGTATGCATGTTTGGCTGCAATATTGTTGTTTACATGATATTGAATCTGTAAGTGTAGATGATTTTAATAGGATTTGCATCATACTTTCCTTATGAGATTAGTGTAGAAAGCTATTTTTGCACCTGAGTTTCCTTACAAGTGGTATCAGAGCTTGATCAACTTTTGATCCTAGTTGTTGGGTAGGGTTTTTTGAGCTAATCTCAAGTTGAGTGGGAGTCTTGTGCAGAGCATCCTGAATCTTATTTGCAGATTGAGATGGCGAGTTCATCATATGGAAGAATGGAGGTGGAGAAATTTAATGGCACTAATTTTGAGTTGTGGAAACTCAAAATGGAAGACATGTTGGAAGATTGTGACCTATGGGAAGCGACTACAAGTGCTACAAGACTAGAAACTATAGCTCAGGCAGATTGGGATATCAAAGAACGTAAAGCTAAGGGTCTCATAAGACTCTTTTTAATCGATGCAGTCCTTTTGAATGTTCTAGATGAGAAAACCGCATATAGTTTATGGGAGAGACTTGGGGCCGTGTATCAGGCCAAATCTTTGGTGAACAAGTTGTTCCTGAGGAAGAAGTTGTATTCTCTGCGAATGGAGGAAGGTGGATCCTTAACAGATCATTTAAATGCATTTAATCTTTTGGCTGCATAGTTGACATCAGCTGGTGTCAAGTTAGAGGAGGAGGATCGTTGCTACACACTTTTGTGTTCTTTACCAGATTCATGGGACCATCTTATGATGGCTCTCGGAAGCACATTAATCACTTTCAAAATGGATGATGTGGTGTCTTTGCTACTATTAGAGGAGATGCAGAGAAAGGCTTCCATTTCAAAAAAAGAAGCCCTTGATGTCCGTGGGAGATCCATGGAAAGAGGAAAGAAAAATGACGATAAGTCTGACAATAAGGGCAGATCCAAATCTCGTGGGAAGTCAAAGACTTCCAATAAGTCCAAGGCAAAATGTTGGAATTGTGATAAGACTGGGCACTTCCATAAAGACTGTAAAGAGCCTAAGAAGAAGAAGAAAGCCTCAGATTCAGGTTTTGAAAAATCTCAAGAAGATGGCGATGCATTCATCGTAGCTTTGGTAGCCCATGCATCTGATGATGTGTGGTTGGTTGACTTGGGTGCATCTTTTCACATGACCTCTCATCAAAACTAGTTCTCAAAATATGAAGAGTTCGATGGTGGAAAGGTGTACTTGGGTGATGATTCTCACCTAAAGATAGTTGGACGCTGAAGGGTCACTATCAAATTTCCTGATGAATGAGTAAAGGGAATCAATGGAGTTATGCACATTTCAGGTTTGGCACGAAACCTATTATCTGTATGTATGCTGAATGATGTAGGTGTCCAAGTTGTTTTTTCTAAAGATGGATGTAAGATGATGAGAGGAGCTATGGTGCTTGCTAAGGGTACTAGGAGAGGTACTTTGTTTTAGCTTGATGCACACATTTCTCAGTGTAATAGTTCTTCTGTTTCAAAGAAGAGAGTAGCTATCACTTCATCCCCACCATCTGAATGAGTAGTAGAGAAGACTATGGTTAGTGGTTTTGATGCTAGTGCAACAAGTGTACCTAAGGGTTCAAACACTTTGGAAGGAAAGCTTCCTGCAGAAAAGACAATGTTGTGGCATTTGAGATTTGGTCACATTGGTGAGAAGGGTCTTAGAACCCTGAAAAATAAAAATCTTGTTGAGGGGTTAAATGATTGCAATCTCGAGTTCAACTTTTGTGAACACTGTGTATATGGTAAACAAAATTGTGTTTAGTTTTACTCTATTTCTCACAAATCTTCTGATGTTTTGGATCTTATTCATTCTGATGTATTTTGTCCTGTAAAAGTTTCTTCAATCTCCAAGTCTTTATTTTTTGTAGCTTTCATAGATGATTACAGTAGAAGGACATGGATTTATTTCCGTAAAAGTAAGACACAAGTCTTTAGTTGATTCAAGGAATTTAAAGCCCTTGTAGAGAATCAAACTAGTAAGAAGATTAAGTGTGTGAGAACTGACAATGGTGGTGAGTTTTGCTCAGCAAAGTTTGAATAGTTCTATAAAGAATAAGGTATCGAGAGGCATAAGACAACTTCGAATACCCCACAGAAAAATGGAGTTGCAGAGAGAATGAAAAAGACACTGATGGAGAAGGCTAGGAGTATGCTTAGTGGAGCTGGTTTAGAACAAAGGTTTTGGGACAAAGCTATGGCCACTATTTGTTATCTGGTTAATAGATCTCCTACATCAGCCCTTGTTGGTAAGACACCCATGGAGGTGTGGTCTGGTAAGAAGCCTTCAATTAGACATCTTCATGTTTTTGGTTGCAAAGCTTATGCACATGTTCCAATGGAGAAAAGATCTAAGTTGGAAAATAAAGCTATTAAATGTATTTTCATCGGGTACAGTGCTGGTGTGAAAGGATACAAGCTTTGGGATCCTGTGACTAGTAAGGTGTTGTATAGTAGAAATGTTATTTTTAAAGAGCTACCATCTTATCCTATTGTGCTACAACCAAATGAAAAAGAAAAGGAAAAAGATGTTGTTCAGTTGCCTCCTACCCCTGAGAAGACTGAACAGAGAGACCATGTTGGGTCTAATGATGAGGAGAACTCTTGTAGCTCTGATAGTTCAGAAGAAGAGGAAGAACAACCTCAACCTCAGCCCTTGAGGAGATCCACGAGAGAAAGAAAGCAACCAGAAAGGTTTGGTTATTCTATGTTAGATTCCAGTTATGTTTTTGCTTTGATTACTAACACTGATGAGCCTAGATATGTGAAAGAGGCTTTGGGCATGGAAGATGTAGGTTCCTAGATTGAGGCTATGGATGATGAGATGGCTTCATTAGAGAAAAAAAAAACATGGGACCTTGTACCTTTTCCTAAAGGGAGAAAATTTGTTGGCTGTAAATGCGTGTTCAAGAAGAAATTCTATGCAGATGGCAGTTTTGAAAGGTACAAAGCTAGATTGGTTGCAAAGGGGTATTCACAGGTAGAGGGAATGGATTATGGTGAAATATTCTCTCCTATTGCAAAGTTGACATCCATTAGATTTCTTTTATCTCTTGTTGCATCATATGATTTAGAGATAGAACAGATGGATGTGAAGACAGCTTTCCTTCATGGTGATTTGGAGGAAGAGATTTATATGTCACAGCCTAAGCACTACATTGTTAAAGGTAAAGAATCCTTAGTTTGCAAATTAAAGAAATCTCTATATGGTTTGAAACAATCTCCTAGGATGTGGTACCTTAAGTTTGATGCCTTTGTGTTGTCAATTGGATTTGTAAGATCGAAATCAAATCATTGTGTTTATTTCAGAATTGAAAATTATCGCCTTCTTATTGTTGCATTATATGTTGATGATATTTTGCTATTTGGGAAGGGTAAGGGTATGATTTCTAATTTTAAATCTTAGTTGTCAGCATAGTTTGAGATGAAAGATCTTGGGGCAGCTAGGTACATCCATGGTATGGAAATCAGTAGAGACGGGTCTAACAGAAAACTTTGGTTGAGTCAAAGTAAGTATGTGAAGTCTGTGTTGGACAGGTTCAACATGGCAGATTGTAGACCACTATGTGTTCCTATTCCTGTCGGAACAAAGTTATCTATAGATGATTGTCCAAAATCTCCTAGTGAGGTGGAGGATATGAGTAGAGTACCTTATGCTAGTGCAGTTGGCAGTCTTATGTATGTTATGGTCTGTACTAGACCAGACATTGCCCAAGTAGTGGGAGTCCTGAGTCGATTTATGGCTAATCCTAGATGGATACATTGGGATGTAGTTAAGCGAGTATTCAGATATTTGAGGGGTACATCAGATTACTCCATATGTTATCATGGTAACTCTTCTGGATCTCCACATTCAGTTTGTATTCATGGGTTTGTGGATTCAGATTGGGCAGGTGATATTGATCGCAGGAGATCCACCAATGCTTATGTGTTCACTATGTTTGGTGTTTCCATTAGTTGGATGAGCAAGCGACAACCTATGGTTGCTTTGTACACTATAGAAGCTGAGTACATGGCTGCTACTCATACTTGTAAGGAAGCCATTTGGCTTATTAGATTGTGTTCTGATGTTTGTGTTGATGCAGAACAGATTACTATTTGGTGTGACAATCAGAGTGTTATTTTCCTTGCAAAGAATCCAACTTTCCATGCCAGAATGAAGCACATTGATGTGCAGTATCACTTTTTGAGAGATATGGTGGAAGATGGAAAGGAAAATTTGGAAAAGGTAGATACTGTGAAGAATGTTGCAGATGCATTAATGAAACCAGTGGGCATTGAGAAGTTTAGATGGTGTTCGGAATCTATGGACCTTTCGGCCTATAGCGGTTAGTTCTTGTTATGTTCCTGTTGCTCTTACAAGGTGTTTGAAAAGTGGGAGAATGTTAGGAATAAGGTGTTTCAACCTTGTATAATTCCTATTCTTATTATTTGTTTTGTAAATTGTATTTCTTGCAAATAATGTTGATGTGTTGACATCTTGAATTGTGTGTAAGGAGATCATGACTAAAATGGTTATGATGGATTCCTATGACACGTAAGAGCTATGTTAGGAAGATTCAATGATAGGTGAAGACATGTGGCTACGGGATTCTTCTGTTGTCGATGTTGAGCTTGCACTGCAAGTGTATTGTAATCTTGTTTTGAAGATAATACATTGTGCAGGTTCTGAAGGGGTGGGGTTGTTTTACCGAAAGGTTTTTCCCCACCAAAAAATCTTTGTGTTATGTGTTCCTTTCTCTGTCTATTTTTTGTATGCATGTTTGGCTGCAATATTTTTTTTTACATGATATTGAATCTATAACTGTAGAAGATTTTAATAGGATTTGTATCATACTTTCCTTATGAGATTATTGTAGGAAGTTGTTTCCGCACCTAAGTTTCCTTACATAAACTACCTTAGTATAGCTTTCTACTTTCTTCTTAACCACTTTTTCTCCTATGGGTACACTACATTATTTTCTAAGACCAGTCACCTCATGTATAAGGTTAGCAAAAATGTCTACAACATTATCTTGCATCCATAACTTTTCATCATGTATTCTACTTAGTATAATTTGTGTCCATTCATCTATATCTAATTCACAGTATATATGATACTTAAACAAGTCCAATTCACTCAAATGATCAAATCTAGCCTTCACTGTCATGTCATGGTTAAAGACTATTTCCATATCCTTATTCATATATTCACTACCAATATACTCAAACTTACAATTAAAATAGTTTTCTATATCTTCCAAATAGACTATGCTATTTAGAGTGATAAAAAATGTAGAATTAAGGTTTTCATCACTAGGTTTTATGAAAACTACATTAAACTTAGGTCTATCCTCATTCTCAACACTGTGAAGAACTGACATATCCATAATTCTTATCAATAATATCCTTTACCAATCAAATAATGTAGAAAAATGATAAAATTTTCTTTCTAAAAATAGGGCTTTCTTTGAAATTTCTCTAACAAGTCACTTCAGAATGCACTTCACTTTGAATGTGTTTGCAATGAAGTAAAATCAATTTTGTACTCCATTTATGCATCAACTTGAAATTGCATTAATTGTGTACTTTGAAATTGCATTAATTGTGTACTTCACAAACATGAAAAAGTTTTTATTTGTGTTTTGCAATCAAATAACTGCACAAACTAATCTATCTAATTTTTAGATGTCACCCAAGGTTTACTATAGCCTCCTTTCATTGTGACAAACATCCTCAAGACTTTGGATCATCAAATTCTCTACAAAAAATGTACTTTTCATCTTTCATTATAGAATCAACTTTTACTATAATACCAATAACTCTAAATTTCATCATAACTTGTTTAGATAAGCTCCAAATTACAAGCGAGCTTAGGTACCAACTAAACACAACTAGATACATCTTTTCCAAACTTCACTACCTCTAATTTTGTCTCTGTATGAAGTTCTCAAATTCTAATGATGTGAACAAACTTAATTCAACTTAATTGAATCAAACTCAACAACTAACTTTGATCTTTCTATCTCACCATCATTTAAATATTCTTTTGAGATATTTGTTCCTTTCATGAATGCTTCATTAAGTTTTTCTCGAAGTTCACTTACAATGTTTCTTTGTTCTTCATTGTTGGAACTAGATTTTCTTTCATGGTTTCTTCTATCATTCCTTCTATTTCTAAAGTTTCTTCCATTGTTCCTTCTATCTCTGAAGTTTTTTTCAATTTTATAGTTCTTCATTGTGTCTAAAGTTATTACATAACTGACATATAGGTTCTCTGCTTCTAGGATTTTTTTGATCATTAGGTGCATGACAATTATGAGCAATGTGTCCTTATTTGTTACACTTATAACATGTAATTTGTCTTTTGTCATCATAAGATCTTCTTGATCTTGATGTCCTTTCATTAGATCTTCTTCTATCTATAGGGTTAGTATTTCTAGACATTCTATTATTTCTTCTATCATTATTATACTTAGGTTTCCTACAATCAATTGCATTATGACCCATACCATGACAATTATGACAATAAAAGTCCTTAACATGATTAAATGACTTATTAGGACAATCTCTTTTCATATGACCTATTTCATTACATTAAAAGCACTTACGTCTAAATTCATATGTAGTTTCCTTGGGAGTCTCCACTTCTTTAGGTTTCTCAGAAGATTGGATGGATTCAATCTTATCATCAAATTTGTCTTTTTCTTTTGGATCTGATCTAATCTTAGGTTTCTTTGTAGAAATGTTAATTAGATAACCAAGACCAGTCTTATCATAAGAAGGTTTCTGTATAGACATAGAATCATCAAGTTTTTATCTACTAGAATAGGGCTTCTCAAGTTGTTGTTTGTATTATGTCAATTCACCTTTCATAATTATATTGTACTTATTGAGTTCTTCATGATCTTCTTTCAATGTTTCAAAATTAGATGTTTTCTTTGCCAAACTTACTCTCAGATCTGCATTTTTAGTCTTCAAATCAATTCAATTTTACTAGGATCACATCTCAAAGTCAACTTGATATTTGTAATCTTCAAGTCATGCTTCAAGATCTTGTACTCTATCTTTAATTTTGAATAATCATCATCACTAGTTCCAGATTAATAGATTTAGGCTTGGATTTTAGATGATCAATATATTCCTTCAACTGACCAATGTATACTTTGGAGTCTTCATATCTATCCTTCAACTTATCTCTTTCTTTAGTAAGGAGATCAATTTGTTCAAGAGCATATTTGAGGTCCTTCATCAACTATTCCATATCCATAGGGATCTTACTTAAGCTATTAAGCCTCTTTAAAGTAACTGTGCTCTGATACCAATTGTTAGAAATAGGGATTATTGGGGGGAGTGGGGGGTTGAATCAATAATATAAAAACTTTAGTTTCTAACTAGGTATTATTACTTACTTTACACCATGCATAACAAAGAAATAAAGTAATTTTGAATAGAAATAGTAACAATGCACAAAGATAAATCATGACACCATATTTTGTTAACTAGGGAAACCCTAGCCAAGGGAAAACCTTAGTGGGGATTATACCCACTATATAATATACTAATATATCTATATGTATGTATATATGTATGTATGTATCTTCCTTGTTAGAGGATGGACCCTGTTAGGAGTCAATGAGAAAATTTAGTATAATAGTCCCCATTAGGAGACTTTGAATCCTTGTTAGGAGTTGTGATGTAATGTATGGAAGATGAGCCCATTTCCCAAACATGAAATTTCAACTCCAAGAAGAGCTCACTACTCATACAAGTAATCTACTTTTATTTGCATTCCTTATCTGATCTTCAATCTTTAGCTTAGTCTCAAATCACCAAATAGTTCATACAAAACTTTGCATATATTTCTTTCACAAAAGTTCACTCTCATGATAGATCAAGATTACACACTTCTTACCACAAGATTTCCTCTACACAAATACCATATGTTTACATAAAATACTTTTGGGTCAGCTAAGACCACAATTCGCTTTTCAAAGTTAGAGTAAACATCTATGCTATTTGCCCTAATTGGACAAGTAAATGTTTTGCAACCAAAACAATTATTTCCTTCAATTCTATTGTCCTGCTTCATGAAAACATGATTGACTCTATTTTGTATAGTCTGTACAAACTTCCAAGGTTATATACATCATCACCAACATGTATACTATCTCCATATAACTTCTCTTTCCATAATATGATGTCCGCAACATGTTATAAAAAAAATAATATATTATTGTAAACCAAATTCTATACTTAGACAATTTTTTGATAACCAAACACTAAGTATCTTTATTTTTGAGGTTTCCTATCAACATGTACATCATGTGTTTCCATTAATGAAAAAAATTACATATCACAATTAACCAATTGTCAACAACTCTCACCTTCATTTCAATTCTCAATCACATCTCAGTCAATACAAGATCTTAGTCAACATCATGACTTATTCAATAGAGACATAAATATAGAGATAAATATGGATATGGAATTCACCTCATGACATGTTAGAAACTGATGTATGATAAATCATTCGAAATTAAATCCCTCACAAACCTCCTTTTATTAAGTTGAGGTAGTGTGATCACTTAATCCATTGTATTGGGTGATCTCAACATCACTAGTTCCATTTCTATTTCCTTCATCCTTCTTTCTCCATGGTTGATTCATTACATTTCTATTCTATTCTACATCAAAATTTTGCTTTCCTTTGTTTTGTCCATTGCTAGGTGTTGGTACTTAGGTTTTGCATATCTTTCTCACATGTCCAATCTTGTGAAAACTATAAAAAAATTAACTTCCATTCATCAAACTCTTGGATTTTCCTCTAAAATATGTCTTGATGTAATTTACTACAACATGACCATACTCACCATATAACTGACAATTGTACCATATGTTTTAATCCCAATTGATTATGTTTCCCTTCTTAGGTGCATTTTCTTGCTTCTTAGATGTGTAGTTAGGTTTAGCCTTTGCTCTCAATTCTTGAGCTCAATGTCCATACTTCTAAAAAAAATTAGCAATGACAAACAAACCTAGGTGTAAATGGTTTATTACTAGTTTTGGATCTACACTCATGGGCTTGAAGTCCTTGCTTCTTTCATATAAAACAATTACCAATAAATTTGGCTTATGGTTTTTCTTACCACTCTTTCTTCTATAAATGTTCACTGTATGGCCTAACTTTCCACAATGATAGCATGTAGGTTTGTTATTTGGCTTTGCATTCTTTTTTATCAACTCTTTGATGATTATCCTTCCTCAAAAGATGATAGGTGGTCATTGTAGCTTGTCCAAATCTGTCATGGGGTCTTCTTTGTGATCTCATCAGCTCTTCATAATATTTCATAGGTTCTTTAGCTTTATTAAAACTTTTAATGAATTCCTTTTCATACTTTAATTCATTCTTCATATGCTTATCCTCAAATTTCATATTCACAATATCCATATCCTTTCTATTGAACTCTAGAGTTGTAAGGAGCAACCTATTAGCCATGTCAAACTAATTTTGAGCAATACTTTATACTTAATTGTTCTTATCATCAAGTCTTGTAGATGTATGACTTTTGTCCTCTTCAAATTTATTTATTTTTGTTTAGTCACTTCACACAATCTTATTGATTGGATTTCATGTTCTCTCTTTAGTTCTCTTACCATTTCATTCATGTTTTATTATTTTCTAGTACATCTTTTATTGCTACATCACTCTCAATAGAATTTCCATCATCAACTAAACCTTCTATGCCTTTCTAATTGCATGATTCCAAACTCTTTTCTCTTCTTTAGGGATTCCCTCAATTCTTCTTTTTCAGATTCAAGTTTCTATAATATAAGTTGTATCTCAAGCTTTTGGTTTTCAATGATCTTTCTTGGCTTGAAGGCCTCCATCTCCAAGATCTTGACTCTTAAGTGGTTAGATTTATGCTAAGAGAACTAGTGCTCTAATACCAATAGTTGGAAGACTATTGGGAAACTAAGATACTACGAGAGGGGATGAATCAGGATCTATAAGACTTTTAAACTTTTAAGAAATTATCAATTGATATCTTTCACCACTAACCCTTATCTCATCAATATCACAAATCATATAAACATATATTGAAATGATGTATTAGATCTAATTTACTAATCATAACCATAAACATAAAAGTAAATGATTAACACATAACACAAAGATTTGGTTACCTAAAAACCCTCCAAGGTGAAGGTAAAATTGGGGTGGGGATGAGACCCACAAATCTTCATTGTTGCCATTAAAAAGGTTTTCCCATTAGGGATACAATTTTGATCACTTCTAATCATCTAACCTATTAGGGTTCTACCCTGCTAAGAGCTTACAATACTTATTCAGTCTACCTTGATTAAAGGATTTAAAACATACAACAAAGTAAGCATTGTATTAGGAGATTTACATAGGCCTGTTAGGACCAATTTGTTAAGATATTTACCCTAATTCACTCTACTAAAATGCATTAGTACTTGATCCTTTAGTTAGCAATATAATTCTTGATTACAAATCTTCTCTTTCTACTATTTGATCCTTCTTTGATATGATATAAAAAAAATTGCACTTCACTATTCCACTTGGTCACTCTTCCTTGTATCACCCTCAAACTCTTCTTCAAGCATCTAAACTTTGCTTCTCACACATACACTCTGCCCATACTAAAATTAGGGTTCATATCATCTTTATATAACTAATTAGAGAAGGCTCTAGATCAAGATCACTGATCCAAATTTCTCTCGTTTGCCACTTAAACCTTCTATATTTTTTATTGGTTAAAAACCATACATAGGGATTAATGATCCTTCTCAAAATACATAATCACTTCCTTAAATTACTCCTTAATTATTAAAATATGCAATAAGTTGGCCAAAAATTATTTGCCTCAGTATTTGTACAATTCCAAAGAAATATGTTAATAGTGGCTCACATGAGAATTTTAACACTTCATCATGAATAGTCTTCATGCTATCCCTTTTCTTCTAAATGCTTTTAATTCATTGTATAACTCAGCATGAATAAACTATGTGTTGATTGGAACAAAATAGCTTATGTTTTACTTGATGTAATGCCCTGCCAAGGGATCCAAAGAATTTCACTAAGTTTGCCAAACAATTTTTTTTTTAAACATGAAAGTAAAATCATACACAACACTTGCGGAAGCAATAGTAACATCCAACTGAAAATAACATAACATAACATAATAGATTACATTCTTTAAAGATCCCTTAAAGTTGAATTACTTCTAATCATAACTTATTCATCTAACATTACATCCTTAACAATGAAATATCAAGGATACATCCAATATTCTTAAACCATATACAAGTGTACATTTTAGATTGCTCAATCATCCACTATACATGTTACAAGGTATGAAAAGCTTAAAAGAATAAACATCCATGTAAATAAAGTACATCATCATCCAATATTAATCCATGATGCAATAACATAATGAGATTATAAATCATACATGATACATCATCATCATAAAGATATAAACATCCATCATAAAAGATAACCATACATCACAAACATAAATAACTAAGTGCACGGTTCCTCCTAACCGTTAATAGCATCATTAGACCATCATGGATCCTAGCCATCCCTCCGTGCATAACATTCCAAAGCACCGAAGAGATCATCGGCTATAAACATAGTAGGAATGTCACTCCTAAAAACATCCTACTAACATGCAAAGTAAAGCATAGGATACCATCATCTAACATATGCAAATCATCAATATAAGAACGATACCAATAAATACAGCTATCATAAGGTATAACATCTATCATAATGATCCAAGAACATAATGAAGATAAATACCAATCAAGAATACTCCAGCCGTGGTGTCTCAAACATATCTCAAATGATAAGAGTGATAAAACACTACCACCCGACCGCGTGGAACCTAAGTGGTCCACTCTCACCGTGCTGAGGAGATAATCTCAAGTCCCAAATAGGATATCAAAACCACAAAGCATAAATCTCTTTAAGTCGAGGAATCCTAAAAGTATACTAACTCAAAGGTTCCATCACACAAAACCGACATCTAATTCCCAGAGGCACACAATGACATGTAGGAAACCTACTCTGCAAGTGGGAAAGTGTCATCGCATTTATCTCGTACAAGTTACCCTGGCAGTTAGCTAAACTCCACGGGTCCATACAGATCTCATGCGGCCACTAGTATCCTCTCATACTGACGAGGCATACTATGGAATGCAAGGTCTCAACTATGCGTCTCACTACTCCCATCCTATCCTGTACAAGCGCTCAAGGCATGGGCGAGTACATTGAAAACAATTATCTTTTTAGGTTCATTTAATCCCCATTTAGTGTGTAAATGTTATCACTTATTAACCAAACTTACAATGAGTTACCCTGGCAGCCACTTAGGGCCTGGCCCCCATTGCAAGCCACTTCCCAACACTACAAGTAGATTACCTACCCTAATGCTCATGGAATCATGAATCACCACAGTCCTGTACAAGCGACTGTAAAGAAAATCCAAAAGATAATCCATAAAAAGAATCATCAAATATCCACAAAATAAGCATCAAATATCCATGATAAAATCATCAACTATGCATAAAAACATCAAATCTCCATGAGCAATATCCATAGAAAATCATGACCACAATAGTTCTCTATTGGCAACTGAAGGCATTACTGATAATCATAAGTATCCATTGGTTCTCAATAACCAAAAATATATCATCACATCCATTGGTTCTCAACAAGCAACCAATAATATCTCAAAATCATACTGATCAAAGACTCCAAAATGGTTGAGTCAAACATGTCACAACATGACATCATCAAGAAATAAATCCACATCATAGTCCCATCATGGCGACTAGAAAATAAACCAAGGATAACTGATTGATGACTCAAAAATAATGGTTAAGTCAAGTGTCTCAGATACATATACATCTCAGCTTCACACATGAAGACTGATGAACAATAACAAACATTTCATAGAGCATACGATCACATAACCATGGTTGGGCTTATAAAGATCAAGAACAAATAAGATCAACATGCCAACACATCTCATAACCCCTGAGCCTCTGGTAACAACCTAAGACTGGTCAACACTAGTCAACCCAAAACCCAGAACAAGAAGCATATAAAATACACAATGCAAACACATGTTCTGGTTTACTAAGTTCACATAGTTGAATAATGTGTGGAGTTTCTTTTTCCATTTTCAAGCGTAGGGTTTCAGTTTCCATTTTCAAGTATACTTCAAGTGTCTAAGTTTCATCATTTGACCTACAAGTCAACCCATTTGTTCCCCGATAGCATTATCCTTCTATTATTAAGAATTACATTCTAAGAATAATTTAAGGATAATTATTCATTAAACTGATCATCATTGACCCTTAATCAACTTGTTCTTTTTATTTAACTATGATCCATATTCTAATTGATTAACTCTTCTTTTAAGGTTACTTCAACTTTCGAGATAATCAAATTATCATTATTCATTCATAAAAGAACCAATTATCAATCTTCGAATAAGAAGAATTATAACTTAATTAAAATGATCAATTAAATCAATCAATTGACATAAGTGCACAATCCATGACCTTTCAAAATTCTAATAGTTCTCAATTAGAAACTTAATTAAGTATTACTAAAGTTTGAGTCTTTTAATTTAATCGCTATCATCGTTGACAACCATATAATATCCAAAGTCATAATTCAAGTCATAAAACTTATCAATTTTGATATCAATATTTCTACAATCTCATTAAAAGAATTATATCAATTAAATCTCTACTACGTAACTTAATTATTAATTAAATCTAATTAACTCTAATTAATTTAATTAATAATTACATATCCAAGGCAACGTTCCAATTAATATCAGTTGACTAATAACTAATTGGAATTATGTAAGATAAAAGTAAACTATAATTCAATACTCAAATGATCATACTAATAATTCAATAATAATAACTTGTTAATATTTAATAGCAAGCTATATTTAATAATAGATCACATTCATCATTCTTTGTGAATACTAATGTTTCCTTAACTAATTCGTACTAATGATAGTCATTTCAAGATAAATCTCAATCTCATAATATAGTTATATTGACAACTCAATGATTATCATTTGATTAAAAATCAATTATAATCCAAATCCAAAAACTAATATATTTTACAAAACTTTAATCATTAAATAATCTTCACTAGATTAAATCTAATTGAATTTATTGACAACTATTTAAACCATTATTTATTAATAGTTTGTTAGTCCCAACAAACATTAATAAATAATAAACTATGATTAATCGATATAGAGAATCTTTACATAAACTTCATTAGTTATCATTTAACTAACTCTTAGTACGATTTAGTTATATCCATAATTTATTAATAATACATAACAATTCCAATCATAACAAGATTATTAATTGTTATAACAATGTCTATGACCTTTGTCAATTAGATCCATTATCATTTAAAGTCTCTTAATGAACATCATTAAACAACTATTATCAACATAAATTACCATCTCATAATTATTTAATGTCCCTTAAATATTAATGTCAACCATCTTCTGGCCCCTTAGTATTCAAATTAATGTTTTAAATTAATATCTCTTTTCGATTAACAATAGTTGACAATTATTATTAAATCGATAAACAATTATCAACATTCAACGTTTATAAGTAATAAGGTTGAAGTCAAGTGCTATATATGTATATATATAATATAACTATTACCAAAGCACATATTTAATATATTATATATATATATATATATATATATATATATGTATATGTATATATATATATATATGTATATGTATATGTGTATATATATATATATATATATATACACATATACATATACATATATATATATATATACATATACATATATATATATATTAATAATTACAATTCCGAAATATCATTGAAAGATCGAATTGCATATTAATCATGTTGCAAAATGGTTAATAAACAATGTATGCATTTTGCATTATGGCGCAGGCTTTAAGCCGCTGCCACCAAAGTACACGGCAGTGCCGTGTGGCAGAGAACAGGCCTGCAGTGGCGGTTGGGTGCCCCGTCACGGGTACTCTGCAGTACGTAGGTACCCTGCGAACACTGTCGCAGAGGGAAAGGTACAGGGTGCAGGTCCATCCCCCCTGGTATTAATATATATATATATATAATGTTTTTAAATAAACGTTTTTCTTTTCTCTTAATTCGATTTATAATAAACATTTCCACCATGTGCAAATTCGAATTTGTAGATAAAGTTTTCTCACTTACACAAATATATACATATATGTATATATGTATATATATGTATATACGTATATGTATGTATGTATATATATATATATATTTATATATATATATATATATATATATATATACAAAATTTGTTATCAATCAACACCATATTTAAAAAATACAGATATATGTATTTATTTATATGTAGATTTACAAGAGAAAATGCATACTTAGATTTAAAGAACTTTTCTAAATAAGTATTTTTCGTTTTTAAATAATTGTTTTCCATTAATTCCATCCAATAGGTTTAACTATAGACTTTGAAAACCTCTTTCTCGATTTGATTCTAATTCGAACCCAAACCCATTTAGATCTAATGTCTCTTTAATTGGATCTAGGGTTTTCTAATGTTTTCTACTCAACCAATAACATATCTAGATACCAATTCAATTGTAGATTCTAACACAAGAGTATTCAGACACATAAAATAGACATGATGAAGACAAGAAGGGAAATAGTGCAAAGAGAATATGAGACTATCACGAGTGCACCTGGACACTGATGCTAATTCATCATGCCTCAGAAGTCCATAGAAAATCCTTTCCTTCTCCATCATTCGCATTCCTTCCAAGATCCAAGCTAATCGAGAATTCCCCAAGTGACTAGAAATGCTAGAAGGAGCATAGAAACACATAGAAAATATATGAGCATGAAGAAGAATATGAGCTTGTAACTTGTAGCTTCCATTCAGCTTCTACTTCAGCTTGAGGCTTCCATTCCGCTTCCAAACACACTAGGGGAGCCTCTATTTAAAGGCCTCTAAGATGCATCTAGAGTGTCTCTAGAGACAACTAGAAGATAAGCATGACAACCAAGCATGAGCCTTCTCCAACCTTCTAGATAAGTCTTAAGGTTGTAGACACCATGTGCTCAAAAAAAATGCTAACTCCTAAGTGTAGACAACTTATGCATTCTTAGAGTGCAAACTTCCATGTTGTCTACATGACAACTCTCGAGAATTTGCCAACTCCTATGTGAGAAAATATTAAAATAATACACATTAATTAATATAATAATTAATTTACTCTTTCCAATTTTATTTATTTATTTATTAAATCTCATGCACTAACTTTTATAATTCCATTTTGCAATCTTAATATATTTATATTTTAATCACATGAGATCTAGAATCTTTTAATAATTTAAAATATATTTTCCATTTTTAAATTTCATTTTCCAAAACTTAATTGCTAAAATATTTATTAGCTTTAGTAATAATATTATTTAGTCATTTATTAAAAAAATGAGCTCCAAATATATTATTATTAAAATAAATATTGTCACATTCCAAATTTAAACTTTAAACTTTTATTTTCAAATTTAATTATTTTATTTAATTAATTTCCCAATTAATTAAATAAAATAAATATTAAAATATCATATTAATTTTCCATTAAATTAAACCATTAATTAAATCTTTTAATTAGGCTTAATTAATAGAAAATACTCCAAAGACTCACAAGGTAAAAATATGAAAAACCCATCATAGCCAAAATACATACAAAATCAAACAAAGGGTTAATATCACGAATTACGTTATCCAACGTATTCGGAGGGTACTCAACTTAGATACTTGTCCTAATTTTTCAATTAGAACAAATGGCTTAAAGGGTTGGGATTTGGACTTGAGAATTTATCTCCCCTCTCTTATCATTGAGATAATGTGATAGGGTACGCTCATCCTGATAATTCAGGGAAATCGATGCCCGGTACCTGCAACCTACATAAAAACCACGCATGTACAAGCACAATATATACTAAACTAAACAAGAAATGGTAGGAAGTGGTGCATTGTGTAGATCCCGACTAGAAGGTGACTACGACTCCCTTCCTTAACCACATCAGACACGCCATACAAAAGAAAACACGCAAAACAAACACGCACACCATACACATTCATCATTAATAACTGCAAACACTGAAAATAATCATCATGCATATATGAAATGTAAATTCTAAGTAATCTCATCACATAATAAACTGAATCCATAGCACAATATCTAATAATCCCAAAAGAATGCTGCTAACCAGCAACATGAAACTAGCTCTAAAAGAATTCAACAATGTTAGCAAAATGCGAACTAGGGGCAGGCACTACACTTGAAATGTATAGGAGAACTCATTGACCATAGAATCTCATGGCCTTAACTAAAATATGAACAATTCTAAATATTTTTCTCATCCTTCGATGGATGGCTCAGTCATAATGATGACCAACCAAATCTTTCAAATAGATGATTAATTGTTTGATACTAATAGACAACAAACTATAGGAGTCAACACAATTTTCTTCATTTTCATCTTATTATAGGTACTATTAGAATTTATAATATTTCCTTGGTTTTATTTATTAAATGGGATAAACCAAGGTATCCCTTAAGTTGTTTGTCCTCTAGTCCACATGTGAGGACAAGTCCTTTTTGTAATTCCTTTATTAACGAAAATAGTTTATTCCTCCTTAAGAGGATTATGACACTTGTTATGCACACACTTATGAATGTGGCTATCATTCACTTGGGAGTTACAAATAACTCCTCTTCTCATCTCCTTATAAGAGATGCTTCTCTCTCATTCTAAACACACAATCACGATGTAGTTCATGAAATGAGCACTATGGCTCCTCATTATGTCCTTCTCTCTCTCTCTTCATTCTTAAGCATTTTCCTCATTCATATAATTCATCAGGGTTTTTCTTTGCTTTCCCCTTTCAAAATCATTTTCTCATCTCTTGTGTTGATCTTGAAAAGCTCTTTAAAGTATGGTAATTATGTTCATCACAAACTCTCTTGGATTAATTTATAATTCTATAATTCTAGTTAATTTTTATTTTATTATTTCTAACATGGTATCAGAGAAAACTAACCCTTGTTTTGAGTTTAGTGATGAAGGTTGGAGCTCACCTTATTTTTACTTAGGTATCTCTATTTAAAAAAACTATATATTGTTTTTGCTCTTGTTTTAACAAGTAGCATTTATCAATTTTAGTTAATAATTTTTTAATTATATTTTTATTATTATTAAATATTTAAATAAATTTTTTTACATTATTATTTCCATAACATTTTATTGCAAGGAACATTTCAATAATATTAATTAATGTTATTTATGACTTACATTATAGTCATTTAGGTCTTTTTTAAAGAAATTCTTGCAATTTCTATTATTCTTAAATCTGATTTATGATTAAATTCTTATTCATCTTCAATTAATAGGTCAAACCCTATTCATTTTATTGTGAAAATATAATATTTTAAAAAATTTTAACTTTATTTTTACAATATTTAATCATAATATTATAATTTTTAGAAATAATGATTTTCTAATTGAATCTTACCTTATCTATTCGCTTTCTAGTTATCTTTTAGAAATTTCATTGATATGATCTCCAATTTTATAGAGACTTTCCTCTATTCTCATGATTTATCTCTTTCTTTTAATCCATTTAATTTATTGATTACCTCCTTTGCTTATTTTTCATTTCATTTATTATTTGAGGATAAGTTTAAGATTTTCATAGTCTGCAAGTTTTAATGATCCTTTTATTTTAATGTTCACATCCTAACTTTTTATAGTTTTTAATTTTTGTTGGTATAGGTCTTGCCTACAAAGTAGGATTTGTGTAGGTCTAATAGTTTTTGAATGACCAAGGGCATTTTAATAACTGTTTTAGATTTTTATTAAAATCAGCTGATCTTTGAAACAGATTGTGCCCAACAAAGTCTTTCTTAGCACTTCTTTTTTGAGTGTGATTGATTCTTCTTGAGAGCCCTATGTTCTTGTAAACTTTTCAATAGGTTCATATGAGGAATTTTAGAAATTGAAATCATGAAATACGATCATCAATTGGCATGTTAAGTTTTTCCTATAGTCTAGTGATCTTAATGGTAAGAAGGATTTCTTGGTTACTCAAATTGTCTATTTGCAAGACTTTATCTTCTAGACTTAAAAGAGAGAATTTTTCTTTCTCTACCTGCAAGAATTTTCAATTAATCTTATGTAGTTGTTGGATTTGTAAGATGGCACAGAATAAAGTTTGTTTCTTTTGCTAAATGGTTATTAACTGTAGCTAAATTTGTGATCCTTCCATGTAGTTTTCCTTTCAATTTTTGGGCAAGAGTATATGCTACCTCATCTTCTTTTGACAACTTAGTAGGCTGATTTTGAATGTCCTATAATTTTTTTATCAAATGCTTCATTTCGACGTCATTGTTACTAATCTCTTCTCTCAGCCTAGGTATACACCACCCACTTAACAAATCGATCTCTTTACGCAACAAAGAAAATTTACTCTTTGTAGCTGAGAACATTCTTTCCTAGTCTTCTTCAAGTTTAAGCAGTTCCTCTAGCTCCTGCTTTGAGTTTTCCATCTCCACTGTTAACTGTGAGGCTCGTGAATTATTGTATCTACTTTAAGTTTCATCTCATTTGTTCTATCATATTTCAATGCATACAATCATGGTAGGGATGGTAGTTGAGGGAACCCAGTTTGATGGCTATCAGTATGATGCCAAGATGAACGAAATACTACAATCTAGGTATTTACATTAGATCTACTCTTTATCACCACTTATCTTGATTATTTGTGATACATTGTCTCTTCAGGAAATGCACCATCAAAGTAATCTTTCCAATCGATTCTCTTTGATCAATGAATGGACCATATCCATTGATTTTAAGAATCATTTGGCTCTCATATTTTGTTGCTAGGCTTCATTTGGATTTGTATGTAGTCATTGTGAGGCTTGGTGTAATTTTTGGGATCATTGTACTCATATTTTTGAGGTGTGTTATATCTTGATTGATGATGTTATAGGGAACTAAGTTTTTCAAAACAATATCTCTTCTAGTGTTTATTTCAACTATTCTAGAGGTCTCCTTCCCTTCTCATGCTTCAACCTTTATTGTGGATTCTCTTTCCCTACTGCTTCTAAGGATGTGGATGTGTTGTCTGCTACAGAACTGTTGCCATGCTACTTGCTTCAGTGCCTTGTGACTGCCCTCTCTTCACACGCCGACTGCTCCTAACGTATTGCTGCTCCTTCCTGCTATAGTTTCATGTTCTCCTCCTTTTTTTTGCCTTGCAGCTGCACTCCTCTCCTCTTCATGCATTTTTTGCTCTTGCATGAGACGTCTCTCTTTGCTCTCCTACCTGCATGCTCTCCTCTTCCCTCTCCTATTTGTAGGTCTCATGATTAACTAATATTTTGCAGCATGGTAGTTTATTTATTATGGTAACACCTCCTCCCTATAATCTTTTCAATTGTAACTTTTTTTAGCACTTATTTCTTTACTACAGTGTGATCATATCCCTACTACATCTAATAAATTTGCATAAGCATTCGAATGTTTTGCAGGGTAATAATTTTATATACTGTCTATTGTCATATGTAATGTCTTTTTAAATCACCATCAGAATCTTACAAACTAATTATAACCTCTCCTCTTTAAAAATTTAATATATCTCTCTTGAAATAAAAAAAAGGTTTTTCTTCTGTTAGTCACGTTAGCTCTTCCTTTAAATAAAAAATAATTTTAAAACTTAAGATATTTAAAATGTAAGCATTACTTTAATTGTCTATTAGCTATATCTTTTGTGAAGAGCACCAAGGGAAAACAATGCATTTCTTCATACATGGCACTAAAAGTTAAGAAATTGAGATAGTTTATTTTGTTCTAGAGTCATGGAAATGTGTTGTTTTCCCTAGCACCCAATCTGTTCCCATGATTTTCCTTACATTGACTTTATGTGAATGCTTCCCTCACATGATACTAAATATTTTATGTTGTAACAAGTTCTCTTGGGTGATAGTCCAATTTTTTGAGGACTCTCACACTCATTAGTTTGACTTGAACTTGCAATCAGTGATTACTATTGACCAAGACCCTCAAATAATGTTTTTTTTCTAGTGAATCTATTTTCAGTTTAGCTAGACTATAGATTCTTAGATGGGGCTCAACGTCCTTTACCGCAAGGGGGTTAATTTACCATTCAGTGTGCCCTACCTTATCTAATTACAAGAAACATTATGATCAAAACATTAAATAATTAATTTATATTTCCTTTATCTCTAGGTGATAGGGCATGCTTGAAACAAATTGAAGGATAGCGAAGGATTTACTTTGGCACAATGACTGAGTGGTCCCATGGTAGGGGCCTAGCTAAGACTTTTTGTTGGTTCATGCCAAGATATTTAATTTTTAAAAAAATAACAATTTAAAAAGTTTCCATTTGCAATCTTTAACAATATTTTCAATATTGAAATTTTTTTAATAATAAATAGTAAGTCCATTTATTTTTTATTCTCTATGTTATTGATCAATTTTGTACTCTATGATTTAAATCTGAAAATATTTTATGAGTTGATTTTTTTTAAAAGTCTATATTATCTCTTTTAAAAATTTATTAAAATTCCTCATGTCACTTTTTTTTAAAAACAAGCATATAAACTTCAACATGAGTTTGTGTCTCTCAATTTTTTTTTCCTTCAAAAAAGGCATCTACTTTAATTTATTTTAATCTTAATATTTTAAAATATTTTCAATGCCCTTATATTAGAACTTTTAAAGATTTTTTAAACATGTCTTCTATAGATATGATCATATTTACTATGATCTTCATAATTTAAACAAAGTGATATCAATTTATTGATTTCATTTTTTTTAAGGAATGATATAATCTTTTTTTCATGTTCTTATTATAATTACATGTACATTTTATTTTTCCATATTATCTACATTGTCTTGATATTAGACATGATCCATATAGACTTTTAGAGGATTAGTCCATATAATGTTCTTCATTCCATGTTATGCCTTGTGATCATTCAACTGTTGGAATTTTAGATTTAACATCTTATTAGTTATTAAAACTAATGTCTATTACTCTATCCTCTCTATGTCCTTGTATTATGTTGAGTATTCATGTTATTGATATTCAAGGGTTTGTTATCCCTTAAGTCTCATATGTAGACAATCTTCTCATAGAGATTATATTCCAAAATATTAGGTATGGAAAGGTGATTATTTTCTTTAACCAAACTATTTTAGGTATATTTATTTGAGTATATATGGGGGCCCACATATATGCCCAGATAAATATATAATTTCTTATGACTATGATGATTCAAAAATTGGTATATTCCTTCAGAAAATGAATTAAGTACTCATGTTTACCCTCAATGGATTTTTCTATCTGATAGCCACATATTGTTTATTTCTCATTGATCTTCTCTGGATACCTACATTTACCTTAATTCTAATTGGATTATGAGTTATCTTACACATTTTCCTTCATTGTGATATTTTAATGTGCACATAGTTGCAGTTTTATGCTTTTATAGCACCATTATATTCGCATGTTGGAACTTTATGGTTTTATACCATTGATCTACATGATTTATATGATATTTGTTGAGTTTCATAGGGAGCCAATGTTTCAAGGTTAACTATGTAGGTCCCCTCAGTATAACTAATACATAGTTTCCTTATCTAGCCCATAGAGTATCTCTCCATCCTATATTGGTGTTCACTCATTTTATATGGAGTTTCCCTCCATTTGATCCTATCTATTCCACTTTGATTGTTGGCATTAAGTTATTATTTCCATTAGTGACAACACTTATCTGTATCAGTATAGCTACCGAACTCATCACTCAGTCTACAATGTATACTGAGCATTTAGTGGTTACCTTGTGCATTCATCACTTAAGCATTTTACACTGAGCCTTGTAGTTCACACCAAGCATTCAAGTGTTAACCGAGCTAAGTGTAGCTACCGAGTGATGGAAGCACAGTGCCTACCAAGTGATGGAAGCACAGTGTCTACTAAGTGATGGAAGAAAAGTGTCTACTGAGTGATGAAAGCATAGTGCTTACTGAGTGATGGAAGCACAATGTCTATCGAGTGATGAAAGCATAGTGCTTATCAAGTGATGGAAGCATAGTGCCTACCGAGTGATGCAAGTGCAATGTTTACCAAGTGAAAGCAAGGTAAATGAAGGATTCAATTTTTATCGTGTGATAGTATATCATCAAGTCTCCAATGGTTACCGAGTTCAAAACTACGTCAAGTGATTAGTATGGACTGAGCCTTCACTTCTACCGAGTGCATGATGATGTTGAGTAATACAGTGGACGTTGAGTATCAGAAGGTCACCAAGTCAGTTCAATGAACTTGAGTTATTTACTGTTTGGCCGACTCAATAATAGTTTTTTCAATTGTGTTTTAGCCGACCTTGAAATTTTAATTATTGGAATGGTATATATGTAATGTATTATATCATTTTCAAGATGCATGGAAATATGTGATATGTTAGAGTATCAAGAGAGATATGTAATGTTTTGAGAAACATAAATGCGAATCAACAGAAGAGCAAAATATTCAGCAAGGTCTACAAGGAGCAGTAAAGATTTATCAGTCACAAGAGGTGATCTATACATCAAGGATCTAATTAGAAAATCAAGTTTGTAAGTAGATCCACTATTTCATCCTAATAGGTGAATCAGTTTTGTAAATCCTTTAATAGGGTAGACTTAACAGTCTTTGTATAAATATCCTAACAGAGTGCATACTTAAGTGTATGTTTGTAAATCCTCTAACAAGGTGGACTTAGCAGTCCTTTATGCTCCTAACAGGGAAGATCACCAGAAGTGGTCAATATAAGCCTTAACAAGTCAACTTCATACTGCAGTAATGAAGTTTTGTGGGTATCATCCCCACCCCATTTTTACTTTTTATTTGGAAGGTTTCTGGGTCACCAAATCACTGTGTACATGTGCTATGGATGTTTGATTTCTCATATATGTAGTAGATTAGATGAATGAATGATGATTTGTTAAAGTGCTAAATTGTTTAAAGTTTTGAACTTACTGATTTATATCTTGAATATTTCCAACAATTGGTATTAGAGCATTTTTGGTTCTCAGGATAAATCTTGACAACTTGAGAAAAGATCAAGGACAATGGATATATTCAAACTTGACAAAGCTATTGAAAATGAAAAGTTAGATCTGGAAATTGCCATGGCTCAACTCAAAGAAGCTGAGGAGAATCTTTCTCAATCCCTGAAGAGAAGAAAGGAACTCACAAGACAAATGAATGATCATCAGTATGTTGAAGAAAAGATTGAAAACCTTTTACCATCAAGCAGTTCAGATGAAGCTAATGAGGCTATCAAGGAACTCCTAGCAAAGAATGGTTCCCTGTAAAAAGAAGTAAGAAAGCTTAGAAGAGAACAAGAAATTCAATCAATTAGGCTATGTGAAATTTTGGAACAGAGAGACAAGGCAAATGAAGACTTAGAGGTAAGAAATAGTCAATCCCTTCAGCACAAAGATCTTGTAAATCAACTATCTAATGCAAATGAAGAAATCATAAATCTAACATCTGAAAATGAAAACCTGAGGAATGACTTGATCATTGAAAGAAAAATCAATGAAAGCTTAAAAAGTGACTTGAGATCTGAAAGACAAATCAACGAAAGTTTGGAAAATGACTTGATCATTAAGAACAAAATCAATGAGAGAATGATGAAATCTCAAGCAAACATGACTCAATTAAATCAGAAAAGTGAGAAAAATCTTCATAGGCAAAAAGGCAAAGCTAGACTTGGTTACAAGGAAGAAGGTGAAACCTCCAAACAAGTTACCCAAAGGAATCAAAGACCTACTTGCAATCACTGTGGTAAGCTAGGTCACACATCAAACAAGTCTTGGAGCAATGGAAAAGGTAAATTCAATGGTAAATGCTACAATTGTAGTTAGCATGGTCATAAAGCTAATGAATGCAAGGAGAAACCAAAATTTGAAGGCAATTGTCACAAGTGCAAGATGCATGGTCACAAGGCATTCCAATGTAGATCCAAATCATTCAATCTAGCTAAACAACTTGTTAAAGAAAATCTTTGGATGGGATTACAATACCTAGTGTAGATGTCATTACTGTGGAGAATATGGACACATTGGTAAAGACTGCTCAAGGCATCACTTGAGGAAAAGAGACACAATAGTAAGATGTTATACATGGACTAAACTCAATCATATAGCTAAAAACTGCATGAATATAGGAAGAATTGAAGATAAAAAGAAAGCTAAAGCTAAAAACATTCGAAAACAAATGAGGCAATAGTGGATTACAAAATCTACCAAGCAAGATAGTTCAAGTGATGGCAATGTCACTCAAGAAGTGGGTGACTCCATCATTTCCAATTAGAATCATAAAGGATCTAGAACTATATCATCAAGCTATATCTAGAGCAGTTCTGAATGCAAGAAAAGAAAAATGATCAAATTAGTATTCCAGATACACAGAGATCAAACAAAGCATATATTTTTCCAAGTTGCATCTATTGAGGAAAGTTGATTATAGACCTTACTGAGCTAGGTCAGGAGCAACAAAAGTTTTATTCAATCACTGTGTTGCAAGATTCTACCAAGCAAGTAAATGACAACCTATCAAACACTATGCCATCTCATCTACCTCTGTACCAAGCATTTATGGCAAATTTCTATCAAAAGGGCAGAATCTAATTTTATTCTTCATTGTGATTTCAGAGCTAAGAAATTTCAAGCGAATTCCAAGCAACTTCAAGTGATTTCAAGCAATTTTTAAACTAGAAAATCTATTTAAAATTTTCTTACACTTACCGAGCAGCAATGGCATCTGGGAGTAGCAGCGGTACCAAAGCAAAAAGAGGTTCAAAAATGCTAGTAAAGGGTATAGAATGGAAAGTTCCCAACTTCAAAATTGTTTTGGTCATTGCAGAATCACTTGACCCAAATGGAGTTCAATAGAAAATTCCACCTAAGGTACTTCTTATCAATGATATTCATACTCATTTCAAATGTTCTATTCAAGAAATTGGAAACCTAGAGATGGACAATGCCCTAGGAGAAATGAGTGTAGATGGCTCTCTGAAACCCAAATACAAGCATCTTGAAATGAAAGTCTTGACTCATATCTTGCATATGCCTAGAAGCTTCCAAACCAAATGGATTAGGTATATTTTGAGTTGGGTACACAATTGGAAACTATGGTTAGAACAACTAGTGTTGATTACAAAGAAGATGATTCACAAAATCATGGGTCTACCTATGCTCAACAAAGTGAAGGTTACCAAAACCCTAGGTTAGGAGGAGTTACAGAAGCAAACCCTAGCCGAGTGGGATGGTAGAGGTTTAAAGGTCACCACTCTATCAGATGTCAAACTAAGATTTGGCATTCATTTCATTGCCCACAAATTCTATAGCTCTAGTCAATTGAACAATGTACCTTGTGTGTTAGATTATGGTGATTGATCAGGAAAGTACTACACATACTTCATAATTAGTGGGGTTTGAGGCATCGCCTTAAAAAAAAAATTTAATACTATTCATAGATTTTCCATTTATAGATTCGCCACTAAAGTTATGGCTAATTTATGGCTGACATGTTATAACCCTAAAGAGGTTTAATACTTGTATAAAAGGGTTTAGGGTTGGTTATTTTCATTATGTTGTGATGCAAAATTAGTTCTTGCGGTGGTATTGAGCTATAAGGGATTACAAATTGTAATCAAGATGTAATCACTGAATTGTAATAAGATTGGACTTGTTGTTTGGTGGATGTAGCCTAGGGATTGGGTGAACCATGTTAAATCTTGGTGCCTTGTGTTCATTTCTATGTGATCTATTATTTTCTATTATTGGTTATATTTGCATGTAGTTTTTATTTCTATCTGTGGTTTATCCTAACAAGTGGTATGAAAGTGAGGTTGTCTTTCAGTTATCCTCTATAGGAAAGTCTCATGGTTAAGTAGGAGTCTCATGGTTGAGTGGGAGCGATGGAAAATAAAGGTAAGCTAAGGATTGATAGGTTTAATGGGAAAAAATTCCAGTTATAGAAGATGAAAATGGAAGACTATCTATATCAAAAGGATTTATGGAAGTTGTTGGAAGGCAAAGCCAAGAATCAAGGAACTATATCAGAGGTTGAATGGGATCTTTTGGATAGAAAGGCACTCGAAAGCATTCGGTTATGCTTGGCACCATCAGTGGCATTTAATATTACAAAAGAAAAGATGACAGAAGATTTGATGAAAATCCTAGCGACACTATATGAAAAGCCCTCTGCTTCAAACAAGGTATTTCTCATGAAGCATTTATTTAATATGAAAATGGTAGAAGGTGGATCTATTGTAGATCATTTAAATGAGTTTAATACTATTACTAGTCAGTTATCTTCTATGGGTATCAATTTTGATGAAGAAATTAGGGCTCTCTTGATGTTGTGTTCTTTTCCTAAAAGTTGGAATGGCTTGGTAATGCCAGTGAGTAATTATGTTGCTAGATCTAGTACCCTAAAATATGATGATGTGATCGATGTTGTTTTGAGTGAGGAAACTCGTAGGAAATCCTCAGGTGGATCTACATCAGGAAGTGCTTTGAATGCACAAAGCAGGGGCAGAATGACTAAGAGAAGAAATAACTCTAGAAATCATGGAAAATCAAGAGGAAAGTCAATGGGGAGGAGGTCTCAATCGAGAGGACCAAATTATTGTTGGTACTATGGGAAACCAGGGCACAAAAAGAAAGATTGCAAGAATTGAAAGAAAAATGAAGGAGATAAATCAGATGGAGACAAGGAGGAAAATGTGGTAAGTAACAAATATGAAGAGGATGCTTTGCTTCTATCTTTAGAAAGTGTTGATGATTCATGGGTTTTAGATTTTGGTGCTTCATTTCATGTTACACCTCATAGAGGTTATTTCATTGATTATGTCCAAGGGGATTTTGGGCTTGTTTATTTGGGGGATAATGAACCCTGTCAAATTGTTGGAAAGAGAAAAATTAAGATTAAGTTGTAGAATGGGAATCATTGGCTACTACATGAGGTAAGACATGTTCCAAGGCTGAGTAGGAATTTAATTTCAACAGGTTAACTCAGTGATGAGGGTTGTGTAGTTACTTTTAATGATAAAAATTGGAAGGTTTCAAAAGGTTCTCTTGTAGTAACAAAAGGTGTGAAAGTAGGCACCTTATATCTTTGTACAGGTCATATTGTTCCTTCTACTTTGATTGTTTTAGAGAAAAATGAATGTTCAAGAACAATTGTTGCAGTTGAGCAGGGAGAACAAATAGCTGTTGCAGATTCTGATACAGCACTATGGCACAATAGACTTGGGCACATGAGTGAGAAAGGTATGAAAGTACTTCATTCAAAGAAAGTTTTACTAGGTTTGAAATGTGTTAATATGGATATCTATGAAAGTTGTGTGTATGGAAAACAAAAGAGAGTGAGTTTTGTAAAGACTGGGAAGGAAAACAAAAAGGAGAAATTAGAGCTTGTGCATATGGATGTATGGGGACTAGATCAGTTATCTCCCTTGGTGGCTCTCATTATTATGTTACATTTATTGATGATGCAACTAGAAAATTATGGGTTTATTTCTTTAGATAGAAATTTGATGTATTTCAAACTTTTAAGAAATGGAAATGCTTGGTTGAAAATGAGACTGGTAAAAAATTAAAATGTCTCAGATCTGATAATGGTGGTGAGTATTGTAGTAATGAATTTGAAGATTATTTCTCCTCTAATGTTATTCATAGATAGAAAATTGTTCCATGGACTCCACAGGAAAATGGAGTGGCTGAATGCATGAACAGGACTATAATGGAGCGCACAAGGAGCATGACGTTGCATGTTGGGTTGCCCTTACACATGTGGGTGAAGGTTGTTAATACTATAGTATATTTTATTAATAGAGGTCCCTCTACTCCTTTGGGCTATGGTATTCTAGAGGAGGCATGGACTGGTAAGAAGGTGAGTTATGGTATGAAGCTTTTGCTCAAATAGACTTTGAAAATAGAACCAAGCTAGAAGCTAAATCAAAGAAATGTGTCTTTTTTGGATATAGCATTAATGAATTTGGTTATAGGCTTTGGGATTTTGAAAATCATAAAATTGTTAGAAGTTGACATATTATATTCAATGAGAAAGTGTTGTACAAAGATCTGTTGTAGCAACATGAGAAGAAAGAAGATGATTATGTAGTGCTAGATGATACTCCAAAAGCTGATGTTTCAGCCATTCCTCATGATGTGCAACAACTGCAAAAACAAATACATCACACACCAATGAATGTTAGATGGTCAACGAGGCAAATTAGACCTCCACAAATATTTTCTCCCTCTTTGTATTCTATTTTACTTACTGATGTTGGTGAACCTGAAAGTTATGATGAAGTTGTGTAGGTGGATACTAAGATTCAGTGGGAGTCTGCCATGAAAGATGAAATGGACTCTTTGCTGAAGAATAAGACATGGGATCTATGCAAGTTGCCTATAGGTAAAAAGGATTTACAAAATAAGTGGGTTTATAGGTTGAAAGAAGAGGAAGGAGGTAAGAAAATATTTAAGGCCAGGTTAGTTGTAAAAGGATTTGCACAAAAAAAGGGAATTGATTTTGATGAGATATGTTCTCCTGTTGTTAAAATGACTTCTATTTGTACTATTTTAAGTCTTGTGGCTACTGAAGATTTTCATTTAGAGTAGTTGGATGTTAAAATAGCCTTTCTGCATGGTAATTTGGATGAATAAATATATATGGCTTAGCCATGGGGATTTGAGGTCAAAGGTAAGGAGAACTTAGTGTGTAAATTGAAGAAAAGTTTATATGGCTTGAAGCAAGCACCTTGGCGATGGTATCTAAAATTTGACAGGTTTATGCATGAGCATGGCTATAATAGGTGTCATTCAGATTATTGTGTTTATTTTAAGAGGTTGGATGATGATAGCTACATTATTTTATGTCTATATGTTGATGATATGCTTGTCACTGGGTCTAACATGGATCATATTAAGGGGCTAAAACACCAGTTAGCACATGCATTTTCTATGAAGGATTTGGGGGCAGCAAAAAAAATCCTTGGTATGAAGATTTGCAAAGATAGGAAGAATAGAACATTGACACTATCTCAAGCTGATTATGTTGAGAAGGTGTTGCACCGTTTCTCTATGGAGAATGCTAAAGCTGTCAGCACACCTTTACCTAGTCATTTGACATTGACTAAGGAGATGTGTCCTAAGACATAGGAAGAGGAGGATAAGATGTCCAAGGTACCCTATGCTTCAGCTGTAGGAAGCTTGATTTATGTTATGGTATGCACTAAGCCAGATATTGCACATGCAATGGGAGTTGTTAGCAGGTATATGAGTCATCCAATAATTGTTTACACTTTGAGGGCTCTACTATTGATTTACAGGGCTATGTTGACTCAAATTTGGTAGGGGATATTGATACTAGGAGGAATACTACCGGTTATGTCTTTACTATTGGTGGGGTAGCTGTGAGCTAGGTTTCTAGGGTACAGAAGATTAGTGCTCTATCCACTATAGAGGCAGACTATGTTGCTGCTACAAAGGCAGCCAAGGAGATGATATGGCTTCAGTTCTTCTTAGAAGAATTGGGACATCCTTAGAAGGATAATTATTTGTTCATAGATAGTCAGAGTGCCATTCATCTTGCAAAGAATTCAGCTCTGCATTCTAAGACCAAACACATACAGTTACGATACCATTTCATTCGATCAGTTTTGGAGGATGGATAGTTAAAGTTCAAGAAGATACATACAAATGATAATCCAGTAGATATGTTGAAAAAGGTTGTAACAAGGGAGAATTTGAACTCCTCTTCAGCTTTGGTTGGTCTTTTAGACTGAACATGAATAAAAGAACCACAGAGTCTAGGGTGGTTTGATCTAGTGGCAGCCCCATGTGGTAGTGGTATTGCTATAGGATTAGTCTCCAAGTGGGAGATTGTTAGATTATGGTGACTGATCAAGAAATTACTACACATACTTCATAATTAGTGGGGTTCGAGGCATCACCCCAAAAAAAAAAATTTGGTACTATTCGTAGATTCATCATTCATAGATTTGTCACTAAAGTTATGGCTAATTTATGGCCGACATGTTATAACCCTAAAGAGGTTTAATACTTGTATAAAAGGGTTTAGGGTTGGGTATTTTCATTATGTTGTGATGCAAAATTGGTTCTTGTGGCGGTATTGAGCTGTAAGGGATTACGAATTGTAATCAAGTTGTAATCACTGGATTGTAATAAGATTGGACTTACTGTTTGGTGGACGTAGCCTAGGGATTGGGTGAACCACATTAAATCTTGGTGCCTTGTGTTCATTTTTGTGTGATCTATTATTTTCTATTATTAGTTATATTTGCATGTAGTTTTTATTTCTGTCTGTGGTTTATCCTAACATTGTGAAGCTGTGGATTTGGCTTTTAAATTTGTAAAGAAAAACCTTGAATTTGATCTGTCAGAATTATTGTTGAGACAATTGAATAAAAATATGGATAGTATAAGGACTTCAAAGGATAATCCTTGTTAATTAGACTCTCTATTGATCTGTTTATTTTTCTATGTTCAAAAATTCTTTCCGTCAAAAGGAATAGTTGTATGGAGAAAAGACATTCCAATTTTGTATCAGATAAATGAGTTTGTAGTAGAAATGGGTGAAAATTTTGATAGCATTATGGACAATTATTTTGAGGATTTCAAGGAGAGAATGAATAACAGGCTTCGTATTCCACCAAAATTAGTTGAAGACTACAGAGATGATGTATGCTTTATGGTTGACTATGATAAGGTATACATTCAAGTAGTCAAACCCCGAGTTGCATGGGTAAAACCTTTTCCTTATGAGGTAAATATTGATGAGGCTAGGGATATTATTGAAGCACTGGTGAATGAGCTAGTAGACCCAAGGAAACCAATCTTTGAAACATGTGATGAGGCAAAGGCCAGAATTGAGGTTGAAATCAAGCTACCCTAGGCCATAAGCAAAGGCAAGAGGAAGATAGCAAAATTAAAAACTACAACAGGTCCTCTTATGCTTACCAAGGGAAAAGGTGAGGATGAAGAAGATGGTGAAGAAGAAGAAGGAGAAGAAGGAAAAAAAGAACATGAATCTAAAGAGGAAAAACCAAAGAAGAAAGGTAAGGTAACTATTATCAAACCTAAGAAAAAGCCCACTGCACAGTATTATCCAGAAGAACCAGAAAAGGCAGGCAGGAACCTATACTGGTTAGGCCTCCACCCACATTCGAGGAAAGGCTTAAACAATTGGAAGAGGGAGCTGGCATCACAAATTTCAAGGCATTGAAATTTGAAACAAGAACTAATGCTGAGAAAATGTAGATTGAGGAATTGGTACTCAATAAGATGGGTAAATAGAAATACTCCTCGGACCAGCTTGCCTCTCAAATCTCCAAAGAATTGTTGGAGAGATTGCAACCGAGATGGGATTTTGCCACCCAAATAGTTAAAGACATATATGTTCAATTTTTGAAGAATCTTCTACTAAGTCTCACTAGAGTAGACATAAAGGTAGCAATGAAAAACCATGAAGGTAAAATGATGATTAGATTTCACACATGTTTGATCTTAATTAAAGACATCGAGCATGTTTCAAATGATGCAACAAACATGTGGAAGAACATCTATCATTTGCAAAAGCCCAATGAAGATCTAGTTGAGATCAAGGACGATGATAGCAGTGATGGTGATGATTTTGATAGCACTCCATCCATCACAGTTACTCCAGGAGAGCTCCATGCACTTATGGAAGAAAAAGGGGAAGAAGACAAGGAGGAAGAAGTAAATGAGGAAGAAGAAGATGCAGTTAAAATTGTAGCAGAAGTGATTGCGTCCCTTCCTCACTCTCCACCAAAGACTATTACATCCACTATGGAGATAGCTTCTGCAAGTGAGATTGTGAGCACAATTGCCACATCAATTGCTCAATCTTCACCGGTCACCTCCTAGCTCTAGGTATCTGAAACAAAGGTGCCAAGCACTTCATCTACCGAGCTGTCTATCACTTCTTTAACCATTGAGTCAACCTCCTCAGCTCCTTTATCAACAACAAGTGTACCAGTAACTTGCACAATTTTTTTTTCATCAATTCCAACAAGTTCTATAGTTTTGTTTCCATTAGCATCATCTATATCCACTTCCACTCCAATCAATTCTACTATGGGTACTCTACCGATTATGATACCATTTTTGGGAAGTGTTTCAATTTTTTATTTGGTTAATACTTCTATTGGCATTCAATCCTCAAATCCTATCCCAATTTTTACTACTAGCCCTTCCATCTCCACTATTGTGTCTATTCCTAAGGTCAAACTAGTCATCACAGTAGTCAAACAAAAGCATCCATTAAGACTTTTGATCACTGGAAAGGAAATTGCAGAAGATATTGACTTAGATACAGAGATAGTAATTCCAAATATTGACTATGAAAATGCTACCATTGAAGAGATGAGGTTAGCTAGTCAACTAATAAAGATGAAAGCTACGCAGAAGTAGTTAAGGTCTGAAAGGAATAAGGAATACAAAATAATTAAGAATGCTGAGAATATAATTATAGATTTTATAGGTGTTGAAGTAGATTCTACTCAACACATTTTGATCCAGTTAGAAGAGGTTGTACAAAAATTCAATGAGGATTCTTCCAGACAAGAAAAACTTATTGAGAAAGCTGAAAAGAAATTTGATAATAAGGCGCTAAAGCACATTTCTCAAAAGAGAGCAATAAAGCAAGTTGAATTGTCAACATTTTTGGGAAATTTTGAAAATTCTTTTAATAATGCAGCATCACTTTTTGCTAAACTTTGTGATGTTTTTGGCTTCACCAAAGAAATAAAAGATAAGTTAAACAAGATTGAAATTGATATGCAATCAAGTGCATCAAATTTGAAGGTGGATTCCTCCTCCACAACCTCCCATCACACCAAGATTAGATATTTGGCAGATTTTTAGGCAAAATTATTGAGAGAGGAAGCAAGGATCTTGTCTACACTCATAGACATCCAGAAAATGATCCTTCCTATCATGGACACAATGCAAAAACATCTTGTACATTGAAAAACATTGGTCCAAGATCAGAACTTCTTAGTGGCTGATCACTTGATCCAATTATTAGCAGAAGTTCAAACTGGCCTCTCCACTTGTCAAATTTTGCAGCAAACTTGGGATAGTACTTTTGCAACCATTCTTAAGGTACATCAAGAATTTATATCTCATTTTGGTGTAGCCATATAAATTGGATATATACAGTCCTTTGGCATTATTCTCAAAAAGGGGGAGAAGATTCAGAGGAAGGTCATCACTATAAGTGATAGGGGGAGTTAGCACTCAATAAATTTTGCATGTTTACATAAGTATATTTGTATATACAATAGTTATACAAAGATTAATTTTGAAAAACCTAAATTCATTCAGTCAGGCTGTGTACATATATTTTGGCTTATAAGTGTTTTTGTCACTAATGGCAAAGGGGGAGATTATTGGCATTAAGTTATTATTGCCATTAGTGACAACACTTATCTGTATCAATATATCTACCGATCTCATCACTCAATCTATAATATATATCAAGCATTCAATGGTTACCTTGTACATTCATCACTTAAGCAGTTTACACCGAGCCTTGTAGTTCACATCGAGCATTCAAGTTTTAACCAAACTAAGTGTAGCTACCTAGTGATGGAAGCACAGTGCCTATCGAGTCATCAAAGCACAGTGCCTATTGAGTGATGGAAGCACAGTGTCTATCGAGTGATGGAAGCACAGTGTCTACCGAGTGATGAAAGCATAGTCCCTACTAAGTGATGGAAGCAAAGTGTCTACTAAGTGATGAAAGCATAGTGCCTACCGAGTGATGGAAGCATAGTGCCTACTGAGTGATGCAAGCATAGTGTTTACCGAGTGAAAGCAAGGTAAATGAAGGATTCAGTTTTTACCAAGTGATACTTTATCCACCGAGTCTCCAATGGTTACCAAGTTCAAAACTACATCAGGTGATTATTATGGACCGAGCCTTCACTTCTACTGAGTGCATGATGATGTCGAGTAATGCAGTGGACGTCGAGTATCAAAAGGTCATTGAGTTAGTTCAATGAACTCGAGTTATTTACTATTTGGCTGACTCAGTAATATTTCGTTCACTTGTGTTTTAGCCAACCTTGAAATTGTAATTATTGGAATGGTATATATGTAATGTATTATATCATTTTCAAGATGCATGGAAATATGTGATATGTTCGAGTATCAAGAGAGATATGTAATGTTTTGAGAAATGTAAATGCGAATCAGCAGAAGAGAAAAATATTCAGCAAGGTCTACAAGGAGCAGTAAAGATTTATCAGTCACAAGAGGTGATCTATACATCAAGGATCTAATCAGAAAATCAAGTTTGTAAGTAGATCCACTATTTCATCCTAACAGGTGAATAAGTTTTGTAAATCCTTTAACAGGGTAGACTTAACAGTCTTTGTATAAATCTCCTAATAGAGTGCATACTTAAGTGTATGTTTGTAAAATCCTCTAACAAGGTGGACCTAGCAATCCTTTATGCTCCTAACAAGGAAGATCACTAGAAGTGATCAATGTAAGCCTTAATAGGCCAACTTCATACTATAGTAATGAAGTTTTGTGGGTATCATCCCCACCCCAGTTTTACTTTCTATTTGGAAGGTTTCTAGGTCACCAAATCACTATGTACATGTGTTATGGATGTTTGATTTCTCATATATGCAGTAGATTAAATGAATGAATGATGAATGGTTAAAGTGCTGAATTGTTTAAAGTTTTGAAGTTGCTGATTCACTCCTCCCCTCTCAGTAACTTATCATATCTTGAATATTTCCAACATTTGATAGGATAATATCTTTATGGAGTTTCCCTCCATTTGGTTCTATTGATTCCACTTTAAAAGATTGATATTTATATGGAGTTTCACTCCATTTGATTCTATATGCTCTACTTTGAAAGGTTGATATTTATGGAGTTTCCCTCCATGTTGTTACATTTTTTTCCTCAATGAAGAGGATGCTATTATTGGACTTTTCCCTCCAAATTTAGATGATTTGATCCAATTTGAAGGCAATATGTTGTTAAATCCTCATAATCCATTACTTATTAATATCTTTAAAAAAATCATGATAATACTAATTTGATCAGCATGTCTCTCCTTATACTTTATTTTCATATATTAATGTGATAATTATTTGCATACTTCATTTCTTGGATCATGAGTCATGTAAGTTATGGTGATGTAGCCCATTAGCTTGCAGTGGGATGATTCATTAGTGGACTATCTATATCCAAGTGATTGATGCAATGTTGATGCAACTATCATTAGTTGGCCTTGTCTATGGTCATTAGTACATTAGTATAATATACTTTTCATGAGAACACTGATCAAAATTTTTTTTGCTTATTGATAATATATTGAGCATATACTATCTTGATATCAAGTTATCTCTATTGCTTTGTGGTAACGTGTTTTATTTCCCTGATTTTTTTCTATGAGAGTTTTATTATCCTTATTCAAAAGGATTTCTAATTTGCATATAACATGAAATACTTCTTGTGGATAGTTGTCTTGTTTCTTGTGTCTATGTTTTTTAGGTAATCCATCTAGGCACATACAAGATTTGATGTGCTTTAATGACCTATCCACTTGGCTCCATGAAGATCTACTTACACTCACAAGAGACCTTTTGCATAATTGAAGACATTCTCAAATCTCAAGTTGCTACTATTTAGCATATCATTGTAAAATTTGGGTTTAATACCCTTTGATGTAATTTCCCCAAGTAAAGATTAAAGGGGGGTTTTAGAATTTATAATCTTTCCTTGGTTGTATTTATTAAATGGGATAAACCAAGGTATCCCTTAAGTTGTTTGTCCTCTAGTCCAGGACAAGTCCTTTTTGTAATTCCTTTATTAAGGAAAATAGTTTATTCCTCCTTAAGAGGATTATGACACTTGTTATGCACACACTTATGAATGTGGAAATCATTCACTTGGGAGTTACAAATAACTCCTCTTCTCATCTTTTTATAAGAGATGCTTCTCTCTCATTCTAAACACACAATCATGATGTAGTTCATGAAATGAGCACTATGTCTCCTCATTATGTCCTTCTCTCTCTCTCTTTTCATTCTTAAGCATTTGCCTCATTCATATAATTCACAAGGGGTTTTCTTTGCTTTCCCCTTTCAAAATCCTTGTCTCCTCTCTTGTGTTGATCTTGGAAAGCTCTTTAAAGTATGGTAATTATGTTCATCACAAACTCTTTTGGATTAATTTATAATTCTATAATTCTAGTTCATTTCTATTTTATTATTTCTGATAGGTACTCATGGGAAAATGTGAACAATGAGTTCATCTCCAATTTATAATTTCTTATACATTCTTTTCACATCTACCTTACCCATGTACTATCTAGTCATCTTGATAATGTACTTCCTCACCTCCTCATGGATGTTCCTCAAATATTCACCAAAATCTTCTACTTTAGTGCTACTTATTTGACATTTATCCAACTACCTTAATTTAGAAGTATTTATCAGACTACTCCTATATACAATTTAGCATGGTGATTTAAGAGTACTCCTATTGATAGAATTGTTAAATGAAAATTGTGCTTGTGGTATAATTAGATCCCATCCTTTTGGCTTATCTCCAAACAAACATCTTAGTAAATTACCCAAACTCCTATTCACCACCTCTGTTTGTCCAATAGTTTGTGGATGGTGTGATGAATTGAACTTTGAATTTGTTTGTAACTTCTTCCACAATGTATTCCAAAAATACCCATCAAACTTGGTATCTTGATCTGAAACTATATTCTTTGGAAAACTATGTAGTCTAACCACTTATTTGAAAAATAACTCTATCACATGACCAACTAATGCAAGAGCATCCTAGGGTAGTTGGTTATCCTTCATGATTAAATTATTTTAGTGGAGTTGAGTGGACCTATCTGGGTCTTGGTTAATTGTTTCTAATGTATTTAATAATTATCATAAACCTTTAAAGGCATTTTGTATTTAATTTATGTTAGAGGCTAACATGTGTCTCTTCATGTAGTTAATGTAAGGGATATTTAATTTGTATCTTACTGGGCACACTTGTAGCTTTGGTTGGTAAAGGTAGGGGTTGTGGTGAAGTCTTTAGTAATTATTCATTCATTTGAAGGAGTGAGTGTGGAGATTAGTTGAAGAGAAAAAATTTCCTGAGTCTGTGGATGGAGCATCAAATGTGAGATAATTTATAGCATGATTTTGATTATAATCCAACTTGGAAAAGAGTGTAGAAGATGGAGTAGTTGAGTGAGAGAATTTTCCTAGAGTGTGTGGATAGAGCATCAAAAGTGAGGTAGTTTACACTTGGATCTTGGATAAAGTTTGAGAAGTGTTAGTAGTTGTGGCTTGGAAAACAAAGAGATTGCTCAGTAGGATTGCAAGCACAAGTTGAGATCTCCCTTGGAGATTTATACTAGAGTGTGGATCTAGAATAGCTAGTGTTTTTGTTAGATCTTGAGGGATCTTGCAGAATTAATATTGTAATTTCTTACATAATTGGTTGTAACTCAGAAAGCCTCATAGTTAGGCATGTTGGATGTAAATCCTATGATTATATTATGACAATTGACATTATTTTGGATCTTATTATCTATGTTATTATTTATTCTTTTTTTTTATAGATTTGTTTGGGGCTGGGAAATATCCTTTGGGGGTTCTCCTACATTGTGCTACATCAAGTGATATCAGAGTGAAGGTTGTTTTTGAGTGTGTAGACCAAGCATCAATGTTGAGGTAGTTTGCACTAGGATCTTGGGAGGATATGCACATGGATCTATAGTTATGAAGATGGAAGGTTGACCTTGTTTGGGAAGATTGATCTATTGGTGATTTATTGTAGAGGGTTTACAAAGATCTTGGAAGATGGCTCTAAGAGGATTGGACCCTAAGGTGATTGTGAATCTCTGTGATATGGTGAAGAAGAGGTTTTTAGAGATTTCTACTTAGTTTTGAGCTAGCTTGGCTGATCAAGTTAAGGATGGGGTGAGGAAGGCATTCCATGAATTTTTGTAGAACTAGAGTCTACCAGTATTGAAGAGAGTTTTCTAGCTAGTTAAGAGACTTCTTTGAGAGAGAAGATGGCATAGTAAGGTTGAGATGGAAGGGGTTGGTTTTTTTGATTAGTTTGAGGAGACTAATGCAAAACCTCTAGAGCAACTTGAAGTTGTTACTAAGGATATTCCTAACCTTGTTGATGTTGGGATAGTGATTAATTTTCATGATTAGTTGCTCGAGTCTGACATGGAGATTGCCGAATACTCGGTCATGAATGATCCGGTTGTTGTTGGTGGTAAATTGTATATTGTAGAGCATATCATTGTGACCAATGAGACCTTTGGTGTTGTGATTTTGGAATGTGTTGATGGAGATTGACATATTGCTACTGATATGGAGTCTATTTCTATTTTTGTGGATTCATTAGTTGCTGATGTGGATGAGGGTTTGTTGATGAGGCATTATGTTTAGCTTGTTCCTAGGAGTGAGCATGTTGATTGGATGGTCAAGATTGTAGTGTTTGATAGAGTAAGGTAGATGTGGATAATTTTTATTTTGGTTTTCGTGTTCCTATTGGAGTAGAAGCCTTTTTGTGAAGGTGAAGATGGTTGTGGATTTTCATTGGACACAAAAGTGTGGGAAACACTTTTCCTTTTGCACCTAATGAGTTTGATACAAGAGCATCCTGGGGTAGTTGGCTATCCTGCATGATTAAGGGATGTTAGTGGAGTTGAGTGGACCTATTTGGGTATTGGTTAATTGTTTTTGATGTATTTAATAAGTATTCTAAGCCTTTAAAGACATTTTGTATTTAATTTATGTTGGAGGTTGACTTGTAGCTCTTCAAGTAGTTAATATAAGGGGTATTTAATTTGTAGCTTACTAGGCTGACTTGTGTCTTAGCTTGGTATAAGTAGATATTGTAGTGTAAGTCTTTAGTCATTATTCATTCATTTGAAGGAGTGAGCATGGAGACTAGTTGAAGAGTGAGTTTTTTTTGAGTCTGTAGATAAAGCATTGAATATGAGGCATTTTACATCAAGATTGTGATTATCATTCATCTTGGAGAAGAGCATGGAATATGGAGTAGCTAAGTGAGAGAAGTTTTCTAGAGTGTGTGGATAGAGAGTGGAAAGTAAGGCAGCTTACACTTGGATCTTGGATAAAGTTTGAGAAGGGCTAGTAGTTGTCACTTGGAAAACAAGGAGATTACTTGGTGGGCTTGCAAGAACACGTTGAGATCTTCCTTGGAGGTTTCTACTAGAGTGTGAATTTGGACTAGTTTTGGTGAATAGATTGTCTTTTGAAGAAATAAACAAAAATTAACTCTAAATTCCCAGATAGGAAGATTGAATCAACACTATCAGTTGGATAGGTTATCATTGGATTGATAACCTTCCTCTAAATTTTATTAGGTACAACTCCCTATACATGATTTACAATGAATTAAAATATGGATGCTTTTAACTAGAAAGCACAAAAGGTTTACAAACTTCCACTCGTAAACATGAAATAGATGCGGAAGATTAACTAATTGAAAGAAATTGAATAGAAAATAAGACAAAGTTCATTTGCCAAGATGCTGCATTACAAAGTAAAAATGAAGAATGTATCTTCCATCTCTTGAGAAAATGAAAAATTAGAGCTAATAAAGATATCTTGAAATGATAACATAATCAGAAAATAGTGACATTAAAATGTATTTTAGAGAAAACTAAAAACAATACAAAGATCAAGATCGTGATTAGTGGAGAGAAACTACCTCATAATCAAATTTTTTATGCAATTATCCTCTAGTCTCCCTTCTCTAAAGTGTAAAAGACAAAAAATATCCTCTTACACATTTATAGTCAAAGTCACTATCTAAAGAAAACTAAAACTTTTCCCTTGCATTACATAAAACAAACCAAAATTTATCCTTTTCTCTAACACAGAGTTCAAAAACAAGCTTTGCTTTCCCTCCCTCACAAGGAATGAAATAATCTAGAACAACTCTTTCCCTCTTGTTGTAGCACACAGTCTACAATCTTAGGAAGAAGAAGTGGAACCCCTATACTCACTTGTTGTAACATATTTATCCTTTCCCCTGTCAGTTTCAATTCAGTTTGAGTAATTGATTCTTCAAAACATATGCTCTCCCCTCATCTTTTGATATTTACATCCTTGAAATGTGTAATGTTTAATTCATGATTAAACACTTTATTGCAATTCACTCTCGCATTAAATTTCTTTTTCTTATAGGATGGATAGAATGTTTAGATTTATATCTTGGTTATGAACTGGATAATGACACCTATTAGAGGAATATTTGGTTTGTGACTATATACCACCATATTCTTCTGCATTTGGAGTCAGTAATAAGCACATTAGGAGTCTCCATTCATGAAGGATGGCATGATACATGCTCGAGGTGCCTGTCACAATGACATGTATGTGCTATAAGAAAAATGACATTGCCAAATATATCTACTCAAAAATATCACAGACATATTTTTGAATTGCTTCATATAACTATCAGATCCACATGTTAAGAAGATCTACGCAAAGATTTTGGTTAGCATTATTTTTCAAACAAGTTACACAAATCCTCACATCTCTAAGTAGCTAAACAGGGTCTTGATCTAATGATGACTCATTGGTTCATATGAAGGCTCATTCAAACTTTGAGGTGACTCAATGAGAGGTTGGGTTTCATTATGAAGAGGTCGATTACTCATCTTCCTTTATCCAAACTAATACCTAGCACCTTCTCCCATGGGCATTAGTTTTGATATTTCTTTTGCATCTATGCCACAGTCATAAATGTTATGAGTATCTATTGATCAAATAGAATTAGATAGAACCATGTGTGCAATGAGAAACAATTCCTTCAATAAATTAATATCAATTTTGTATGGAAGTTTCACATGAAATGCAAAACACCTCTCTGCAACCCAATTACCATCCTTGTTAACATTTAGTTAGGAAAACAAATGGATTGCCACAACTTTAGGTACTTGAGGAAGATATGTATCTTTTTGGTCATCATCAAGGTGTCAGCTCTCTTGCATTTCAATGTTTGATTTCTCTTTGAAAATTGCTTAGATTTTCCTATTAACATTCCCAATGAATGGTAACACTTCCCATACTATAATTTTTTTGTCATGACTACCAATGACCACAATACTTCTATATGAATCATTACCATCAACCCATCATCAAATTTGTTACTTCTATGAGTATTGAGTGTGATGAAATGGTTGGGTTTCATGGGAAGGCCTGATTATTCATCTTTCCTTTATTCATGCCAATACTTGGCGTCCTCTTTCTTAGATTTCATGGTCTCTACCATTGATATAATAGTATCCGCATCTACTCCTCATTCATTAAGAACATGAAAATTGAACCAAAAGCCTTTCATGTCGATAGTTATGTCTTTATTGTTTACTCAAAACCACCCACGACTCTTCACACTTTTCCATACATTTTGTTCATGACCTAGCACTATATATATCAACAATGATCAATGCTATTTGGTTTACTATATGGTGAGGATGAGTGTGACTCCATTCATGATATTTCAAGTGTGTAAATCTTGAAATTCTTAATTATAATGATACTCATTTCATAATGAATATGCAAACCTAATTAGGTCCATATTATAGAGGTTGTGGATACTGAGTACTCATAGTCTATTGCTTTGGCATGAGGCTTTCAAACTGGGGTCCAAATATGCCATATGAGAGCATGGTTATCTTTTGATTTAGCAACTGAGCTCTTCACTGATACCATATCATTATTAATTTTCCATACCCTTGAGTTAAAGAGAGCCAACCTATTGAGCTACAACTTAACTTTTGAACCTTTGACCCTCTAAAGTTCTGAAATGAACTTGGATCATGCATTATGAGTCTTTGAAATTTTGAGCCCTTACTGACTTTTTTTCCTTAATATCTAAACAACCTATGAAACTCTTTACATCAATTGAACCAAAAGTACCAAACAAAACCTAGAATCTAAATACTACACTTTTAAGATCAGCAATTATCCCATGATACTGGGTTTATGAAGCCTTTGAACTAAATTCCAAATCTCTAAGATTTTAAACCTAAGATTCAACATATGTAAATTGAACCACTTTGAACTTCTTTGAACCTTAGTTCAAATTGATTCAAAACCATAAATTTAAAATTTAAAATCGTGTCCACATTGGGTACCAACAACTAGCTATTGTTTGGGTTGGATATTGATGAATCTTGTAGAATTACTATTGTAATTGCTTACAAATTTGGCCATAATCTGGAAGGCCTTACAGTCAAGCATGTTGGATGTAAATATTATGATTTTATTATGAGAATTGGCATTATTTTGGATATAATTATCTATGTTATTATTTATTCTTCTATTGTGTGGTTATTTGTTGGGGGCTAGGACATCTCCTTTGGGGATTCTCCTACCTTGTGTTGCATCACCAACATCACTAGCCTTCTTACACAGAATGAAATGTGTCAATTTTAAAAATCTTTCAACCTCCATAAATATCAAATCATGCCCTCATTGTGTCCTTGGTAAATTGAGAACAAGATCCATGCTTACATCCTCCCATGGTTTCTCTAATACAGATAATGACTAGTAAAAACTCATATTTTTCTTCATCTAAAATACTATACAACTTTGTATGAACTTCTTCACATTTTGTTACAATTGTGGCTAGTAATAATTCTTAGCAATAAAAGAAATGGTTTTATCTCTCCCAAACTATCCAACCAACGCTCGACTATGCTTCTCCTTGATGAGATTCTCTCTCATAGAGCTTCTTGGAATTTACAACTAACTTCCTTTGAATAAATTTCCATCCTAGATTATGAAATCCAATCACTTACTCTTGTCAACTATAATAGGTTCTATGTAAGTCTTCCAAGATTCACCAAAATCAAGATCCTCCAAATAAAAAATCTTGATTTCCTTAAACCCAAACACCTCAATCTACATCTCTATCAATAAAATTTATCTTCTACTAAGAGCATCTACAACTCTATTAGACTTCCCACTCCAATGTTTCAAAAAAATGTATAACTCTCCAAAAAAATTAGCCCATGATAAATGTCTTTGGTTCAATTTTCCTTGAGTGTACAAATATTGTAAAGCTTGATGACCAGTATACCAAAAAAATCCTTATGAAGAAGATAGAGTCTCCCCTTCTTCAATGCCTGAAATATAGCATAAAATTCCTAATCATAAACATAGTATTTTCTTTCAGCATTATTCAACTTCTCATTAAAATAAGCAGCAAGTCTACCTTCTTGGATCAAAACTACTCCTATTACAATAACACTAGCATCATAGTCTACTTGAAACAACTTGTTAAAATATAGTAGTGCTAAAATACGCTTCTCTATAACTTTTTGTTTCAATAGATTAAAACTCTTATCTACTCCTACAACCCACTTAAATTATTTTCTATCTTCTCTCATTGTTTTAGTCAAGGGTTCAAAAACACTACTAAAACCTCTTATAAACTTTTTGTAAAAACTAGCCACTCCATGGAAAGATCTTACCTCAATCACACTCCTTTGAGTAGGAAATTCAAGGATAACCTTCACTTTCTTAGGGTCCATTTTAAGACCTTCTACTAAAACTACAAATCCCAGGTACACCAACTCCTTCACAAAACTACACTTGTTTAGATATATTAGAAACTTTTCTTCCCTCAACTTATCAAAAATGTTATGAATATGAATCAAATGTTCTTCCAATGTCATGCTAAAGATCAAAATACCATCTAGGTACTTCATTAAGGAGTTGTACAAAAGTTCTTGGTGCATGGGTTAGCCCAAAAGGACTAACCACTTGTACGCTCCTTCCCTTGTGTTGAAGAGATTCTTTGACTGATCTCCTTATTTGATGTGAATATGATGGTGGGTAAAACAACAAACATGTGCCATGTTTTATAAAGAAAAAGTATCCCAGAACTCAAACCGTTCAACTTTAATAACATAAAAATGGTATTTGTGTTTAGAATTTGAATTTGATGTTGTTAGAAATGTTTAGAATTATTTAGGGGGGTGGGGGTTTGAATTAGTTACTCAAGGTGTATATGTACCACTTGAACTATTAAACATTAAATACATCATTGTCTAGGTTATCCTAATTAACTTGTTATTTCTCAGTCTGTACTATAAAACTATCAAAAAGATAACTTGGATTGTATAATGAAAAACATCATCACATGTAAAACATTCATAAGACATTCATCACAATCTGATGCTAGGATTTTACGTAGAAACTCAATTTGGGAAAAAACTTTAGCAATATGTCACTCTTTTTCACTCTTTTGAAGTGAGCTCTGTTAAGAGCGAACCCTACTAAAGGTTTACAATACACGTTGTTAAATTTGACCTAGTTAAAGGATTTAATCACCCTATTAGGAGTGGCCTTGTAAGAGGAATTTGATCATTCCATTTATAATGTTGCCTAGTTAATGGATTTATATAGATTGTTAAGTCTTCCAATGACTATTAGGTCAACCTGTGTTAGAAGAATTACAAAACAAACATTTTACAATGATAAGAAAGAAAATAGTAGGTTTTGATCTGTGTGATAACAACTCACTTTTGTTGGTTTAGATCTATGTTCATTCCTTATTTTGGTTCACTAATAATCCTTTCATTGTTATCTCTAATCTCTATCTAATTGGAAACCCTTCAAGAAATTAGTCTACTCTTCTCATCAACCATTAAGCCTTCTACTCAAAATCACTTATCAATAACAACATCACATCTACAAGCTTTCTCCTTTAGCTCTATATTCACTCTCTTGTGTGTGTTTTATTAACCTTGCTCTATATATGAACTCTCTCATACACACTATTTGGCTCTATTAGGCTTGACTTGACATGACACAAGTGTTTAGTTTATTATCCCTTTAAATATGTAATTTTTCCTTTACCATTTTCTACATCCACCATATACCTTAGTGTTTACCATCAGCTTCAACTCAATTTAATGTATCTATATAACTTCTTGATCATCCTCTAGAATCCTTATGTTAGGTCTTTACCTAATCACCATCTTGAATTTAATGATCCAACACATTGATCTAATCTTCAACACATTTTACATGTCCCAAGAAATCAATTGAGTCGACTTGATCTTACAATTCCTTCAAATTAGATATTTTACTATCACTTAAAAATCACTAAATTCTAACAATTTTCAACATTGAAATATAGTAGTGCCTGCCCCTAGGTCACGTTTTTGTTATCATTGTCGAACTCTTTTAGGGCTAGTTTTATGTTGATGGTTAGCAACATTGTTTTGAGAATATCAGATATTGTGATATGGATTCAGTTGATATGTGATGAGATTACTTAGAGTTTACATTTCATATATGCATGATGATTATTACATTATTTCTAGTTATTGATGATGATTAGTTAGATGGTTTATTATCACATGTGCTTTCTTATGGATACTTACCCCATACTTGTATGTGTATGGTGTGTGTGTTTGTTTTCTTTTTGTATGGCATTTCTGATGTGGTTAAGGAAGGGAGTCATAGTCACCTGCTAGTTGGGAGTTACATGATGCACCACTTCCTACCATTGCCTATTTAGCTTAGTATATATTGTGTATGTACATGCATGGTTTTTATGCAGGTTGGAGGTATCAAGTATCGACTTGCCTAAATTGCCAGGATGAGCGTACCCTATCGCATTATCTAAATGGTAAGAGAGGGGAGATAAATTCTCAAGTCCAAATTCCAACCCTTTAAGCCATTTGTCCTAATTGGAAATTAGGACAAGTATTTGAGTTGAGTACCCTCTGAATGCGTCAGATGACATAATTCGTGATATGAACCCTTTGGTTTGATTTTGTATGTGTTTTGTTATAATGGATTTTTCATATTTTATTTTATTAATCTTTGATATATTTTCTATTAATTAAGCCTAATTAAAAGATTTAATTAATGGTTTAATTTAATGAAAAATTAATATGGTATTTTAATATTTATTTTATTTAATTAATTAGGAAATTAATTAAATAAAATAATTAAATTTGAAGATAAAAGTTATAATTTTAAAGTTGGAATGTGATAATATTTATTTAAGTTAATAAATATTTTAGCAATTAAGTTTCGAAAATGAATTTAAAAGTGGAAAAGATATTAAAATTATTAAAAGATTCTAGATTGCATGATGTGTGTATGTGAATAAAATATAAATATATTAAGATAAAATAAGTGGAATTATTAAAGTTAGTGCATGAGATTTAAAAATTAATAAATTAAATTGAAAAGAGTAAATTGAATATTAAATTAATTAATGTGCATTATTTTAATATTAAGGAGTTTGCAAATTCTTGGGGGTTGTCATGTAGACAACATAGGAGTTTGCACTCTAAGTATGCACGTGTTGTCAACAACATAGGAGTTGGCGCACAAATTAAGCACATGGGGTCTACAACCTTATGACTCATCTAGAAGGTTGGAGAAGGCTCATGCTTAGTTGTCAACACCTTTTGGTTGTTTCTAGAGACATTCTAGATGCATCTTAGAGGCCTTTAAATAGAGGCTTTCCTAGTGTGTTTGAACAAGCTTCAAAGCTTACATGCATTTGAGAAGCTCATATGCTTCTACATGCTCATATGCTTCTACAAGAACTTCTAGTCACTTGGAGGTTTCGATTGGTTTGGATCTTGGAAGAATTGAGAATGTTGGAGAAGGAAGGGTTTCTCTATGGACTTCTAAGGGATGGCAAATCAGCATCACTATCCAGGTGCACTCGTGATTTTTGCATATTCTCTTTTTGCACGCTTTCACTTCCTTTCTTCATCGTGTCTGCTAGATGACTACTTGGATAATTCTTGTGATGAATGTTTAATTCAGATTTGAATGTTGATTCTCTCCTTGTGTGAAGAAATCAATAGAGAATTCAATTAGAAAACCCTAGCTTCAATTTAAGAAAGAAATTAGTTCTAAATCAGGTTTGGGTACGAATTAGAATTGAATTGAGAAATAGATTTTAAAAGGGTTTTTAAATTGATAGCCAAACCCATTAGAGAATTTATTTAGTAAATTTGGAGAACAAATATTTTATGAAATTTCTTAAAATTGAAAGCCTTTAAAATTGTGTAGATAAAGACATGTTTATTTAGATCTGCATACATACATATATATATATGTATATGTATATGTATATATATGTATATGTATATATATATGTATATGTATATATATATGTATATGTATATATATATATATATGTATGTATATATATGTATGTATATGTATATGTATATATATATATATATATATGTATGTATGTATATATATGTATGTATATATATGTATGTATATGTATATATATGTATATGTATATATATATAGACATGTATATATACATGTTATGCTTAATAAATCTCTGCATATAAATATACATATATATATATACATACATACGTATATATATATAATAATACGCATGTTAAAATCGCTGTGGAAATATACATTTGAAAAAATCTGAATCGCAGTGATGACAAACATTTTTAAAATGTTATAATAAAAAAATTATTTCATATTGCATAAGTTTGGGGGGGGGGAACAGAACCCACACCCCCGTACTCGCTGACGCCGCGGGTACCTGCTGCCGTAGGTACTGCAATGATAGAGGGTACGCAATACCGCTGTCGATGCAAGCCCTGTGACCGCAGGGTATCACATGCCGATGACGGTGTTTATATATATATGTGTGTGTGTGTTATGTTGTATGTGATTCGGTGGTGATAAAATTGAATTTCTCCATTTTGAATTTCTTAAAACATTTTTAAATAATTATCATTGTATATATATATATATATATATATATATATATATATATATATATATATATATATATATATATATATATATATATATATATATATTATGTATGTATATATATTTGTATATAAATATATATATATATATATGTATGTATATATGTATGTAAGTATGTATATATGTTATTAGTAATTTAAATTATCATAATTGATAAATGATTTGGATTAAAGGATCATCTTTTATAATAATAAATTATTTTGTAATATTACAATCTAACTATATAGATTTAATGAATTGATTTGGATTATGAAGAAAAGATGTTTATGAAATTAATTGATAAATTCTCATGTCAAAATTTACTATTTAAATTTAATGGGGGACGTTTGCAAATAACGTTTATATAAAAAAAATATTATTAGAACAATTAGAAAATTGAGTCTAATGGTTGACTTTTAATATTAATTATTTAATATATGTATTAAGTAATTAAGAGATAGTAATTTATATTATGTTGATTTAAATTAAGAGACTTTAATGATATTGGATTAAGATTTAATTGACAAGGTGTCATTTTTATAACATTGCTACGATTTGAGTTATTATGTTATTAATAATACGTTTTTTATTATTAAATAGATTATTGGTACACCTTAATTGTGCTAAGAGTTAGTTAAATATTAACCAATGAAGTTTTGTAAGGTTTCTTTAAGATCGATTATCTATAGTTTTGATGAGTTTATTATTTATTAATGTTTGTTGGGTCTAACAAACTATTAATAAATAATGGTATAAATGGTTTAAATAGTTATCAATTAATCCGATTAGAGTTAATCTAGTGGAGACTATTTAACGATTGAAGTTTTGTAAAAGATATTAATTTTTGGATTTGGAGTATAGTTGATTTTTATTCAATTGATATTCATTGAGTTGTTATTATAACTATAATATTAATAATTAAGTTGTGCGATAGAGTCTTAATAGAAATGATTATCGATAACACGAATTTGTTAAGGAAATATTAGTATTCATTGAAAGAATGATGAATGTGGTCATTATAGACTTATTAATGAGATATCCAATATGACTTGTTATTAAATATTAACAAGTCATTATTGAATTATTAATATTAGAGAATTGGACTATGGTTGGCCTTTAACTTACAAATTATGGCTAGTTATTAATTGGGTCATTGATATGGATATGTAATTATTAATTAAATTAATTAATTAGAGTTGATTAAATTTAATTAATAATTAAGTTATGTAATAGAGTTTTAATTTATTTGTTAATATCGATTCTTCTAACGAAGTTGTTAAGTATCTACATTGAAGTTGATAAGTTTTATTCTAATGACTTGAATAATGACCTTAGATATTTTAATGGTGAAGACTTAGTAATATTTAATTGAGGACTATTAGAATGTTAAAAGTTCATGGATTGTGTACTTATGTTAATTGATTGATTTAATTGATCATTTTAATAAAGTTATAATCTCCTTATTCGAAGACTAGTAACTGGCTTTCTTATAATTTAAACAAATAATGATCCTTTGATTATGTTGAAAAATTGTATTAAGAGTTATTCACATTGATCTTAGCAAACTAAAGTGAATAATTTTTATTAAGTGTCAAAGGATTTAATGAGTAAATATTTATCCTTATGTTATTCTTAGAAGGTAATTTTAAATAATGGAAGGATAACGTTATCGAAGGAATAACAGGTTGACTTGTAGGTCAAATGATTAATCCTATACACTTGAAGTATACTTGCAAATAGAAAACCAAAAACCTCCACACTTAATTCAACTATGTGATTTTAGCAAACCAAAACATGTGTCTGCATTGTGTTTTCTCTATGCTTTTGTTTTGGGTTTTGGGTTGACTAGTGTTGACCAGTTATAGGACGTCTACCAGAGGCTCGGGGGTTATGATTGTGATGTCATGATGATGTCTTGAATTCGATCTTTATAAACCCAACCATGGTGATGTGATTGCATGCTCTATGAGATGTTTGTATTCACTGATTGTTATTGCTCATTAGTCTTCTTGAGTGAAGTTGAGTTATATGTATCTGAGACACTTGATTTAACCATTTTTGAGTCATTGATCAATTATCCTTGGATTACTTTCTAGTCACCATGATGGGACTAAAATGTTGATTTATTTCTTGATGACGTCATGTTGTGACATGTTTTGACTCAACCATTTTGGAGTCTTCGATTAGTATGATTTTGAGATATATTTTGGTTATTGAGAACCAATGGATACTTTTGATTATCAGTGATGCCTTCAGTTGCCAATAAAGAACTATTGTAGTCATGATTATCTATGGATGCTTTTCAGTTGCTCATGGAGATTTGATGCTTTTATTGTGGATTATCTTTTGGTATTTCTTTCCAGTCGCTTGTATAGGACTGTGGTGATTATGAGATTTATGATTCCATGAGCTTAGGGTAGGTTATCTACTTGTAGTGTTGGGAAGTGGCTTGCACTGGGGGTCGGGGCCCTAAGTGGCTGCCAAGGTAACTCATTGTAAGTTGTTTTAATAAGTGATAACATTTACACTAAATGGGGATTAAATGAACCTAATAAGATAATTGTTTTGTTCTCGCCCACGCCTCGAGTGCTAGTACAAACTAGGATGGGAGTAGAGAGAATGCTTGGTTGTGACCTTGCATTCGATAGTATGCCTTGTCAGTATGAGAGGATACTAGTGGCCGCATAAAGATCAGTAGGGACCCATGGAGTCCTAAGCTAACTACCAGAGTAACATCTACATGATATATGCGATGACACTTGCCCACTTACAGAGTAGGTTTCCTACATGTCATTGTGTGCCTCTAGGAATTAGATGTTGGTTTGTGATTGGAACCTTTGAATTAGTATACTTTTAGGATTCCTGTACTTAGTGAGTATTTATACTTTGTGATTTTGTTAACCTTTTTGGGACTTGAGATTATCTCCTTAGCATGGTGGGAGTGGACCACTTAGGTTCTACGCGGTCGAGTGGTAGTGCTTTATCACTCTTATCATTTCAGATCTATCTGAGACACCGTAGTTGATGTATTCTTTGTTGGCATCTATCTTCATGGATTATGATGGTGGACATGTATCCTTACATTGATGATTTGAATATGTTAGATGATGTTATCTTATGCTTTACTTTTCATGTTAGATTACTTTTTGCATATGATGTAGTATGATTTAGGAGTGACATTCCTATTATCTTAATACTGATGATTTCTTTGGCAGCTTGGGATGTTACGCACAGAGGGATGGCTAGGATCCATGATGGTCTAATGATGCTATTTACGATTGAGAGGAACCATGCACTTAGTTAATTATGTTTGATGATTTATGGTTTGTGGTTTCATTTATGTTATTGCATCATGGATTAGAGTTAGTATGATGATGTAGTTTATTTATATGGATGTATATTCTTTTAAGCCTTTCATACCTTGTAACATGTACAGTGGATGATTGAGCTAAACTAAAATGTAATTACAAAAAGGACATTTGTATATTGTTTAAGAACATTGGATGTATCATTGCTAAGGATGTGATGTTAGATGAATAGTTAATTTAGATGTGATACAACGTTAAGGGATTCATGAAGAATGTAATCTGTTATGTTTGTCATGTTTACTTTTAGTGGAAGGTTTTTATTGCTTTTGCTACTATGTTATGAACGATGTTACTTTCATGTTTTTTTTTTAAAAATGCTACCAAACTTAGTGATATTTTAGATTAATTCTTTGGATCCCTTGGTGGGGCATTACAAATATTCAATCATTGTTTAAGCTTTCTGGCTCAACATCAACTAACTTTCTTAGTCGATGCTAATACTTGGTCAATGCTAGATTTTCTTAGAACTAACTATGGCTTGGTTGACACTAGCATTACTTGAAAATCCTTAGTAATTTACTCTTTTTCTTAGGTTGGTTAAGATTTCTTGACATAAATAATTACTTTTCTTTTTCAAAGTCTATCTAATCAAATATCCATTATAAATTATTTTTCATAACTTCAACCTTTCCTCTAGGTGCTATAGGTATGAGTAAATTTCAAGTCCTCTTCATCAATCAAATAGATATGATATTTATATTAAGTAGCAATATAACTCATCTATAGATTTGACATCAATGACAAAACAACAATTTTTCAAATTGTAAGTTTCCAACAGCTATATACTAATGAAATGTTTAAAATTGAATGAATTTTATGCCTATAATTTTTTTGATTTGTTTGAGTAAGAATTTATTCATTTTTTTCAAAAATTTGAAGTCCTTTTCTTTAACTATGAAAAAAAATATGGTGTAGTTCCTATCAAACAAGTATATGCATATCATTTTTATACTATAATTTGAAAATATATTATAGATGACATGTATAGCTAGAAAATAAAAATAAAAATATGTTTTTTTGATATATATTTTATTTGTTATAAGTACTTGTGGTTGACCTTATCATAAACCAATACTTTTTCTCCCTCATCAAAACTTCCCATCAAATCTACACCTTTTTGAAAAACAATTATATATTCTTGAAGAGGATCCCCTCCTCTAGGGACAAATATAAATATAAATTTATTTTTTATATGATTTACTATTTTTTTTTCCTTTTTGAGGTAGCATCTTCTAAAATTTTAAAGTACCTACTTATAACATTATGAAATTATAACATATTATAACCAATCAAACACAATAAAAGTTGTAGAATGGTGATATTGACTCTGAGATCTATAAAAGGGTATTTTTTGTTTTTTAAATAAGTCTAGTTTTGATAGATAATAAATTTGACCAAAACATGTAGAAAGGTCCTAAGAGGTCACATGGATCTATGTTTTTACCTTGGTGCACACTCTTTAGATCTGTCTTCCTGAAATACACATCTTTTATTAAACTATCCATAATATTATTCATCCTTGGCAATGGAAATATATACTTGATTATGATCTTGTTGGTACCTCAAGACTCTATGAAAATCCTTCATTTTCCATTCTCCTTTGGTGCTAATACTTTTGGTGCAACACATGGACTCAAGCTCTCTTGAATCAAGACCTTCTGAAATAATTCATGCACTTGTGTATTCAACTCTTCACTTTCTACTAGTGTCATTATGTGCGCTGCCTTGTTTGGGAAATTGGCTCCTAGAATAAAGTCCATCTGGTGATTGATCTTTCATACTAGTGGTAATTTATCATGTAAATTATCAAATACAATATCTAGAAAATCTTCCAATAAATATGCAACTTCTGCAAGCACCTCCCCAACTTCTTCTTCTTCATCTTTTGGAATTGAAGAAAAACACATATGCTCATGCCTCGTAACCTCTAGGAACTTCTTTCCATCAATAAAATCTTATGTTTCACCCCATCCTTTGTCAATGTATAGGTATTTGCACACCCATCATGTAAATCATCCTTGTCAAACTCCCATGGTCTACCCAACACCATATGGCATATGTTCATAGGTATGATATCACAAAGCACCTCATCCTGGTAGTTTCAAATCTTCAACCTCACTAAGCACTTGTCATTAACCATGACCTTGTGGTCATCCTATACCTAGGTAGTATAGTATACGTGTGGGTGTTTCTTTCTACCCTATAAGCTTTATTTTTGTGACCATCTTTTTTAACACCAGAATTTTAATACTTCCACTATCAATGCTCACCTCAAAAAATTTGCATTCACATTTTCACCTTCTATGAAACAAACTCCTCTTTTGATCAGGTTTATTCTCACTACTTAGCAAGACTATTTTGTTAACTAGGACTTCTCCTCATTCAACATCTTTAAAATGTGATGATTTGGCATCTCCATCAACATGCATAACTATGTCTTATCCTTTAGTTATTCTAGAATTCCTTCCTTGAATCTAGGAACACTCAAATGTTCTATTCCCTTCTTCTCCACAGTGAAAAAAAATTCTATGAAAGTCTTCTCTTCTAGATCATTACCCTCTTCCTCTTCCTCTTTGATCTTTATTATTCTGATCATGGAAACAATTGGAATTGTTTGTCCTCTATTTTTTACTATTACATCTGGCCTCATTCTTGTTCTTCTAATTATTATTTTGGCCTCCATATGAACTACTATGGTCCCACAATGCATGCCCCATTTTGAGTCAAAGAATGGGGACCCCCTAGTTTCAAAACCTCTATGAGGCACCCAGTCAAGGTCTAGATCATATTTTGGTCTCCTATAAAGTGGTGTCAAGCAAGTTAGAGGAGCAAAAGGATCAGTTTTGGGGAATTTTGTTAAAGAAGTGCTAAAAGCATACTTGCACACCTTAGAGGTGCATACCAAGGCACCACCCTAGGCTTGTATAACCCCAATGTTCCCCTCTACTCTTCAATTTTTTTTCTACTCCCTCTCCAACTATGCACCCTCACACCTTTCAGAGCTCTACAACTTGGCATCTACAATTCTCTACACTTCTAGTGCTCCATACCTTTTTATGGTAAAAAAAACACCAATGAAGGTATGCACATGCATACATGTGCATGTATGCACTCTCATTTGGTGCACATATAAAAAGGTAAATAAAACACAACCCTCTAAAGCCTAAAATCACAACTATACACATTAAGATTAATGATGCAATTATAAAGTGCATTAGTGCACCTTGTGCACCTATGCAGGTGTGATAGGTGCAAAAAATAGACTTGGGGCATAGGGGGGAGGGTGTTTGTCAAGATAATTGATTTTTTTTTTCTCAATTTTTAGTTAGTTGGTTCCCAATTAAGCATCATTATGGTCTTCTAACTTCAAAATACTAATTTTTCTTCCCTTTGTGCAAATATAATAGCATCATCATCATCTTCCATGGTGGTAAAGATGGCACCAAAACTAGTAGTGTTCAAATACCAAGGAGCTCTAAAGAAATCTAGATTCTAGGACAAACACATAGAGATCCAAGACATAGAATTGTGACATATTGACTAGAATTCTTTCTTGATCCTCTATGACAAACTAAAAGAAAGATCAACGACGATATCAACTCTAATATGGAGTGGGTTAGTAAAATCTTCTTCGCATCCTACATTAGTGCAATCCTTCAAGTTGATTATGACATTGGTCCAACATTACGTGCTAGAGGAGAAGGTCATAGAGAGTGTGATAGGAGAGATAGTCCTTATCTTAGGCCACATAACATTGAGAAGGTTTTCCATCTCCCTAGGGTAGATCAATACCTTCTGATATCTTACGAAGGTACCAAAAAATGGTATAGGGAGAATGAAGTAGAGACTAAGGAGTTGGTACAATCTAATTACCTAATTTATTGGACACCCTTGGGCCAAAAAGTAGGAAAGGTTAATATAACATCAGGATACATTATCAATGATATTGGCTACTCAATCATCCTCTTCCATAGAGCCATGGGCCTTCTTGCAATAGGTCACTTAGAGACATGGATAGTGCACTTTATCAAAACTATCAGAACAACAAAAATCCCTATTGATTGGGCCACTATCCTAATTGATAATTTGGATGAGCAACTAATAATGATAAAGAATGATCACCACTTTTACATGACTTCTTACATGGTATATCTATTGGTAACAAGGACCATGAACTACCCAAGGTTGTATAGAAAGGGAATCATGCAAGATGCAAATGATTGTCCCTATGTAGTATATGCACAACTTGTGAAGAAGAATCCCCCACTACAAAGTGTATAATACATGGTAGTAAATGATGGTTTCATACTTGAAATAATTAGGTTTATAGAAGGTGATTATGCTAAAAGGATGTCAGTAGAGGCTACTACAAGGATAACTAAATTTAGTTCCTACTACATCTAGTTCAAGACATTTACCTATCTTTGGGTAGTTGGTACTCTTTTGTGCCCCAAGAAGCTCCCAAGATACCCATCATACATGCTCATACTTCTAGACATAGCTCACCAACAAACTTTTGCATATAACAAAGTGAATAAACAACATAAGAAAATGTGGGTATGGTCGATCACCATTGGAGCATTCAAAGTAAAGAAGAAGCAAGATATTGCTACATTTAAATTAGAATGTGATCAATATCCCCTGGAAGATTATTAGGCTTCATGCCCTTATTTTGATAATATTGGGATGGTGAAAAATCTAGTGGGCAAGAAATGTGTACATGAGGAAACATTGAAAGATTATTGGATGAATATGATAGATGACTACGATATCTATATTATCATGGACTATTATATAATGAGTATACACTTGGAAAAAAAGGTACTAAACATGGAGATACCCTTAAAGGCCTAGGACAAGGATGTCCCTAAGATAATATATCCCTTATAAAATAGGGATAAGATCTATGATAGGCCCATCATGAATGCAAAAATAAGGCATGAGAAGAATGATGGTATGGATCATCGTGGTTGACATGCGATCAAACTTACAAGGGAATGGATTAGCAAACCATTTCAAATGGATCTAGTTCCCTAGGAAATACCTCTCAAGGCTACATCTAGACCCAAGAAAAGAAAAGGAACACAAGTAACTATACCAACCTACCCCACCAAATCACCTATGATGCTAGAAATGGTAAACCAACATGAGTGGGAGGTCAAGTATTTTGAGATAAGTAAAGGAAAGGGAAGCCCCTAGGAAAAGAAAGTAAGTGGTCAAGGCCTAGGAAACATAAACCCCAAGAGAGTAGGAGCAAGCTCAACAAGAGTCATAAGAGAAAGGAGTACCAAAATGATGGTGGTAGAAGTGAAAAGAATAAGATTAAAGAAGAAGAACACTTTGTATCCATAGGTGCTAGAAACCATCCCTAAAGTAGAGGATGAGGAAGAATAGCAACAAATTGATTTTGTCCCTTTGAATAAGATAACTCACTCGGCTACTACAATAGAACAAGAGCGAAGGGGAAGATCTAATCAAACACTTGCATCTATACCTAGGGATCCCATTCATGTTGAGACCTTAGAAGATGCACAACATAAATGGATTGAAGAAATGGAGGGTGAAGGAGCATATATTTTTGACCTCTCAAATGTTTATTTTATGCTTGTAGGCACTAAAATGGTGGGAGATAAGATATGGGATACTCCCAAGAATGATTTATTAGGAGAGGTTTGGAATTAATTACCTCCTCTAGCTCAAGGACCTCTTGGTATTCCTCCACCACCAGCATAGGAAATGGTAGTGATAATGGATAAAGGGTCAGTAGCTCCACCTCCTCTAGAGATACAAGCAAAAATAGATAGTTAGAATACAAAGAAAGGAAAATATGTATAGTTGAAAGTTGATGAAGTATTTGAGGAAGGATAGATAATAGAAGAAATGCAACAACTTCATCTAGATATAGAGGCTAGGTACTTAGCCCAACATAGCACAAAAACTCTCTCTAAAGATCTCCCTCGACACAAGAAGACTATAGAGAGGAGTGATAAGGGAAATGAGCTTCTTTTAGAACTAACTTCTTTAGTACAATACATGTCACCAATGGGTACTATATCATCATGGCTAAAGAAAGAGATCATGTTCTAACAAAAGAAGGAGATGGAGCTCTCTGAAGATGATGGAATGAAGGAATTGATAAAAGTGATGAAGAAGCCTAAGCTACCTAAGGGTGATGCTAGAACACTTTTCTTCATTATGAAGAATCAATATCATGACATTCTAGCATACATCTCCATTCCACCAACTCATGCCAACCCCAAAGAATTGACTCCAAAATATTATTAGATGAAGGAGGTCATATTGGGAAAGCCCATGGTGGATACAACAAAGGCCTTGAGTGCTATGGGCCTCAAGTAAGTGTTTAAGAATATGGATAGGGATAATTCAAAGATTATAATGTTGTGAAAGAAGAATGATCTATTGAGAGGTTACCTGAATGAAGTGGTGGGACCTATAGACCTGGATAATCCTAAGATTTCTCTTTGAGCCACACTAGAAAGGAAGCAGGCAAGACAATAGATGGGTTCATTTTTTGATGCTTGTTAGCAATGGTGTCATAGTTTCAAGGAGAGGGGATTAAAAATTATGTAGGGTAATTTTAACTTGTTGCACAATATCTAAACTAATGCCAAAAATTGGTTTCCATTATAAACCATGATTTTGGGATAATGACTTGCAAGCACTTAGATCTAGTAAAGGGAAAAGGCACCAGATGCTAATTGAGATATAATCAATAGATGAGCTAGATAAGTTAGATGATTGGATAGAAAAGATATTTTTGGGGAATAAGGTTATGGAGGGATTACATGAAGGTATTCAAAATATTAAGAATAAAGAACAAGAGCAATTTTTGGAAGTGGATAAGTACTACAATGTCGCTAGCCTTGATATTTTTGAAGATTAGTCAAATACCAATATTTTCTTAGTGCAAACAATGGTTCAAAAATTTAGATATGCATTCAAAAATGTTTCATTAGAAGATGATATAAGAAAAGCATTTAAAACTAAAGAGGTATTGTTGGTGTAGACACCTAAAAATCCTTTAGAAAATAAAGTATTTTTATTTTCTGAAAAATTCCCGATGACATCATCATTTATTAATTAATTAATTATTTAATTAATTAATTAATTAATTTTTATGCCATTAAATCCTTTTATCTTAATTAAAAATATTTAATTAAGGAATCCCTCCCAAAAATGTTTAAATCTTATTTAAACATTATTTCCTTATTTATTAATTATTTAATTAATAAATTGACCAAAAATCCTAAAATAAATAAAAAATTTATTTTTTTCCCAAAAGTTGGCCAATTTCCTTATGACCAATAACCTCTTCCAAAATCTTCTAATCCTTCTTTAATTTTGATTAAAGGCTAATCCCATCATTTCCTACCCCTAATCCCAACTCAAAATATTTAATTAAAATTAAATATTAATCCTCATGTTTATTAAAAAAGTTTTAATAAATATCTCCTCAACCCAAACCCTTGAAATAAATAAAACTTTATTTATTTCCTAAAAATCTAATTTATCCTCATCCTAAGAAGTTCTAGACTCTTCTAGAAAGTCTTCATCCTCATCCTAGGAAATTCTAGACTATTCTAGAAAGTCTTTATCCTCCTCCAAAATCTAGACTCTTCTAGAAGATGTCTTTAAACCTAATCCTAATCCCCTCCTAACCTTGTCACATTCCCTAAACATGGGTTAAAACTTACTAACCTAAGCCAAAGTTAACAAATATCTCCTCCTTCACCCACCCTCATTAAATGCCATCCACTTGCCTATCCCTAAGCTAATCCTAAACCATCCTAATCCATCCTCTAATCATTTGCACAAGCCTAAGAAAGCTTAAAACCTTCCTAATCAAGTCCAAGTCGAATTTGCTCTCATCACCCTCAAAATATCTCAACCATAAAACTTTATGAAGTCCACTAGGTCATAAATGACTCTTACAAGCCCTTTTATTGCTCTTACAAGTCATTATGAGGGTCTTTATGAAGATTTTATCTCTTGAGCCTCCTTTTTTGACTCATCCTTGCCCTTTCCTCCATCCTCTCACCATGTGACATGTGTCACTCCTTGATTGGCTATAAGGAAGCACAATCCATGTGCTCTCCTCTCATGCAATCTGAGCCTTCCATAAGCTTTTTCCCATCCTTGCATCTTAGCCCTCAATCCCTCAAGCCTCTTGCCTATAAATTGGATCCTTCCCCTTTACAAAATAACACAATCCATGAAGTAAAGTTATAATGCTATTTTGAGAGCCAAATCCATACTAAAGCCATCTATCCACACCAAAAATCCACAATCATCCAGTGAAGCCTTTGGAAGCATATTGAGCATACATCCTATCCATTTAGATAAAGCCACTCAACAAGAGAGCTTCTCATTGATAGAGCCCATTAATGACTCATATTTTCAATTGAGAGCTCATCTTAGTCTATCTTGAAGTTTATGAATTTTGTTTAGTTTGTAGAAGCTTTATTTAAATTTGGTTTCTATTAGCATACTAACATTGCTCATATACATTTTTGGCACGCCCGGTGGGACCCCGCATGGGTCATCTTCATTAGTTTTTTTAGTCAAGTTTTGTATGTCATTTGCTGATTTTGGCTAATTTTGCTTGTTTTTGTGATTGGTAGGATTGTATAAATTGGTTTTGTAGGTCCACATGAGCATGAAGAAGACAAAGGAACTCATAGTCTATCTCATAGTATTTGCAGATTTTTCAAGCTTATAGGTGGACAAAGCACTTGGAATTCTTCTTCCTCTTCTTGTCTATATTCTTCTTATTCCATCTACTTCTTCTTCTTCTTCTTGTGGGAGATCTTGGCCATTTTTTTTTTAAGGAAGCAAAATCATACACACTTCTTTTTAGTGCTTAAAATGAACCCCCAAATCATACTTAGATCCATTAAAAAATTAAAAATTTGCAAAAAAGAAAAAATCTTTTAACAAGTGAAACTAAACCAATCTAATCATTTGCATCCTTGCAACATCAAGGTTTTAGATGCATTCATGCAAAGTTAGGAACACTTCATTTTTGGGAATTTAAAAAGAACTTCAAGTTTCCATTTCAAAAGGTTCAAAATCAACACTAAGTGCACACTAAAATCTAAATCAAACTCAAAGCATCAATCAAGGATAAAATGAACCTCATTTGAAAATATTTTAAAGTTCTTTTAAAAATCTCATGAAAACTAAGAGTCCTAAAAGTTTTTTTATTTGTTCCAAACAAATGTCTTGTTGCAAAATCTTGAATGTTTCTTAGGTTTTTCATGCATCAAAACAATCTAGGAATATCATTTTTGGGCTTAAAACATGCAAACTAGGACACAAAATCTTGAATGAAAAGAAAAGTCCAAAGAGTCATTTTCATTTTTGAGTCCAAAAACAATCTTGAATGATCTAAGGTTAAAACAAAGCACTTCAAAGTTCTTAAAACAACACACAAAATCTCAATCTTGAATGCTCAAAGGAAAAAACTTGAATGTTTAATCACTTGTCTTTGAATGCATGTTGCTAAAATCAAACTCCACTCACTTGGGGTTTTAGTGGTGTTTCTAAAAAATTCCTTGAATGCGCATTTATCTTGCTCACACTTCATTTGGGCATAAAAATTGGACAAATCTTGACGTGGAGGGCCTTCGGGCGCGCGCTTGAAATCGAATCTCACACACCTTTGTTTTGGGCTTAAAATAAACTCACACTCAATCTTGAATGCCTTAAAGAAAAATCAATCGATACTTGACGTGGAGGGCCTCCGAGCGCACAGTTTTACCTTCTTGTTGACCCTAACTCTTCTTCTTTTTCGCATTCTTCGATCAATTTTATTTTTGTCAATGCTTCAAAATTGGAATAAACATTGTATCTTAAACATGAGTGCTTGCAAAGTCTAGATCAAAAAACTTAAGCGTCAGTTGGTAAAAGAACAAGCATGTTTTTTAGCCCAAGATCATCCAAGTCTTCTCTCCCCTTGTCGTCTTTCGAGGCCATCTTGGGTGCATAAGATTAGGATCCAAAATCTTACCTTAGCTTTTTAGGAGGCCTGCTTGGGGATTTCATCACCCCTTGGGACGACCTCAACTCTAGCGTTCCGGCGGAGTATAAAGATTGGGAGGTGAATCCAAAGACACCTCTCTTGGGATCAAAATTTTGTCACTCGGGCTAAGCCTCAAGGAACTTTATACCCTTGAGAAGTGAAAGAGGAGAAGTGGGTTACCGCTCCTCTCGGCTGTGTGACATCTTTTTGTTTTCATCTACGGATTTGGGCCTCACGTACCTTGCGTATATCGAGGACTCCCTAGCTAAACCAAATTTCATCCTTGTAGAAAGCTTCCTAGGGTGTTGGTGTGTTTGACGTGCTTGCTCCAAACTTTTGTCTGCTTATTTGTTCATAGCTTTTGAATGAATGTTTGCCAATTTTGGTCGAAATCCCAAAAAAGCAGAAATCTCCCAACTCAAGGCATACTTAGCGTAGTCACTACCTTAACAGAAAATCATCCAAGCTCCCCCAATGCAACCAAATCTATCTAGTTCTTTTCCTTAGAACAATCCCAAATCCAAAGTCCATCCAAATCATCCCCCCAGCCAGCTAGCAACCCAATCCAAAATCACCCAAGCCTTTAAAGAGTTGTTGTCACTTTGCTAGATTTTGCTATCCAATCAATCCTACCAATCAACCAGCCTCACCAAGGTTATCCCTTTGACAGAGCTTTGTCTAGGGTAATCTAGCTTTGTCACTTTTTATCCCTCATCACCTTGAGCTAAAGGTTGGGATCCACAAGTGGTCAATCTCGTGTCATGCCCATAGGATCATTAGTCTATCCTCAAGTTGACATAGCCACCACCAAATCTAGCGCATAGGAAAGCAAAACTCTCACCTTTTGACAACATGCCCTTGAAGTCTTCCATCCACAGGAAAGCCAAAAATCTCCAGCCAATCCTCCTTAGGTCTATCATACAGCTTTGACTCTCCCTAGGAAATCTTTCATCAGCCAATCAAAAATCTGTGCTTAATCCAAATCCAACCATGAGCTTCCGTGTTCATCCATATGCAAGACCCCATCCCCATCAAACTCATCATCAAAGCATGAAGTACCAATCCTATCATGATGTGTTTGGTCACATTGTCCTTGCTCCCGCCACCTCCTATTCCAATGATGATGAAAATCTTGTTGACTATGACGGGTATATTGAAAGCCTTAGAAACATTCCCCCAAGCATCCCCCAAAATCAAAGAGTTATTCCAAACTATCTAGTCATGCCATCTAATATTCCAGCTTCCCCTCCATCACCCCATCAACCAAGCTTCCAATCTTCCACCCCCATCACACTAGCTATTCTTGTCAATCCACCTCCACCTTCGACACACGAGTCTCCAAGGAATCTCCTAGAGGAAATACAAGAAAAGTTGCCTCCAACAGTCGATAAGCCATGTCATCTAATCCAACCATGTGAAGTAGTCAGTAAGGAAGCTTCCCCATCTATAATATCACCTCCATCTCCCATAGCTATCATCCCCATACCATCCATCAAATTGCTTAAAATCCTTCCACTTCCCGCAAGCATCAAAATCCCACCACCTATCAAATCCCTCCAAATCCTATCCACATCGCCTCCAAGCATTTCCCAAATCTCTCGTAATGACCCTTATGCATCCATCTTCTACTCACCCATCTCCACTATTGAATCTCCCATCTATCCATCCGCTGCCTTTGAAGAATCCATCCCTTCACCTCCTATCGCACCATCCACTCCAAACCAATCCTATCAAGATCCTGCCCAAAAGCATGTTGACATCCCCCAAAGCATAAATGAAGATATCATCGTACCATGTCTTCCATCCATAGTGCAGTCACCATCTCCTCCATCTCCAAAACCTCAAGCCATATCTCCTCCACTACAAGATATCTTGTCATCCCACCAGCTACATCAAGATCCTATCCTTCCATCTCCCCCGCTCCATGCTTCCATCTTACCACCTATCCAAGCTATTCCACCATCTATAATCTACCCTCTTGCTTCACTTACATTCATCCACAGTGGCCCTCTCTCAGCAGAAGAATTAAGAACAGTATCTCCCCATTGCAATACACCTAATAAATCACTTCTACCATTTTCTGCAAGAAAAAAATTTCCTCAGCTTGTTCAAATGCTCAATCGATGGCATTATCAAGGTCAAGGTTTAGGACCAAAAGAGCAAGGAATCAGAGAGCCTATTATTGCACAAAAAAATCTAGGATTTCATGGTCTTGGATATGTATCCAAAGGCTCACCATCTAAAGGTGTTGGTACACCACACCCCCAAACCAAGCCTATCTCCAAGCCCACCATGCCAGCCTCCCATCACTCCTTCAAGAAATCTTATGTCATCCCCCCTCCACCATCTTTGCAACCCAAAAAAACCTACCATATCCCCCCTTCATCCGCTAAATCCATTTTGGGTCCCTATGTCCCAAAATCTACCATCCTCCATCCTCCTATTAGCCATCATAAAAATCCTATTCCATCCATTCCTATGCAAGATCAACAAAGGCACATATCAGGGCACATCATCCATCATCATCCCCCTATATGCTCTTTCATATCCTCTCCATCTCACAAAGCTTCTCCTAACCATCTTCCCAAAGCTTACCACAACAATGTGAATGCCAACTTCAAAATGCATAAAGCTAAAAATCCACATCCTAGGCAATCATATGTCTATTCTAAAAGACATACTCCAAAAAGGCAAAATCCAATCAAAGAATGCGAAACAATGCAAAAGCCTATGAAAAGAAAATCCAAAACCATGTGGATCCCCAAGAAAAAAGTTGAAACCCAATGCATAATGGCATCCACCATTGCTAATCCCACATCTAGTGACTCATGTCCCCCATCTCCTAACTCCATCTTGGGTGCCTATATCCCCAAGCACGCTTCCACAAATCCTCCATCACGCCTGCATCTACCATCTATCCCCCATATGCTCTTTTCACACCCGTCCCAACATGTGCCAATATTGCTCTTGCAAGCATCCCCATATCATGCTCCTTTCCAACCTTTTCATCCCTCCATCTCCTACCATCAATCCCATCTAATCCAATCTATTGCATAAATCACACATCCGGTGTACCAACAGCTAGCAACAAAATTGAACATTCCAACAGCCAGTGAAAAATCCAAAAAAAAAGCCAAAATAGCTGAAGAAAGCCAAAATCATTCCAGCTAAGTCCAAAGTCAAAAAGTCAAAAAAAAAAAAAAAAAAAAAAAAAGTAAAGAAAAATAAAGCGTCCACTGGTGAAAACTTGGCAATTCAAGTGCCTTGGACAAGTACCATGATGAAAACTTGGCAAACAAGCGTCATGTGTAATCCCGCCATCCCTAGCTTAGCCTATCACCCTCATGCTTTTGGTCATCTCTTGACATCCAACTCCATCTTCCAATCTATCCACCTATCCTCCACCCTCCATCTTCCATCTCACACCATCCACTTATCTCTTGCAACTTCAGCCAACCATCCCAACTATCATCCATCTCCCTAGCCCCTTCAGCTTTTTCCATCCTAGCTTCAATCCTATTACATCCCTCATAAGACCTCCTTCTGCATGTTATCTTCTGATTGGGGGCACTATATTCCTTGGAGATCTCGTCTTGTCCATCCTCCCTTGTCATTGGTATCTAGCTCTAGGCTATCCTCATGCAAACCCAATGTCATCTCTTTATATCCATTATAATCCTAGCTATCTACCATCCTATCTAGCCATCTCATCCTGCTCCTCTAGCTATCCTTGGTCACAAAATCTCTCATCATCATTGGATACATCCTGCCAAATCCATATCTTTCGCTATCACCCCACCCTTAGCTTTCGCATCTTGCACAACATTGAACCATCCCGCTATCCTCTCATCCTGAGATTTTTATCCATCTGTATCATACCTATCATTGGTCTGTTAGCTTGTACCATATCTTGATTAGCCCGCTTGTAAATATCTTGGTCTGTCAGCTTGTACATCCTCTTTAGCTTAGTATCGTTGTATCTATCCAGCGTTTGTGTCAGTTCATCCTTGATCAACATCTTGCACCTATCACACATCTTGGTTAGCTATTCCAATGCATCCTTTAGCTAGATTTCCTGTCACCAAAGTGTTATCTTTCTTAGTTCAGCTTGCCAGATGCATCACTCATCCAAATCCACCAGCTTCGGTGCTCTCCGATAGGTCCTTGTAGGATATAGCTTTCCTCATGTCTGATCTTGGTTCGTTAGTACCTTGTCCTACCCATCTCGTTGGCAAACGGCTCTCTTTTGGATTTTCACTTTCTTTTGATTTGGGATCTTCCCTTTTGGGTCTTGAAGTATCTTTTCCAAGCAATCTCCTTGTTCCCTCCTCAAGGTTGCCACGATCTTCCATATCATGGTATGCTGCGAATGGGGCAATTAGAGCGTAAGGTCTTGATCAGGTCTTTCATTTGTTTTTCTTTTCTGCTTGTGGGTTCTTTAGTGTCATTTCCATGCTGCTTCTTCTAGGATTCATGTGTGATGCTGGGGCAATCCTTGTGTGTTTTTTTTTGAGTCAGTTCGTCAGTCCTCTGGATGGTTGGTAAAAAGGCCTTGATGTTCTTGGTAACCCTGGCAATTAACCAACAGTCTTATAGCAAATCTAGTGCTCAACTACATGGTAGTTCTTCTCTTTGAAGTATCCCCCCGCTCAAAAAGCTTCAATGGATTCCCTTCATCTCCATTATCCCCCATCCATATCTTACATCTGTTGCTCCTATCCCAGGTTATGCATCAGTATATCTTTGAATCACTCATCACTCTTAGCTTTAGGGATCCACAATCCTAGTCTTAGGGATCCACCAATCCAAATCAATCCACCAAGCCTCATCTTTCGAGATCCACAATCCTAGTCCTAGGGATCTTTGAAACCCATCTTCCGCCAATCTGACTCTTTGAAATCCTGTTGCATCAGCTTTATAATCCCCTCATCCATATCCCTATCCTGGATTCTGTTCTATAGCACTCTGCTCCTTCATCCTCCACCTTCTCTAAGGTCTTAAGCTTGCTTCCTCTTGTGCATCTGATTCTCCTTTATCATTCTCCCATAGTGAGAGTTTGAGCTAATTCAGCCCCTTCTCTTTGCCAATTTGAGTCTCCTTGCTCATCCCAGATTCTTGTATTTTTCAAGAAGCCACCAAGCCTCGCTTTCTCTCCCCGCTGCCTTCTTGAGGGGGCATCTCATAGTCCATTCTCTCCTCTTCTGCTCTAGCCTTGGGCATCTTATTTTCTTATCTTTGATGTCATGCCACTTGCAGCATCACATCAAAGAGGGGCAAAATGTAGACACCTAAAAATCCTTTAGAAAATAAAGTATTTTTATTTTCTGAAAAATTCCCAATGACATCATCATTTATTAATTAATTAATTATTTAATTAATTAATTAATTAATTTTTATGCCATTAAATCCTTTTATCTTAATTAAAAATATTTAATTAAGGAATCCCTCCCAAAAATGTTTAAATCTTATTTAAACATTATTTCCTTATTTATTAATTGTTTAATTAATAAATTGACCAAAAATCCTAAAATAAATAAAAAATTTATTTTTTTCCCAAAAGTTAGCCAATTTCCTTATGACCAATAACCTCTTCCAAAATCTTCTAATCCTTCTTTAATTTTGATTAAAGGCTAATCCCATCATTTCCTACCCCTAATCCCAACTCAAAATATTTAATTAAAATTAAATATTAATCCTCATGTTTATTAAAAAAGTTTTAATAAATATCTCCTCAACCCAAACCCTTGAAATAAATAAAACTTTATTTATTTCCTAAAAATCTAATTTATCCTCATCCTAAGAAGTTCTAGACTCTTCTAGAAAGTCTTCATCCTCATCCTAGGAAATTCTAGACTATTCTAGAAAGTCTTTATCCTCCTCCAAAATCTAGACTCTTCTAGAAGATGTCTTTAAACCTAATCCTAATCCCCTCCTAACCTTGTCACATTCCCTAAACATGGGTTAAAACTTACTAACCTAAGCCAAAGTTAACAAATATCTCCTCCTTCACCCACCCTCATTAAATGCCATCCACTTGCCTATCCCTAAGCTAATCCTAAACCATCCTAATCCATCCTCTAATCATTTGCACAAGCCTAAGAAAGCTTAAAACCTTCCTAATCAAGTCCAAGTTGAATTTTCTCTCATCACCCTCAAAATATCTCAACCATAAAACTTTATGAAGTCCACTAGGTCATAAATGACTCTTACAAGCCCTTTTATTGCTCTTACAAGTCGTTATGAGGGTCTTTATGAAGATTTTATCTCTTGAGCCTCCTTTTTTGACTCATCCTTGCCCTTTCCTCCATCCTCTCACCATGTGACATGTGTCACTCCTTGATTGGCTATAAGGAAGCACAATCCATGTGCTCTCCTCTCATGCAATCTGAGCCTTCCATAAGCTTTTTCCCATCCTTGCATCTTAGCCCTCAATCCCTCAAGCCTCTTGCCTATAAATTGGATCCTTCCCCTTTACAAAATAACACAATCCATGAAGTAAAGTTATAATGCTATTTTGAGAGCCAAATCCATACTAAAGCCATCTATCCACACCAAAAATCCACAATCATCCAGTGAAGCCTTTGAAAGCATATTGAGCATACATCCTATCCATTTAGATAAAGCCACTCAACAAGAGAGCTTCTCATTGATAGAGCCCATTAATGACTCATATTTTCAATTGAGAGCTCATCTTAGTCTATCTTGAAGTTTATGAATTTTGTTTAGTTTGTAGAAGCTTTATTTAAATTTGGTTTCTATTAGCATACTAACATTGCTCATATACAGTTGGAACTAGATACCAAGCTTGAACATTTTGTGGATATAAGATTAGAAGTAAGTAACTACCAACAAGTAGTTAAAGATAAGTTTGATTCATTAGATTTATCAAAGACTAACAAAGTAGTGGAAATAATAGATAAGTTCAAAAGAAAACATCTAAACATCATTTTGGTATAATGGAGGAAGAATCATTTTGGTATAGTTCAAAAGAAAACATCTAAACATCTAAACATCATTTTGGTATAGTTGCTGGAAATTTACTTTTGACACTTAGAAGAATTTTTGGATTTTTGGGTCTTGTCACCAAGGTGTGCAAGTGTCTAGGTGTGCCAATAGTTTAGAAGAAGAAGAAGTGCACTAACACCTAACTATTAGTTACTATTTTAGAGAATTCCATGCATCAAAAACACATTTTGATGATAGTTCAACTCTTAGAGATACATAAAGAAGGTTGAGCTTTATTCTTAGAGCTCTCAGGAACTCTCAAATCATCACATGGCTTCTATCTTCTTATTCTTTTATTCTTTTAAGTCATGTAAAGGCTCATACACCCATTAATTGATGTAAACAAGGGTGGAGACCTACTTAGCACCATTTAGAGAGTTAGTTTGTATATAATTAGCTTTATTTTATTATTTTTTAACATGAGTTTGCATTAAAAGAGCTCTCACTCCTAACACAAATGGAGGAGATGATTTCTTTTAAATATGTGGATGCAATATGTACTCCAAGCCATTATTTGATGCAATAATATGTGTTATTTGTACTCTCATACTGAGTGTAGCTATTCTTGTCCAAGTATGATATTTTTGTGAATACATGTTCATGAATAATAATGGAGCCAATGGTTTTATTATGTTATTATGATTATGTGATGTTTTAGTTCTAGTTTTTTCCTTATGTTAACAAATTTTGTTGTTGTGATGAATTGGAGAAGGGGTCACTTTGTTCTTGCATAGTGTTTTGTCTTGTGTGAGTGCACTTTTTGTGGCCACATGATTTGATGAAATGTGAAACATCTTTTAGTTATTATTGAAGTTCCCAATGAAGATTGCATCAGTGGAGTTAAGAAAGCACTACTCCTAATTTCATCAGTTTCCTACCAGATCCTTTTGATAATTTAATTCATAGATTTGTTGTTACTTTGGCTTATGTCTACTAGGATATATGTTTTAGTTATTTTCTTAAAATACCTTGTTACTCTATCTTTGTTATTTTCTTTTCAAACACTTGGTTAAAATATAAATTCATGTAGGTGCATTGATAAAATTGCATTCATTATAAAATAAAAAATGCAAAAATATATCTCTTTGTGGTTACATTTTAGCAAGCATGGTGCGGATTGATTAGCACCAACAAAAGCCTCCTTGTGAATATACACATTTATCTTCAATTGAGTTACCTAGTAGGTTAAAAAATAGCCATCCAGAGCCTTCGATTTGGTCATTGATAAAATTTTCAAGAGATATATTTGAAAGGATTTATGTCATTCAACATTGTGCAAAATGATAATTCAACAAGACTGTCCACCAAATGTTTCACCATGACCTTTTCCACTATTCTTTTAATCAAACTTCTTATTCAACTTGTCCTCAATGTTTAAGAAAACTAATATGTCCGTTCAATATTGTTAATATGGTCCAAAATCAGTTCCTCTTGAATACTTGGTCTCAACACATTAAGATAATAGGAAAATTTCTCCTTGTCAACTTACTCATGGCTTGTTTTGATGAGAACTTGGTAGAAATTTTTGGTATACTCTTGAATAAATCTCCCTAGCTACTTCAACCCTTGTATTTTCTTCAGCATATCAAGCTCATAATCTATGGTAATGATTTTTTTCTTCTATTTAGTTGTCAATTCATCCTATCTTATGATTTTTTCCTTCCCTCTTCTAGTTCATTCCAACTAAATCTCCTATCACCAAATCTTTGCATCACCCTTTAGTTTGGCCTTCAAAAACTTGACCCTATTAGGATCCTTAATATCTTTATACTCAAAGTATTCTTCTAACTCATTTATCTAATAAATTAAATCCTTTGAGTTAAGATATATTAAAATAGTGGAAACCTCAAACTTAGGTCTTTTTTCAATATTGGAGATGATCATAAAAAGAATCTCTTCTTCTAGGTTCAAAACTATCTCATCTTTAACATTTTCTTCTTCTTCTCATTCATCCTCACTTTTATCTCTTATGATAAGATTTATTCCTTTGTTCATTTGTTCTTCCAATGCTTGTATATTTCTCTAGAGGTCTCTAAAACCATTAAGTGTAACACTTATGAATCTTCAATCACGCTATCTTTGTGGAGCCATTTTTATGCTTCTATTGAAACCCTAGTACAAACTACCTTACAATTGATGATCTATCTACATGATTAGCCTAAACCATGGTCCTAGTGCAACTACCTCACAATTAACAATCTGTTTACACACCCTGGAACTCCTTCTCTAATACCACTTGATGGAGGCTGCTCCCATTAATATCGAAACCACAAAAAAGAAATGAAGAAATTAAAAAAAGTTTGCAAGAATAAAAATGTGGGCTTCTTATTATCACTGCAAATGTAAAATTACAAAATTTTGAAATACAATATGCAGACCTAGAAGGGTTCCTTTGTTACAATAATTTACAACAAAGAGCTATGAACTATCACCCAAATCTATCCTAAAAATGTAAAAACACTCCTTACATAGGAATTTTCACACCACCCAAGAATTTTCTAGACATCAAGCCCTAACCTTTGAGACTGACTAAACCTAAAATATCATATAATGTAGGCCTAATATAACTTTGACATTTATTTTAGAATTTTTGATTAGCCCAACTTCAGAAGGCCATTACTTTTGAACTATTGCTCTAATTGACTATTATAAATCCATTTCAAAATCCTCAACTTCTAATCTACAAGGATTCACTTCCTCAAGCTTTAGTTGACCCCACTTTGGAACCTATCTGCTATAGGAGAAGCTACAAGTGTTTGGCATAGGAATAATGTTTATGTATTGCTTTTGGGGGGTGTTTTAATGTTTGGTTATTATTAAATTTTAGGGAATATTTAAATGTTTTGTTATCACTTTAGTAAAGAATTAAATAAAACCTTTACAGATCTGGTGGTTGCAAAATTATTTTTTTAACTGTTTACTTTTGTTTATATATTTTCTCCAAAATCTTTGGGAGAGTATGATTTTTTTTCTTTTCTAGTGGGAAGGAGATTGAGAAAGAAGTTGAATGATATTGTTCATGTTTTGTGGAATGAAATAAGAGATAAAAACATTGGTTCTCTTGCAATTATTATTATTATTTTTGTTTAATCTCTATCCATGGAGTTCTAATATTTTAAATTTTATATTTCCATTATGTGGATTATATTGATTTATCCATTGGTTGAATGAAATAAAACTCTGAACACTTCTTTGTGTATAACAAGATCTTTGTAGCAAGGCCACATGTTGTTGAACTACCATCTAGAAAATAGTTTGAGACGTCATGTCTCCTGCTTGTGTAATCTTCATGTGAAAAAACTAGCACATGTTGAAGAATGGGTAGGAAGAATGTACCATACTTTTCTTCTAGTAGAGTATAAGAATTGGCTGCAAATAGAGGTGGCACATGTGTGGTGAAAGGGTGACATGTCTAATTATGGAATGGCATTGCACAGGTCTGTGATGAATGCTAAGGCCTGCATTCCCTAGCCTTTGCTATAGCTTCTGCACTTGATGGTGGGGGGTTGTTTACGTGCATTGGGGGGTTCTTTTCTGGTTGTTTTGCAAGGTGCAGATAGGTGTGGGGTTGTTTGGTTGCTACGAGGTTTTGATTTCTTTGCCCTTTGGTGTTTTAGTAGTTTTTTTATCGAGGATTTTGGTGGGTTTGGAGATCATGGGTCTCCCATAATTTTTTCCTTAATGGGTGGATTGTTGGGCTTGCCCTATGGTGATTCAGGGCTTATTATTATCTCAGATTTCTTCTAAGGACATGGAGATGGCTATTCCATCTTCTTCAGTGCAGGGCAATGATGAAGATCATAGGAGTAAACCTTCATTGGAAGATGGGGTCTCATCATTAAACGGAGTATCTCAAATTTGAAAAGTTAATGGATGTCTAGAAAGATCTAAAGATCGACCTATTAGTCATCTAACCTGAGCAGATTTCATAGGGTTTTGAGTATTGGCAAAATCATTCTCTTATCTACAAATTTTTGGGCCTTTGTCTCTCCTTACCTGTTGTAGATTCTTGAGCTTGTCAGGTTTGGAATCCTAAAGGTGATATGGAGATTTTTTTGGCTGCAAATAATTACTTTTTGGTTATCTTCTCATGCATGCCAGATAGAAATAGGGCATTCAAAGGATGTCCTTATTTCTTTAATCAGGTGGGGCTTTTTATCAAGCCCTAGCACATGGGCTTCAATTCAGCCAAGGAGATCGCCTTGAGGTACTTCTGTGGGTTCATCTGCCAAGACTTCTGCTGGACTTTTGGAGGGAAGATATCCTTCAATCAATATCATTACTTCTTGGAAAGCTTGTGGGTGTGGCTACACAAACTCAAGATCATAAAGTAATCTCTTATGCTCATATTTGTGTAGAAGTTGATTTAACTAATCCACTACCAGATTCTATGGAAATATGCTTGGGACCCCCTTCTTGGATTCAATAGCTAGATTACGAGACCCTCCCTTTTAGATGTCAAATCTACCATGAATATGGACATTTACTTTGTAAATGCCCAAGATATAAGCCTGCTCCCCCAGATGTTTCTAGAACTCTTAAGGGTGACAAGGGGAAGGCTCCTACATCTATTGAACCTATGGATAATGAGGGCTTTACTCAGGTTAAATCTTGCAACAAAGGAAAAGGTAAGAAGAGAACCTTGCTGGATAGACACAATGATGGTACTTTTAATAGATTTGATGTTCTTGAAGACCTGGTTCAGGAGGAAGGTATTCTGTTTGAGCTTTCTTCTGGAGATAAGGGTCTACATGAAGTTCAAGAAGAAGATGAAAAGAAAGTTGATTAGGTGTTATCTTCAGAGGACCCTCAATATGTACAGATTGATATGGATTCACATCCTCAGAATGAGGATACTAGGGATCCCCATGGGTTACAGGCTCTGATGAGTTTGACTTGTGGTGGTTCTAGATCCCCCTACTCCTAAGGGGGCCTTAGATTTGGCTAAGGGTAGTAAAGCCCATCCTACACTAGGCTTATAGTAGAAATTCTTTAAAAAGGGGCCTCTTAACAAACCATCAAGGATGGTAGGAAGACAGATCAAGAGAAGGTTAAGATTATGGGAGATACTTTGGTTGAATCTAGGTTTATGAGACCCATTGATTCCCATTTCTCTCACCCTCATAAATGATTGTTCTATCATGGAATGTTAGGGGTTTGAACAACATCCCTAGACAAAAGGCTATTTGTAGATTAATTGATTCTCAATTACCAGATGTAGTTTTTATCCAGGAAACTAAACTTACAATTGATGGCTTGGCTAATTGTGCTTCACACATATGGCCCAAGGGAAATTGGCAAGGGGTGGGCACTTGAAACAGTTCAGGGGGGTGACTTGCTTTTGGAACCCAAGGAAAGTTCTCCCCGTATGGTGGATTTCTAGTCAATCATCTATCTCTTTGGTTGCATCTTGTTTGGATACTGGAGAAAGGTGCCTTCTTTCCAATATTTATGCTCCTACTAATATTCTAGGCAAGTTAAATCTTTGGGCTCATATTAGTTATATCCGAGATTTAGACCCATTTCTCCCATGGATTTTGGCTAGGGATTTTAACTCTATTATTTGTTTAGAGGGAAAATTTGGTGGAGTTGCCCGGTTGGACCCTCTGGAAAATCTTTTTAGAGATATGATAGATTTCTTGCAACTCATTGATGTGAAGCCAAATAATGTTGTCTTTACATGGAATAATAGGAGATGTGGTGCTAAGGCTATTTCAGAAAGAATTGATAGATTTTTGGTTTCCTGTTATTGGGTGAACAACAGGTGGATTACTAGTTTAGAAATTCTTGATTGGAGAGGCTCTGATCACTGGCCTATCAAGCTCTTGGTTATTGATTATGGAATCACAAAAAATGCCTCTTTTAAGTTTCAATTAATGTGGTTAATAGACTAGTCTTTGTAGGACCTTATGGTGGATTGGTGGTATGAGGGGATGCCTGCCCATGGGACAGTTATGTATACTTTCTATAAGAGGCTCTAGCATGTTAAGTACAGGCTTAAGAAGTGGAATGAACAATGTTTTGGGAACTTACAGGCTCAGAAGATTTATGCTCAGTCTAAGTTAGACAACATTACTCAATTGATTTGGGATCAAGGGAGGACCCTTGATCTAAGTGAAGCTGAGTCCTTGGCCCTAAAAGGATTAAAAGAATGGGAGCTTTGGGAGGAGATATTTTGGAAGCAAAAATCTCAAGTTGACTAGCTTTAGGAGGTGGATAGAAACACTGCATTCTTTCATAACTCGATCAAGGCTTGGAGATAGGGGAATTCCTTCTCTTCTTTGATCATGCCTGGAGGGGTTCATCTTTCTTCCAATATTGATATTTCCAAGGTTGAGGTCAATTATTTTTTAGATCTCTTTTCTAAGGAGAATCTTGATGCTAGGGAGGAGGAGAGGGTAATCTTGGATTGTATTCCTCACCTTGTTTCTATGGAGATGAATGAGGTTCTCTTACATCCTATTTTGCTACCCGAAATAGAAAAATTGGTATTTAACATGAAGAAAGGTAAGGCTCCCAGCTCGGATGGGTTTCTGATTGAGTTCTTTCAAGAGTTTTGGGAAATAATAAAGTTTGATCTCCTTGAAGTGGTTCAAGAATCATATAGGAGCAAATAGATGCTTAGGTCCATGAACTCTATTTTTTTGGCTCTCATACCAAAACAAGAGGGGGCTAATTAGCTAACTCAATTTAGACCTATTGCACTTTGTAATGTTTTTTATAAGATCATCACTAAGCTAATTGCTAAGAGACTTAAGCCTCTTCTTAGTCCCCTAATTTCTATAGAACATGGGGGTTTTGTTGAAGGAAGAAAATTTTTGGATGGTGTCATGGTTGCAATGGAAACTATTCATTCTATGGCTAATTCTAAGGGGAGGGCTATGTTTATGAAGCTTGACATGGCTAAAGCTTATGATCGGGTGAGCTGGGAATTGTTACAGAACATTCTCTTGGCATTTGGTTTTGATGAGGAGTGGGTGAATTGGATTCTTAATTGTGTGACCTCTGCTTCCTATTTAGTTCTTGTAAATGGGGAACCATCAAATTTGTTTAGTGCCTCTTGAGGACTTTGGTAAGGGGACCCTTTATCTCCTTATTTATTCATTATCATGGAAAAGGGTCTTGGAAGATTTATTAAGTCTCAAATGGAGCATGGTCTTATTCAAGGCTGGAGTTTGGATGACTATATTCCATCCTATTCTCACCTTCAGTTTGTGGATGATACTATGTTGATGGGCATTGCCAGAGTTAGTGAAGCCATGAACTTCATGTGGGCCCTAGACATCTATTTGAAGGCTTCAGGACAGTGTATCAATGATGACAAATCTTCCATTTACTTCTTCAATACCCCTTAGTCTATTCAAAATAGGATTGCTAGGATCCTCAGATTTTAGATTAGTTCACTTCCCCTAATATATTTTGGGGTTCTTTTAGCCCTAGGATCTTAGTATAGGGTTTATTGGCAAGGGATCTTGGATAAGTTCTAGAGAAAATTCAACCATTGGACTTACAAGTGGCTTTCTTTTGCTGGGAGAGTGGTTCTTCTAAAGATTGTGGAGCAGTCTCTCCCTATTTATAGGTGTTGTGTGCAAGTTCCCCCTTCCACCTTTGTGAAGGACTTTGATGCTCTTTCTCGACAGTTTCTTTGGGCAGGTACCCTTCTCTCATCAAAGTGGAGCTTGGTTAAGTGGGAGTATGTTTATAGGCCAAAACATGTTGGGGGCCTTAGTCTTAGGTCTATGGCACTTGTTGTCATGGCCCTAGCTGCTAAGTTTTATTGGAGATGGTGCAATAATAAACATTTGGATTGGGCTAGGATTCTTACTCACAAGTATTTTCTTGGTGTTGACAGCTCAGATGTGTCACATCTTGCTTTGGTGGGGAAGGGTTCTTGTGTTTGGAATACTCTTAAGAAGGGAGCCTAGCTAATTAAGGAAGGTTTGTTTTGGATTTGTAATAGTGGATCAGATGCTCTATTTTGGCATGATTCTTGGGATGGCTACCTGCCCATGCTCTCTAGCTTTCCCCAACTTCAGCCTCTTTGTCATACTTTTACTAATGCTGGCTGGTTTAAGGTGGAGCACTTTAAAACTATCAAGCATTTGGGTCAGGTGGAGGTGACTTGTTGGAAGGATTCTCAAGAGTGGCCTGTTGGCTGCTCTGAAGAGGATTGAGCTCTTCTTTCTCATGTGTTGGAGGATAGGTTTTATAGCTCCCTCAAGGGGAGGGATGTTTTGGCTTGGAGTCCTAGTCCAAAGGGAAAATTCTCTGTGGCTCAGGGCTATGTTATTCTTGATAGGAACCTTTATGGTCTAGCTGAAGTTCACTAGTGGAAGAAGGTTTGGAATAATTTTTCTTGGCCCAAATGTAATTTTTTCCTATGGTTGTTAGCTCAGAAGAAATGTCTCACTTGGGAGAATCTTCGCAAGAGAGGCTTCCAAAAACCCTCTATTTGCTCTTTATGTGCACATAATGAAGAATGTATCTCTCACTTGTTTTTTCTCTACCCTTTTTCAAGGGAAATATGGCATAGATGGTGGGAGGCTTGGAGCCATGGTTGTCTCCATGCCACTTCTCTCATTGACTTTTGGGATAGCTTGGGCAGGCCTCCAGCAAAGACTTCTTTCTTGCAAGTTGCCTGGATGGTTGGACAGACTTTTATTTTATGGTAACCTTGGTTGGAGGGGAATCGTAGAATTTTTTTTGACTCCAAGTTAGATGGCCTTCAGTTGTGGAGGAATATTCTTAGTAGGCTTCAGGAGACTATTTTAGTAAAATGTGATATGTCTAAAAGTATAGATCCTAGTGATCAAGCTATTGTGAGAAACTTGAACCTAAATGGTAATAACCGGGGACACACTCTTCGAAGAAGGCATTATTATGGTAAGCAACGGGCATGTAGGGTTGGGAGGTGGACTCCTCCCCCAGCTGGAATCTTGAAGATCAATATAAAAGGGTCTTCTCAGGGGAATCCTGGTCATGCTGGTATTGGTGCTATAGGTAGAAGTAATGATGGTGGGGCAGTTTTTCTTTTCTCTATCTACAAGGGTCAACATTATAATAACTTGATGGAGGCCCTTGATATTAAGATTGTTAGAGGATGTTCTTTAGGATGGAAAAAGATTATATGTGAGTTTGACTCTCAGATTGTTGTTGATATGTTGAATAACTAGAGCTTGGAGAATGCTAACTAGAAATTAGCCTCTTTGGAAAGACAAATTTAAGTCTTTGTAGTTCCCTAGATTCTATTTCCTTTTGTTATATCCCTCACGAATGGAATAGAGTGGCGGATTGCTTGGAAAAGTGGGCTTCAGAGAATATGGATAATTGGGAAATTAGAGGTAGGGATGAATTACCTTCTAAATATTGTGGGATTATTGATCAACTATTATTGGAAGATAGGCATTTGTAGTATTTTTGTGGGCCTTTGGCCTTTCCTCTGTAACTTGATTTTATTTGAATAAATTTTTACCCCTTTTCCAAAAAAAAAAAAAAAAAAGGGGCGACATCTCTATGTGCTTGCCATAAATTAATGGATGCAAACTATAAGGTGTTGTTTGTGTTTGAAGTTTTTGTCATTCATCTCATGACATTGTTGTAGTTTTCTCTAGTTTCTTCTTTCAATCTCATAGTGAAGCTATTATAGACTTTATTCTTGTTTTCTCCTCATCACCATCCAATGCCTCTGTCATATCCCCATTTTAAGATAGAATTTTAATAATTATTATATAATAATATATTATTAAATAAATAATGCTAATAAAGTTATATTTATTAAATTAAGAAATTATTATTATTTAATCTACATTATTAATGAAATAATATTTAGCATGATATTTTAAATAATTTAAAAATAATAAATTTTTTAAAAGTAAATAAAGAAATAAAATTAAATACAAGAGACAATATTGTAGAAAGTATGTTAACTTTCTAAATAGAATTTCATAATAACTAACAATAAACACAAATAAGTAAGCAAATAAATAATATAACATAGAATAATATAAATTAACTAAATCTAATGAAAAGTCCAAAGAGATTTAACAAATAGACATGACTCCTTAAAATTAAGATATAAAAGGGAGGAGAGTTTATTTTAGAGACAGAAAAAAACAAGAGGAGAAGAGAGGAGCCCAAAAAGGAAAAATGGAAGAGGAAAGTAATATGAAGAAAATAAGGAAGTGACTTTTTGAAAACGTGTCAATGATATTGAAAGGATGTGAACCTTTGAAAGGATCATAATTATGAATAGTTGTGACTCTTCAAAAATATTGTAATTATAAAATAGTGGGACTTTTCCAAAGGATTTTAGTTATGAAGTGTCATGAATTTTTGAAAGGATTATAAGTGTTGTGACTTTTTGAAGCATTTGTATTATGAAAGGTTGTGACTCTTGGAAAAGAAGAAACAAAAAGGTATAATTTTTCCCTTTCCTTATAATTAGAAAATAAAGAATTTTGGAAAGTAAATATAGATTTGAGATAATCTAGAAGGAATAATTCATTGAAGGGCTGACTAAGGATAGAGCCACATGGACCAAGAAAAGAAGAAGGTAAGAAAGGTATGCTTATGGATTATATTTTTTTAATTATATATATGAATTAATTTATATTAATGAATCATACTTGTGGATAATATTGTGTGAACCTATGAGGTTAATACCATGGATACTAATGAAACTCAAAGCATAGAGCATGTGAGATATTTAAGGTCTCCATTGTCCGCCATGGCCAAGAGTCGATATCGGAGCATGGAGCATGTGAGATATTTAAGATCTCCATTGTTTGTCATGGTTGATAGTCGACGTACTAGAATATTATGATGTTTTCAAACATATGCATATGTCGTTGGCCTTGGATAGAGGATGTCTATCCAAGAACAATCTTAAGGGGTGCGCTCCTAGGATGATGACAAGGTAACTTGAGCTAAGAAGTCAGAATTGGAGAAGTCCTTATGATTCAGGTTAAATTAGTGGGTAGAGTAATATAGTTAGTTTTATTATTATTGTGATTATAAGCATTATTTCTTAGGAATTACTTGGTTCAAACTAACCCTAATAGTGGGGACATTATAGCCTCTAAGGTCTTCAACATTGAGCCTAAAGTTTTTGTACCAAAATTATACACCAAAAATCCACAATAACTTCATGAATACTCATAATATGATATTGAGCATCAACTAGTAGCCTGATATATCTGAGAAGAACATCCATCTCTAAAATTATGACATTCTGAGCTCTTAAGACTAACTTACTAAGTAGAAAGCCTCTAGAAACAACAACTCTGGATTAAGACAACCCCTTATTCAAGAAATTAAAAAAAATAACTTTTCTTGGGTGATGTAAGATTTCTCTTACACAAAGGATGCTCCTACATCAACTTCACACTCCACAATCCCTATAAAGAGAGTCATGAATACCCAAAAGTTGAAACCTTAGCTTTAAGTTATTTACTTTCCTATAGAAGTACACCAAAAAATTAACAAAATCCAACTTACAGTTTAAATGTTTTAGGTGCATGAATTTAGTAATATTTTTCCCTATTTAAAATTTTTAAGCACTACTTAGTTTTAAAATTTTAATTTTGATTTTCTATTTATATTTTAGTTTTTATATTTAACTTTCTATTTTCTATCCTTAATCAAGTTTTAAAATTTGAATTTTCACTCTCTCCCTACAACTTAGACTTTAAATTTGGATATGGATTATCAATCTATAATTTGGTTTTTTTATTTTTCATTTATTTTTCTAGATCAAATTTAATTTTTGAATGTTAACTTTGTTGGGAATCAACAATGGGAAGTATACTTCTAAGAGGGGGGGCGTGGTGAATCAGAAGTATTAAACTTTGACCAATAAAACTTTTAGCTTTAAAAACATTGCATGCATGAACATATAAAAATAACATGTAAAGTAAATGCATCCATAAAAACACTTGACACCAGATATGATTACCCATAAACCCTCCAATGAGAAGGTAAAACTAGGGTGGGGATGACACCCACAACTCTTCACTACTGCAATAATAAAGTCCATTTGTTAAGGTTACATATTTTGACCATTCTCATGATCTACCCTGTGAAAGGCCTGCTTTGTTAAAAGCTTACAAGGATTGTTAGATCCTACCCTGTTAAAGGATTTTAACACTCTTTTAGAAGTGTACCTAGCTAAAGGATTTACAAAACATTCAGTTGGAATGTCACCCTATTAAAGGCTTTATATAATGACTATTAGAGCAAACTATCTCTATAGGATTTCATTCTTCTAATACAATTGTTAGAAAGTATAGTAGAATGTTTGACCTAATTAATTATAATCTGCTAATGTTGATTTCAGATCCTTGTTCTATCCAATCTAATCCTCACTGATCTGGTATGAAATTATTGTGATCTTGATTCACTATTCTGCTAACTAATACTGCAATGTTGTCCTTCTTCTAAGTCAATTCACCTATTTTACTTTCTTCAAACTTCATGAGTATTCTCTCCTTGCATGCATTATCTTCTTGCATACTCTCTCATGCATTTTTGAATTATGGGGTTTTGACCTCCTTAAAAAAAGGTTTCATCACTTAGGGTAAGGTATGAATCTACAATTGAGATTCATCCATCTTTCCTACTCAAATCTTTCCATTTTTTTCATTGGTTGCATGTTGATTGCATAGAGAATCAAATAGATTCGATCTTATCTTTTAATCCTTTGATATTTATCCCCATGTCAGCTCAAAAATATTGTACATCTTATTTTGTGAGGGCACAAACTCCTATGTTGATTCTGTGTTACTTAGCACTTACTAGTTACTGATGCTCGGCACATACTGAATTCTATCTTGCTTAGCACTTCAACTTTCCTCAAAATCTATTAGTCACTCAGCATATGAAGCTTGCTTAGCACTATCTATTTTCTCAACATCTAAATGACTCAACATCTATATTATACTCAGCATCAACTTAGAGAATTTCTTAAGTGTGCTGACACTCAATTGTCAAAACCAATATGAGATCAACAAACTTCTACTCTCCACTTATAATTTAGTTTTTAATATTTAACTTCTACCCTTTACTTAGGTTAATCATTACTTAGAAATTAGTTTGAAATTTTTACTTCCATTCACTTCCTTTAGCTTAGTTTTTTAAAATTTTGACTTCCCTTTCTCTTTATAATTTAGTTTAAAAGATTTGACTTCCACTCTCTACCTACAACTTAATTTTTAAATGTTAACTTATGCTCTCTTCCACTTACTTAGTTTTATAATTTTACTCCATTTTCTACTTATTATTTAGTTTTTAGACTTTAACTTCATACAAATCAATTTTAAATGTTAACTTCCACTCCCTACCTAAAATTTAATTTTTAAATTTTGATTCCACTTCTACCTATCATGTTTGTAAACTTTAACTCTCACTCCCTACCTACAACTTAATTTTTAAATGCTAACTTCCACTCTCTACCTCTAACTTTGTTGTTAAATTTAAACTTCCACTTTCTAGCTATAATTCAATTTTAAAACTTTAACTTTTACACTCTACCTACAAATTAGTTATTTAATATTAACTACCTCCAACTTAAATTTTAAATTCCAACTTCCACTCTTACCAAAATATTAGTTTTAAAATTTAAGCTTATAGTTATTTATGAGTAAAATTTTATCTCATAAAAGGCATTAATTTTGTATATATTACTAATTTACAAATATCATATTTGTATGAGCATCAACATGAAATCAATATTATCTCTTGGGAGCACAACCATGAGACTAATATCAAGTCAAGTTTTAAATTTTAATTTGCACTTCCTTCCTAAAAATTATTTTTATAATTTAAATTATATTTATTTATGAATAACATTTTATAGTATAAAATGCATAAAATAATTATATAGCTAATATTCAAATATCATGTTCACATGAGTATCAATATAAGACCAATAGAAGCTCTTGTGAATAGAACCATGAGACTAATATCGATTTATTTTAACTAACCACACTAGTCATATGAACATTAGTTTGAGACAAATAGAAGCTCTTGCAAAAATAGCCATGAGATCAATACCAACTTGTTTCAAACAACCACACTAGAAACCACTAATGAAAAACAAGTAGTCACAAATTTGAAATTTACTTATATAGATATTATTTCTGCATTAGAAGCAAACCATGAAAGATCATAGGTATAAACTAATATTTTTACATTATATGTCATTTCAAGATATGGATTCCAGTTTAAGCAATTAGTGAACTCAATGTTATTACCAATTAAACTTGATCCTTTACAAAAAAAATTTAAAAAAAGGTTGTTTTAGACATTTAAGTTATAGCTCTGTGTGTGTGTGTGTGTGTGTGTGTGTGTGTGTGTTTTCTAGTTGGGTGATTATCATTGTGTTCCACATATATTCCATTCATGAAATGATGCTATTAATTTCTTTGAGTGGATCTTGATAGAGAATCAAAGGAGTTGGTTTAGCAAATAATAAGCTTCCTTTGTAGTAGACTTTGAAAGAGCTTTAATCTTATTAGTGTACCATCTTAAATTAGAAGCACTTCAACTTAAATATGAGTTAGCACCTATTCAATGTGATATCATCATCTCCTTGCATCTCTCCTCCTTTCTTCACATTTCTTCTAAGAAGAATAAGGGTAAGAAATAATAGATCCTCTTTAAGGATCCTATTTTTGTGGAGTAAAGATCAAGGTAGTATCTAACCATCTAAGTGCTCTCTTTCCCTCATCTAATCACTCAAAATTTATTTTATTAATTGTAATGGTCATATCTCAAAATCTATGTCTAATTTTTGTGATCCAAGACCTATTTCAAGACCCCAAAGAATTCATCATGGTTTTGGTTAAATTACATCCCTATTCAATCAAGGACACAGTTCATTCCTCTTAAGAAAATCAAGGATGCAATGCATCCCTTCTTGGGCCCTATTTTGAGACTATCCCTTGATTCCCTTATTTGAATTGATCCCCAAAGTTAATGCACAATACTATCAACCCATGGAAGAAACGTAATTTTGGCCCCTTTATAAGCTCCATCCATTTTCTCTATTTTGCATATCTTAGCTCATACTCAATTATCAAGAATTCACATGCACTAGCATTCAAACATTCATGTCTTCAAGCATTCTTCAAGAAAATTCCTCCATTGAAGATCAATTATTCTAGCATGTAAGAAATTGAAGCATTTTATCTTAAAGATCTCCCTCAATCTATTCAAGGTCCTCTATTGCATCTTCTACAATAATTCATTCACCTTCTTGATCTAATTTAATTGGTAAAGAGATCTCATTACATCCAATTTGAGAGATCTTACTATTGTAAGGTGAATTTATAAATTTACCTTACATTGCTGCAATTCAATTGTTTCAATTCAAGGTTAATTTCTAAAATGAGGTTTAACTAGAAGTCACCAATAGATAACTGATCGAAAACCTCATAGGTTACACCAACAAAATCACAATACATGAGCTTAGAAAAAAGAACTTGATATCATGATAGGAACACATGGATATAGAACATTGGTTGGGAATGAAATAATCGTGAAAAAATAACATCACATAACAACATCATAAAACTATCTCTTCCCAAGCCTCTGGTAAACAATCATATTTGGGCGAACTACTAGATTTCCCCAAAAACTCATCACAAAATAAAATTACGAAACCTCAACAAATATAAAACAAGTGTAGTGAATTAACAATTTTAGTTTTTGTTATAATTTCATAAAACCTTATTTGAGTAAAATTTTAAGTTTTATTTTTAAATGTCTACTCAATATAAGTGTCTTCCAAATTTAGATTACTATAATATAATTCCCTATTTTCCATAGTTTAAAAGAAGCCATCACTAGTAAACCTACATTTCTATTTAATCTCGATAATAGTCACTACTATTTAAAATTATGATAATAATAATGATATTGAAATTTGGTGTTAAAGAAAAATCCCATTTTACTAAATAATAATAAAAACTATTATGGAATTTAATTAAACTTCTCTTAACAATTCAAAATTTAATTTAATACTAAACTAAAATCAATACTACTAAAATTGATTTATAAATAATATATATTTTAAATAATATTTATAATTTAAACTATATATATAATAATTTAATATTATTAAATTATATTAAAAACTAATTAATAAAATAAAAACTAAAAATATAATAATAAAAACTTTACCTTTAAACTTTTTAAAAGCCCGTTGGCTAAAGCTACCATGATAGCCTTTCTAGTTGCAACAAGAATGTACTCCCTTATGGTAGTACTTGTTGCTATGACAACAAGTTTGTTGTGTGGTACGCTCGATCAACTTGAGAGATGATTGGGATTGGGGAGGTGGTGCCTCCCACCCCCAAACACACACACACACACACACACACACACACACACACACACACACACACACACACACACACACACAATAATTTTATTTTTATTTTTTAAAAAACAATATTGCCCACAAAATAACACTATTACCACAATATGGTAATACATATATATATATATATATATATATATATATATATATATATATATATATATATATATATATATATATATATATATATATATATATATATATATATATATATATATAACTTTTGTCAGTATAGATCTGATAGGGAAATTATTTGTAACCAATCAAATTTATAAAACAACGAACTTTTCTTAGTTTCAAACCCTACCCATGAACTAATTTCCTTCAATTCAAGTCTTTTTGATTAAGGGTTTCATTTTCATTTTTCACAAATGCTTCAGTAATGGAGAACAATCAATTTACCAATAAAAATTATTTTTAAAAAATTCAAATACTTTTCCAATAAGAAAAATCAATATAACAGACATGAAGAAGGCAAATATTTTTGAGATATTTCCTACGGTAATTCTATGAAAACCTACCTCAATCTGATACTAAAAACCTAGTAATTACTTTGTGCTTACAAAAATCTTGCTACCTAGAACCTTCAAAAAAGTTTCACCTTTCAATTCCAAAATTTCTCCTCGAAAACCTCCATGTGTAGAAATAAACTTGAAGCTCTTAATAAAGAGTTTACCTCTACCTAGGGTTACCAGTTTGTGAACATGCAAAGGCCTCCCCTTAAAATAAACTTTTATTATTTTAATTTATTTAATTCCCGTGTGCACACACTTTTTTCCTTTCATTAGAGTGAACCTTTATTTTAAATTATTCCCACTTTATTTTTAATAAGTAAGATGATTTTATAAAACATAATATATTAATTTAACTAATATTAATATTTAAAGTCCATTATTTAAATGCAACTTCTAAATTTATTGTTGTTAAATTAAATAAATATAATTATGCCAAATTTACTCTTTTAAATTAAATCTTAAATCTTAATTATTTAATTTAATTAATTAAATCTAATAAAATTAATTTTTCTTTCTAATTAAATCATTTAATAATTACTTCAAGTAATTTAATTATACTTGAAAATCACAACATACCCACAAACTCAATAAGAAAAAACTCGACTAAAAGATAGTATGAATCAAACTCAAAGGTCAAAATCTTGAATTCACGTCACTTTGATGAATTCAAAAAGGTAAATAAATTGAACACATGTCCTTTATCTTAGGATAATTGGTTCGGGTTTAGGATTTAGACTTGAGATTTATCTCTTCTCTTTTACCATTAAGATACTACAATAAGGCACACTCATCTTGGCAATCACGGGAAGTCAATGCTTGGTACCTACAATCTACATAAAAGGTGAACATGTATATATATATAAACTAAATAGATAATGGTGAGGAGTGGTACATCATGTAGATCTTGACTAGAATTTGACTACAAGTCCCTCCCTTAACCACATTAGATAAGTCAAACATAAAGTAAAACATACATGTACACCATACACGTGCAAGTATGGGGTAAGTTGCCATAAAACTAAATATAAATCATCCATATAATTATCATTATGAAAGCAACTAAAATCACTATATGAAGTATGCAAAACATCATCATCAAAAGAATAACCATAAGCACATCAAATATTTGAGTATAAAGTACCTCATCAAATATAATCTAAGCACATAAATAGTATCAACCAAATCACATAACCATAAAAGCTAGCCTAAAAAGAATTCAACAAAATAACAAAAAGGAAAACTAGGGGTAGGCACTACATTCAACATATCTACTTAATACATCTAGTTTATTTATTTCATTTGCTATCTCTTACTACACTAGGGTTTCAAGGACTTTTGAATCTTTTCCCTTATTTTGAACTACTAGATTCTAGCTTGTATTAGTGCTTATTTATCACTTGGCTAGCTGATGCAAGAGCATCTAGTGGTGTAAGGGCAATCATATATCAATAAAGAATATGCTCAGTTCTTGTTTTTGTTTAAAGTGTTTTCATTTTTGGATACCCATTTGGGGTCAAATAAAAATTCCAACTCTCATAGCTACACTTGGCGATTTTTTTTTTTATAAAGTAGGATTTATTTTGAACTACTAGATTCTAGCTTGTATTAGTGCTTATTTATCACTTGGCTAGCTGATGCAAGAGCATCTAGTGGTGTAAGGGCAATCATATATCAATAAAGAATATGCTCAGTGTTTGTTTTTGTTTAAAGTGTTTTCATTTTTGGATACCCATTTGGGGTCAAATAAAAATTCCAACTCTCATAGCTACACTATTGGTTTTCTGGGTTAGAGTTTTTGAGCAACTTGGGATATGTACCAATGCAAAAATAAGTTTTTTTAATTGAGCCATATTTATAATGAGTTAGAGGTTGTAATTTGTAGAGATGATTATACTTGTAATTCAAAGCACTCCAAAAAAAGAATCAATTAAAAAGGCTTTACGGTTTGAAAGTTATTACAGTTTCAAGTTGCCTGGAGACCTCCTAAGAGCACTTCAAAGTCAGATTTGAGGCACTAAATGGCCTCATACAGGGCCAAAAAATGGGGGATGAGAAAAGCTCATCCATGAGGGATATAGAGAACTTAGAGAGCTTTCCAGAAATGTAAACTTTTTGTCAATCAAAGTCTCAGATCAAAAGTTATGCCTCCTAGAAGTTGGACTACCATTTCTAGATTCTTCTAATTTTACACTGACTTCTAATGTGTTTTCTAGAACCTTTTGTTTTGGTGGTGGATTCCTAATTTCATATTCTAAAATGGATTCCTAACCCTAAACCTAATTTGGTTTACTTAAGGATATTTTTGGCATTGTAAAGGTAGTTTTTGGTGGAGTTTGTGAGAAGGTACTATGAGAAGAGTTTTCTCCATAATCTAATAACATTTTATTCCCATAGGGCATTTCATGGAGTCTATTTTCATTGTATATAATTTAGTAGCAGACCACTTCTAATAATAATATTCCCCTTTTCCTATTGCATTCATTTTTGACTTGGGTTGTGTCCCCATCAAGTGGTATTACAGCTAGTTTTCCTAAGTGTGTAGATAGAGCACTGACTGTGAGGTAGTTTGCACCAGGACTATGTGGTTGTGGGTTTTGATATAAGAATATGCCTCCATGAAGGGAGCATGGTGGAAGGGCTAGAGTTGTTACTCCTAAGTTTAGAGCCCTCTAGAGACATGTCCAGGTATTGTAGGAGGAGATCCATAGAGGGATGAATGTTGTCATAGGTGATGAAAATGAGGAAGAAAATGAAGAAGAAGAAGAAGGAAATATTGGGCAAGAAGGGGAAGGAGATGAAGAAGTCCTAAACCAAGTGGAAGAGAGTCCTTCTAATGCCATTGCCAAGCTTGGAAAAAGACCTAAAATTAATGTCGACATGTTTCCAGGAAATCTAAACCTAGATGAGTTGATCGATTGGATCAAAGATTTGGAGGAATATTTTGAGTCTGAGGATATTGGGGACCCTAATAGGGTTAATTTTGTGAAGGCCAAAATGAAAGGCCATGCCAAAATCTAGTGGCAAGAGATTCAGTTGGAAATAAATAGAAGAGGAAAGGAGAAAATCACAAGATGGGATCGCATGGTGGACAAACCAAAGAAGCAGTTCATTCCTATTGATTATGATCTTGATTTTTTCAAGAAGATGCAAGGGTTAAAGCAAGTGCAAAAATCTATCCAGGAATACATAGAAGAATTTTACCATGTCCTTATTAGGGTAGGGCATGCAGAAGCAAACAAGGAGAAGGTTGCCCATTACTTTAGTGGGTTAAGACCTAGTATTCAGGAGGAGTTAAGTCTGGTTAGAATGACTAGCATTGAAGAGGCATACTAGTTTTCCTTATGAGTTGAGAAGAAACTAAACAAAAAAAATTATGGAAGGAAAAGAGTGTAAAGGAAACTTGGCAATAAAGAATATAACCATTTCCACATAACCCATAATAGATCTGAAATAAATACGAAAGTAAAATCCACATGCAAGAGAATAGACAACATACCCACAAAATGTGACACAAGATATACCCTGGGAAACCCTCATTGAGGGAAAAAAACCCAGCCTCCAAAAGCATCCATCACCATGTATTATTCAGCAAAAAATTACCATTGCCATACAACCATGGAAGCCTTCATGGCCATAGCCACAACCGAGCAAACTATGTGAACAAGCATGAATCCACACATCCTATGACATGCTTCCAACCTTCACAAATGCTCCCTTGGCTAACCTATCAAGCCTTATCCTGCTCAACTCTTGCCCTTCTCACTCTTACTCTCTACAATAACTGCCCTTGTGGCTACTTATATAGTAGCAAATCCCACAAAACCACTAAGTGGTATTACATAAACCATGTGCTAAAACCATGTGCTACCTAACCCACTGACCCCACATTTAATATTGGGCATTTAATTCTTTTCCCCAATATTAAATAAGTACATAAAATATTATCACAATGTTACAATACAACTCATCAAGAATATTCCATGGGAATCTTTACATGTTGTACATCCATCTAGATGCAACATTACATAATAAAATATGACAATATTATGCAATGTGTGCAACATCCATTATCTCAACAAAGAGGGTGTAGTCAAGGAGGAAGGGTTCGTGGTAGGTTATTTGGAGGCCAAAATGAGAACTAGAAGAAAAAATGAAGATGTGGAAACTAGAGGAATGAGGGTTTCAACTGCTCCCATGATCAAAACTTTGGAGATTGGAGAGGAAGAAGTGGAGGAGATCGATAGGGTTCAAGAAGAGGAGGCTTCTATAGTACCTATTTTCATTGCAATGAAGAAGGTCATCATACCTTTGAATGCCCTCAATGCCAAGGAAGGATGGATAGGAGAGTTGATGGTTAGACAAGGGTTGCTCATGTGAATGATGATGCACAGTCATTGCATTTAAAGGATGTAGAAAGAGGAGAGGTTCTAGTTAATGAAAGGGTCTTATTGAGTGGTGAGACTAAACTTTAATAAAGGAGGAGTTTTATTCATACCAAGTACAAGTGTGAGGGTAAATGTTGTAATGTGATTGTTGATGGTGGGAGCACTAAAAAATTGGTATCAAAGGAGATGGTCTTAAAGCTAAAGCTTGAGAGGGGGAAGCACCCCTAACCCTAGTAGATGGCTTGGTTACAAGATGATCATAAGGTTTTGGTAAGTGAGGAATGTTTGGCAAAGTTCAAGATTGGGAGTTACCAGGACAAGGCTCTCTATAAAATCATCCTAATGGATGTTTTCCATTTACTATTAGGAAGGTCATGGAAATTTGATAGGCATGCTATACATGATGGTCTTACAAATACATACTCTCTAACAAAGGATGGATTTTTCCACAAATTGAAGTCCTTGATAAAGGAGGGAGAGAAGATATGTAGTAGTGCTAGGGTAAGTCTTGTTGATGGAAGAAAATTTCTAGAAGGCATGAAACATCAACATATATGTTATGCTTTAAGTCCTAGGAAAGATAAGGAAGGTAGCAGTGAAATTCCACTTGATGTTTCAAGTCTATTAAGTAAGTATGGAGAAGTCATCTTTGACAATGTTCCAGAAGAGTTGCCACTAGTAAGGCAAATCAGTCATCAAATAGATTTAGTCCCTAGAGCTAGTTTTCCTAACAAGGATACTCATAGGATGACTCCTACTAAGACTAAGGAGCTAAACAAACAAGTTCAGGAGCTATTAAGGAAAGGTTTAATTCAAGAGAGCCTAAGTCCATGTGCAATACCTACAATGCTAGAACCAAAGAAGGATGGAGAGTGGAGAATGTGCCTAGACTCTTGGACTATAAATAGAATAACCATCAAGTATCAGTTTCCTTTGCCAAGAATGGACAATCTTATGAACTATTTGAGTGGAGCTCAATACTTCACAAAGATAGATCTCAAGAGTGGTTATCACCAAATATAGATATGAGAGGGAGATGAGTGGAAGACTACATTCAATACCAAGGAGGATCTATATGAGTGGTTGGTCATGCCCTTTGGACTAACCAATGTGCCAAGCACCTTCATGCAGCTTATGAATGAGGTGCTAAATATTTTTTTGGAAAAAATTGTTATTGTCTGTCTAGATGATATTTTGATTTTTAGTAAGTATTTGGATGAAAATTTATTGCACATTCATAGTGTCCTTGAAAGGTCAAGGGAAGAGAAATTGTTGATTAATTTGAAGAAGTATAGTTGCGTCAAAATGGAGTTAGTCTATTTGGGGTTTGTTGTATCAGTTGAGCGTCTCAAAATGGACCCAAAGAAGGTAAAGATCATCTTGGAATGGCCTACTCCAAGGTTTTCCATTGACATGAGGTCATTCCATAGTTTGGCTAGTTTTTATAGGAAGTTCATTACAAATTTTAGTAGTATATGTGCACCCTTAACTGAGACAATGATGGGGGATAGAAAAGAGTTCAAGTGGACTATAGGAGTTGTAAGGAGTTTTGAATTGCTGAAGAAAAAGGTGACAGAGAAACCTATCATGGCACTTCCTAATTCAACAAAGTATTCTAGGTGGATTACGATGCTAGTGGCAGTGATATTGGGGTTGTGTTGAGCCAAGAAGGTAAACCTATTGCCTATTTTAGTGAAAATTTGAATGATGCAAAGAAGAAGTATTATGTTTATGATCAAGAGTTTTATGCAATAGTTCAAGACTTAAAGAAATGGAGGCATTATTTTTTTCCAAAAGAGTTTGTCTTGCATACTGATCACCAAGCATTGCAGTACCTAAATAGCCAAGGTAAATTGAATCAGAGACATTTGAAATGGGTATAGTTCACGCAAAGCTATACATTTGTATTGAAACATAGAAGTGGAAGGTCTAATAGGGTTGCAGATGCATTAAGTAGGAGACAGTTATAGCTAACAATAATGTAGGTTGAAGTGGTTGGGTTTGATGAACTCAAGAATCTATACCCTAAGGATCCTAACTTTGCAGAGGCTTGGAAGGTTTGAAAAGAACTTGTTACTCTAGATAGGACTAGGTAGTTAGATTATTTGATTTAGGATGGTATGTTTTTCAAGGGCAGTCAATTGTGTATCCCAAGGAGTTCTATGAGGGAGAAGGATTTAGTCAAAATACTAAACTCTATCAGCCATTACCTATTCCATCGAATCCTTGGGAGGACATAAGTATGGACTTTGTTCTTGGATTGCCAAGGACATAAAGGGTTAATGACTCAATATTTGTGGTGGTTGATAGGTTCTCTAAGATGGCACATTTCATTTCATGCCATAAGACTCATGATGCAGTGCATATTGTAGATTTGTTTTCCAGAGAGGTGGTGAGGCTACATGGTCTCCCAAAAAGTATTGTTTCTAATAGAGATACTAAAGTTGTTGGGTATTTCTAGAGTGGAGGGATGGTAGGATAGTTTGGTCGAGATAAGACATTTTCCATTATTAGAGAACATTATTTTTTACCTTAGTTATCACAAGATGTGAAGAAGTTTGTGTAGAGTTGTCAAGTATGTCAAACAACCAAAGGATTTATTCAAAATACTAAACTCTATCAGCCATTACCTATTCCATCGAATCCTTGGGAGGACATAAGTATGGATTTTGTTCTTGGATTGCCAAGGACACAAAGGGTTAATGACTTAATATTTTTGGTGGTTGATAGGTTCTCTAAGATGGCACATTTCATTTCATGCCATAAGACTCATGATGTAGTGCATATTGCAGATTTGTTTTTCAGAGAGGTGGTGAGGCTACATGGTCTCCCAAAAAGTATTGTTTCTAATAGAGATACTAAATTTTTTGGGTATTTCTGGAGGATTTTGTGGAAGAAATTGAAGAAAAAATTGAAATTTAGTTATGTAGATCATTTGTAGACCAATGGACAAACAAAAGTAGTGAACAGAAGTTTGGGCAATTTGCTAAGGTGTTTAGTAGGAGATAGACCCAAAGGAAGGGATTTGATTCTACCACAAGTAGAATTTTCTTACAATAATTCTATAAATAGGAGTACTGGTAGATCACCATTCCAAACTATGTATGTGAGTAGTCCAAGGACTGCATCAGAGCTAAGGAAGATGGAGCAAGGGGAGAGGACAAGTGTTGAGACAAAAGACTTTCTAAACATGTCAAGAACCTACATGAGGAGGTACATGCACATATTACCAAGATGAACCTATAGTATAAAGCTAGAGTAGATCAAAAGAGGAGACATAAGGAGTACCAAGTTGGATATCAGTTTATGGTGTATTTGAGGAAGGAACAATTTCCAATGGGTACCTACAACAAGCTAAAGATGAAGAAAGTTGGCCCCTGCATTTAAATTTTGAAGAAACATGATTCAGGGAATGCATATGAGGTGGAGTTGCCAGATGGGATTCAAATTTATCTTATTTTCAATATTGCAGACTTAACAAAATATCATGATGATGGTGCAGATGAGGAGTTGATGCTGGAGGCATATCTAATTCCTACTTCTATGAAGGAAGAGATTGAAGAAATTTTGGATAGTCATGTGGGCCAGAGTACTAGAAATAGGTAGTATGAAGAATAGCTGGTGAAGTGGAAAGGATGACTAATAGAAGACTCAACTTGGATATCCACAATGGAGGTTTCCCATTTGGGTTTTTCTCTACTAGCTATAAAATGATAGGATCATTTTTTAATCTACCCTAGGTGTCTAATGCAGGACCATCCAGTGGTGTAAGGGCAATCTTGTATCACCTAAAAATATGCTTAGTGTTAGTTTTTGTTTAAAGTGTTTTCATTTTTGAATACCCATTTGGGTCAAATAAAGATTCCAACTCTCATAGCTACACTATTGGTTTTCTAGGTTAGAGTTTTTGAGCACCTTAGGATATGTGCCAATGTAAAAAAATAGGTTATTTTGTAATTGAGCCATAATTATAATGAGTTAGATGTTGTAAGTTGGAGGGATGATTATACTTGTAATTTAAAGCACTCTAGAAAAAGAATCAGGTAAAAGGGCTTTACAATTTGAAAGCTATTATAGTTTTAAGTTGCTTGGAGACCTCCTAAGTGCACTTCAAAGTGAGATTTGAGGCACTAAATGGCCTCATATGGGCCCAAGAAATGGGGGATGAGAAGATCTTGTCCATAGGGCTATATAGTACTTGAAGAGATTTCTAGAAATGTAAACGGTCTATCAATCAGAGTCCCAAATCAAAAGTTATGCCTTGTGGAAGTTGGACTACCATTTTTGGATTCTTCTAATTATACACCAACTTCTAATGTGTTTTCTAGAACCTTTTTTTTAGTGATGGATGCAAAATGGCATATTCTAAAATTTATTCCTAACTCTAAACCTAATTTGGTTTACTTAAGGATATTTCTTGCATTAGAAGGTATTATGAGAAGGGTTTTCTCCAAAATCTGATAACATTGTAAGCCCATAGGGAATGTCATGGAGTCTATTTTCATTGTACTAAATGTAGTAGCAAATCACTTTTGATAATAATATTCCCTTTTTCTTGTTGTTCTCATTTTTGTCTTGGGTTTTGTCCCCATCACTAGCACTAATCTATCTAGATCTAGTCATTTTTGAATTGGGATTGAAAGGATCAATTTTGTTACTCCCCGTTTGAGTTGTGTGTGTGGTTATGTAATGAACTTATGTTTACTTTCCTTGATTCACATTTCCACACAAACATCTTTGGTGAGCCTAATGTGTCAACTCTTTCTTTTGTAGTGTTAGATTCCTTATTATGTTCTATAGTGTTTGGAGTTATATCATTGTATTCAAGTGAGTTAACTCTTATGATCTATGCTTTATGTATTTACTTTCATAAGATTATATTTTTTACTTTTTGATTTATTTCATTTCATAATCTTATACTCCTTTTATTTCTTCTTACCATTTTTGGTGTGTGATATTTATTACCTTAAGCCCTACATATATTGTTCCCATTAGGAGAATTCATAGACTCATGGATCGCTTTCAACTAGAATATTCTTCTCCTCTTTTAAAGAATCCTAATTTGATCCTATGTTTTCTCGTGATCATAATCCTTCTATGGAATTTGATTATTCTCACTCATCTCATGATGAAGATGATACTTTTAAGCATTCCTCCTAAACAAGTTCATAAGCTTGCTACTAATATTGATCAAATTCATGATTTTCTTCTTTATAAGAATCACAATACTAATACTATTTCTTCTTTTGATACTCTTAAGAAAGTGATCTAGAATGATGAACATGGTGTTAATATTTTGTGTGCTCTTACTCACCTTGTACACTCTCATGTTAAGCCTTTAGCTCAAGCCACATATGAAATAGGAATGGATCCACTTGATAGTACTATTAAACCTTCCTTACAAATTTCTTCACCTATATGTATCATTCCCACCTATAGTTCTCCTATTCTAAATTCTTCTATTCAACTATGGTCAAATTTACATATTTTATAATTGATAATTATTTATTAGACATTGTTCCACAGAATGGGGGTTTCAAATGGATAAATAGATGGAATATATTCCTACAAATAACAAAAAGAGTAGATATATTTTTCATATACATGAATGGAAACTACAAGATTTTAGTATTCAGATCAGAGTATTGTCTTATTCAGGTTCATTTCACTTTCTTAATCAACACACTATTTTCAATACAATAGCTTAATTACTTCCAAGACATAGACCATTATTCAAGTTTGAGAGAATGTGGTTTCATGATCCCTACTTCTAATTCTTACTTAGAAAATGGTGGGTTAGTACACTACATCAAAAAGGAACAAAGATATTTCAATTTCATTAAAAAATGCAACATGTTAAAACATAGTTCAAAGATTGTGATGCAAAGGTGTTTAAAAACATATTTCCTCATAAGGAAATGTTTCAAAAAGATATAAAAAACTAATGGTAATTGTTATAATCCTGATAGGATTGTGTTTATTTAGCCTAATCATAATTAGGTATATATAGGAGGTTATGAGTCTTATTTCAAGATCATATTTTGAAGTGTTCTTTTGTTGGATATTTTCCCCCTCGAAGTGGCCTATTACTCTGAACTATTATCAAGTATTTATAGAATATTTCATATTATCTCTTCCATTGTAAAAATTATTTCATTGCCATGTGGTATCAAAGCCTCCACTGAGGTTCAATTCTCAGAGAGGGTGGCAATGATGGCATTTCAATGTTCATATGGGGCTCATATGGTCAAGGGAGGGCCCACTATATGCGTGCATATCTATCCTAGAGTCTAGACTACAGAGCATGGTGTTGGAATATTCAAATATGGAAATAGTACTTAAGAGAGGGGGGCTGAATCAGAAGTATCCCACTTTAGCCAATAAAAATTTTGGGTGAAAGTAAATTACATGCATGTAAATACATCTAGTAAACATGAAACTAAGACATGCATCAACAACTCATAGCACTGGGATTTGGTAACCCAGAAACCCTCCAGGAATAAGAAGGTAAAAATGGGGTGGGGATGATACCCACAAAAATTACTGTAGCAATATTGTTCAACCACTTCTAATGGTCTGCCCTGTTAAAGGCTTTACACTGTATTAATAGTGACCTGGTTAGAGGCTTTACAAACACTTTACATGAAGTGTCACCTTGTTAAAGGATTTAATCACCTAATTAAAGGATCTACGAAATAGCTGTTAAGCTAACCTATCACCATAGGATTTTCATTCTAATACAATTTCTAGAAAGTATTAGGTATAATGAACCTAATAGATTACAATCCTTGATTGCTGAATCCAAGCCCCTGTTCCACTTTCTCTGATCTTGATCCTTTTGTTATCTGATAACCCTCACTTCTGAAAATAGATTTCTTTGTGCACCCTTGTATATCCACTCATATATTTTACAATGAAATTCCATCTTCCTTATAAAGACATTTGAGGATTTAGGGTTAGGTATGGATCTACGATCCATATTCAATCTCCATTTTCGGCTTATTATTTGCATTTCTTCTATTGGTTGCATGCCTTTATCATTTTTCTTATTGGCTGTATGTAGATTGCATAGGAAAGATAAAAGATTTGATCTCATCATTAAATCCTTCGAGATTTACCTTATGTCGGCTACAAAAACTGTTTACATCATAGTTTGTGCAATTACAAACTCTTATGCTGATATTTTGAGTTACTCGACTCCTAAAGTATTGTTGATACTCGACACATGTTGTTTCCTAGATAGCTCGGCACATAAACAAAACTGTATCACTTGGCACCTTATGTTACTCGGCACTTGTTAACACTCGGCACCTTATGTTGCTTGGCACTTGTTAACACTCGGCACCTTATATTTCTCGGCACTTGTTAACACTTGGCACCTTATGTTACTCAGCACTTACACTTCACTCGGTATCTAATCTTCACTCGACATTTGAAAACTACTCAGTACATGAAGATCACTCAGCACTTGAAGTCTTTCCTAACTCGGCATTTGTTGTGGCTCGGCATGCATGGTGTACTCGGCTCTAATATAGAGTAGGTAAGTGTTATTGGAATTCAAGTGTCAAAAACCATTATGAGGTTAACAATCTCCCCCTTTGACATGAGTGAGAAAAACACTTAACTAACCTTATGAGTACATTTACTAATCTGATTGGTATATACGGAGTTTAAAGAAAGCTTGATCAAAATTTGTAACTTACAATATATACCTCAAAAATTTGTAACTCCCCCTGAGTTGATTGTGCCTTATCTGTATATCAAGCTCCTCCTTTGTATCTTTTCTCCCCCATTAATTCATCTCATAATATCTATATCTCCCCCTATTATGTCTCTTTTCTCCCCCTTTTTGACACTTATGTCAAAGAATGTTTAAGGGTTAAGACCATATTTAGCCAAAAATGTGTTGTTTACTTCCATAATCATCCTGAGAGCTGCATCCCAATTGTTCAAAGAAATTTCTAGTGACTTGTGCTAGATGGCAGTCTCGGTAGCAAGATGAATAAGTCCTTCTGAATTAGAAAGATTTGGGTCTTTCTTGAGAACAGTTTCAGCATATACTTGCTCTTTATGGAGTATTTCTAAATGTGGGGTGATGGAGGATTGGATCTGTATTAATTTGGCCTTGATATTAGCCTCATCTTCTGTTAATATGGCTATTTCTTTGTGAGTGTGAAGCGATTGAGCAAAATGCTTCTCACTTTGAGCTGGATCATTTGGTAGTTGCATGCTTGAAATGTTTAAATTTCTTTCTAGGCTTAGTATCTTTTGGCTTGTTTCTTGTGTGAAGTATGAAAAATCACACAAATTTTTGTACAAGGAGAATATATTCTCAAGTACCTTTTTCACTTTGTCAATGAGATTTGCTAATTCAACCTATGAAAGTGCAATTTGACTTGATATTTGTTCATTTACTTTTCCTTGGAATTTTCTCTCTGACCATTCCATAAGTTTTGCATTTGTTTCTAGGTCTTCATTTGTCACCTGGTCAATAATATCTGATAATTGCTCTGTGATATGCTTTGACTCATCTGGTGATTGCAAACTGAAGGCATCCATAAAGATGTCCTTAATTTCATATAGTGTTTGCTTTTGTTTATACTCCTTCCTGAGTATCTCCTGTCTTTTCCTCCTATTCAGTGCTTCCTGCACCTCATTGATTTGATCAATGGTTATTGTTTTTGATTCATAACCTGGTATGACTATTTCCTCATCTAATTTAGGGTCTCCATAGTGAAGTACCCTTGCAACTCTGGTAGTACTAGATGTTGGTACAGATATTTGCAATGGCTGGTGTGAAGGAGTTCCTGAGGTAGGCAAATCTATTAATGTTTGTATTGCCTCCTATTCTTTAGGGTTTTTCACTATTTCCTCCTCCTTCTATCTACCATGATCAATTATTGTAATTTGTGGAAGTGCACCTTGTGTTTGTGCTATAGGATGAGATGTAATAGTATGTCATGTTTGTTCTGTTCCTTTTTCTACAGCTACACTTGGCTTCTATTTTGCAGCATCAACTATGCTTGTTGGCGTTTGAAATTGACTACTAGTAGTTGTAGAGATGATAGAAGGTGGTTCTTTTGGATTCACCTTATCTCTGACTGTACTATCTACTAGATTTTGCAATTCATCCATACTGACCAATACTGGATCTGCATATAATATTGCTTGTTGGGTAGATTGGTCAAGAATTCTTTTAAGATCTTCTGCAGTTAATGGATTGATATTCTGACCAGAAGTATCAGGAACATCAATAATAGTTATAGTGTCTATAGGTGAGATGGATGCTTGAGGAGGGCTAGGGGGTGGCAATTGTGTGTCTTGTACACTCTGATCTGGTTGCTGCTCTTGCTTAGTTGTTCCTGTTATATCCTATTTTTGTGTCTCTTCCTCCTCTCCATCTTTCTTTTCTTCTTCCTTCTTCTCTTCTTCTCTTTTCTTTTGTTCTTCTTCTTTCCTTTCTTCTTCTCTTTTCTTTTCTTCATCTTCTTTCCTTTTTCTCCTCTCCTCTATTGGTGCAGCAGCTTCTTCCTTGTATTCTTCTTCAAGAAAATCTTCAATCTTTTTGTACAAGTTCTTCCATGATTTCATTGTTCTTTGAACAATTTCTTCCGTCCTATTTTGGAGTATGAAGAATGCCCTATATTTAGGTGTAAACCTTTTATTATTCCTTTTGACTACATTCTTTACTTGTTCCTCAGTCAAATCCAGCAATACACTTGCTAGATTTGATTCCCTCATCTCCTTCTCCATTTTCAAATAGAAATGTCATCTGTCTTCTACAATTTTTGATAGTTCTTTTGGAAATTGTCCATCTAGTTCAAGTGGAGTGTACTTGAACTGTGCCATCATTCCATAAACTATTTCTTCTATCTTATTCTATTCTTCTTTAGTAAATTTATTGAAATCAACTTTATTTAAATTACTTAAGTCACCATTTCCAATCTTTTTACTTAAGGTATCAACTGAAGAGTGGCTTACCTTTTCAGATTGGTCTTCTTCATCAGTATCAAGTTGAGCCACATATCTTCTTCTTTTCCTTATCTCTTCCTATGTTTCCTTGATTTGTTCCTTCTTTGTAACTTCCTTGTTGGCCTTTTGAGTGGAGGCCCTTGTTGCTACTCGTGTTGTTGGCTTTTGAGGTGATGGTGTGGCAGCTTTCTTTGATTTGGGCTTAGCTAGAGGTTGTTCTGTTGCCTTTCTCTTATTTGGCTCAGCTTTAGTTGGTGCTTCCTTAGCTTCTTCTTCCTCTGCACCTTCCTCCTTATCTTCTCCAAGACCTTGAGTTAATTCCATTGGCCCTTGTTTTTGCTCATCTTCATCATCACTGTCATCTTCTTCTCCTTCTGCTTTAGCCTCAATTTCTTTACCAAATTTCTTCTTAATCTTCTTTAATAATTTGTCTTTCTTCTTCAATGTGGAAGCAATTTTTAATTTCATGTTTATCTTTGATCTTATCACATCATACATGCCAAAATGTGGAGCACTTTTATCTGTTTCTTCTGCCAATAATGCAGTTATTGCTGCAGATGCCTCATCAATATTAATTTCATATCCAAATGGCCTTAGCCATCTTACCCTTGTTATTACTGCTTGAATATAGGTAAAATCAATGTCAACTAAGAAACATATATCATTATTATGTTTTTCCACTAAGAAAATTGGTATCCTTGATCTTTGCTTCATGGATTTCTTGAAATCCTCAAAATAGCTTGTCATCACGGTATCAAAATTTTCTCCCATTTGTTCTATGTATTCATTGATTTGGGAAATGATGGTTCTGTCATTCCTCCATGCCACTTTGCCAAAAGAAGGAAACTCATTTTGAACATAAAAGAATATGCAAACTAGGATTGCTCCAAATTTGCATTGAGTGCCCTTTGTTCTTTTTATGGCAGCTAGGTTTTCATTGATCTGTTGTAGTTGCAGTTCTGCAAGATCCTTTTTCACCAATTTGTAGCCTACATCTACTGCAATACATGGTACACTGTTGAGTCTACTGGATTGGTAGAATTTATGGGCAATGACTCTAACAGAAAACTCAACTAGAGGATCCTATATGTTGTGAATTTTCATTCCTCTTTTGTTCCACTGGGCACCAGTGTTCTTTTCAATAACCTCCTTTGATTCACTTCTCAAAGTTTTGAACTGATCTAGGGTTGGGTACCCTGTTACTCTATGTATGATTTCTTTTATCAATTTGATGGGAGTATCTTCTAACCACAAATTTCCACCATGAATTCTGCTCAGTACAAGTCTAACCCATTCTGTTTTGAATACGGTGGGAAAGCTCAAAACTCAGGTTAAACCCTTTCTTTCAATGATTTTGAATTCATCTTTCAAGACTCCATCTATGCATAATTTTTCATAAGCTTGTCTTATTTCCATGTCTCCTAGGGCACCTATCTTATAGTTGTAACATTTTCTCACATCTTGGACCATTATAACTTTTGGGGGAATTTGGGAGAGAGCTCCGGCTGGGTCATTTTTGTAGGCAACTTCGGGAATGGGTCAAAAATTAGGTTGCTTGATCTCATTTGAAACTAACTGAACTTCAAATGTTTCTTTATCCTCAATTTTTTTTGAACTTGATGCCATTTATGCAAACTAGGGTTTTCAAAATAAAAAGATACAAAACTGTGTAGCTCGGCACAAATGAAAATACCTTAAGATCGATGAAAAATGTGTTGAATGAGGTTGTAATCTGCTTGAAATGTTGGATTCTTGCTATGAAGTTGCTCAGCTCTCTTTCTTCTTCTTTGCTTTTTGATCGCGATGAGTAAAACTGATTGAAATCTTGATAATATACCCTATTTCCATCGCATTAAATGCTCAACTACCAACTCAGCTTATGAAGAAATCTTGACCTAACTCGGCTTGCACTATATTTTCACTTTGCTTAGCTTCCATTCGAGTTAACCAACTCGGCATCAGTTATCAGCTCAGTCACTGTTAGGAGCTCGGCATGTGTTGGAGTTTAACTCGGCATCCAAAGATAGCTCAACAACAACATTTAGTTTTTGTCTTGACATCTTGTTTCATGAAGATTTATACTTAGCATGGCTTCTTTGTCTTGGGACTAATGTGAGATATAGCTTTGTATATCAGTCATGTATACTCCTCGTGCTTAATTTGATGAAGTGTGATCACTTGACCCATTGGATGAAGTGATCCCTCCACTTGATGTGTTGCAGTCATCTTTCTTTTTCCAAGTCTTATTCATTTTCCTTCTTATCTTTTCGACATCAATTTTTCCTTTTCCCTTGTTTTCTTCAGTATTGGGTGCCTTTGATCTTGTAGCAAAGTTTCTACTGATATGACCAATTTTCAAACAACTGAAACATGTAGTTTGATTCAACCATCTTTTGTAGTTCCCTCTGAAATGTGTTCTTATGCAGTTCTGTGGTGTATGTCCATATTCTTGACAATAATGACAACTATACCTGGTATTGTAATCCCAATGATAATGACTTTCATTCCCTTCTATTTTTTATGGTTGATTTAATGTCCACATAGGTTTTGATCTGCACTCAAATGCCCTATGTCCATACTTTTTACAATTATAACAATGTCCATCAAATCTCTGAGTCCTTGTGACATTGGATCTGCAATTTTGTGTCATATGTCCTTGCATGTTGCACTTGTGATAGAAACTCTTTATTTTGGGTGTGTTTGATTGATTGAATCTTCTACTCCTTCACACATTAGCTATATGCCCCTTCTTATTACAGTAATGACAAGTGGGTTTTGAATTCTTACCTTTGTCACTTCTTTATTCAGCATTCTTTGATGATTCCCCAACTTCAGTGCTATTGTATCCTAGTCCTGATGTATCATGGGCAGATTTTGGGGATTTCAGCAACTGTTCAAAATACTTGATGGCTTCACTTGACTTGTTGAGATTCTCTGCTACCTCTTTTTCTCTGTTCAATTCATTCTGCATTTGTTCATTCTGCATCTTTAAAGTAGAGATCTTAATATCTTTCACATTGAGTTCATGATGAAGGTTCATCATTTGGGCAAGTGTATCAATCTACATGTTTGAGATCCTTGTCAATTCAATACATTTTTCTTCAAGTTTGTTTGCAAGATTTCTTTTGTCATTTTCCATCATAACTTTATCTTCAACTACTCTTTTCTTGTGTTCAGTGATTTCACATATCATTATGGTCTGTGACTCATGTTCCATCTTGAGAGATCTTATCTCATCTACTTGAACTTTATTTTTCTCCATCAGTTCTGCTATTGCTGCATCAAACTCTTTAGTATCTCCATTGGAAAATATGTTGGTGGTATCAATCTCCTTGTAGTGTATATCATTTTCAGCTATGGCTAGATCCTTCCTTTTTTTTAATGAGTTTCTCAACTTTTTTCTAAATTCCTCCAAGCTATGCAGAGCAAGTTGCACATCTATCACCTGATTTTCAATGATCTTTCCAAGTTTGAAAGCTTCCATCTTTAGATCTTTTCCTCCAAGCTGTTAGGCTTTTCCTTGTGAGAATCTGGATGCTCTGATACCAATTGTTGGAATATTCAAATATGGAAAGAGTACTTATGAGAGGGGGGGTGAATCAGAAGTATCCCACTTTAACGAATAAAACTTTTGGGTGAAAGTAAATTGCATGCATGTAAATACATCTAGTAAACATGAAACTAAGACATGCATCAACAACTCATAACACTAGGATTTGGTGACCCAGAAACCCTCTAGGAATAAGAAGGTAAAACTGGGGTGGGGATGATACCCACAAAAATTACTACAGCAATATTGTTCAACCACTTTTGATGGTCTGCCCTGTTAAAGGCTTTACACTGTATTAATAGTGACCTGGTTAGAGGCTTTACAAACACTTTACATGAAGTGTCACCCTATTAAAGGATTTAATCACCTAATTAAAGGATCTATGAAATAGTTGTTAAGCTAACCTATCACCATAGGATTTTCATTCTAATACAATTGCTAGAAAGTATTAGGTATAATGAACCTAATAGATTACAATCCTTGATTGCTGAATCCAGGCACCTGTTCTGCTTTCTCTGATCTTGATCCTTTTGTGATCTGATAACCCTCGCTTCTGAAAATAGATTTCCTTGTGCACCCTTGTATATCCACTCATATATTTTACAATGAAATTTCATCTTCCTTATAAAGACATTTGAGGATTTAGGGTTAGGTATGGATCTACGATCCATATTCAATCTCCATTTTCCACTTATTTTTTGCATTTCTTCTATTGGTTGAATGCCTTTATCATTTTTCTTATTGGCTACATGTAGATTGCATAGGAAAGATAAAATATTCGATCTCATCATTAAATCCTTCGAGATTTACCTTATGTCGGCTACAAAAACTATTTGCATCATAGTTTGTGCAATTATAAACTCTTATGCTGATATTCTGAGTTACTCGACTCCTAAAGTATTGTTGATACTCGTCAAATGTTGTTTCCTGGATAGCTCGGCACCTAAAAAAAACTGTATCACTTGGCACCTTATGTTACTCAGCACTTGTTAACACTTGGCACCTTATGTTGCTCGGCACTTGTTAACACTTGACACCTTATGTTGCTTGGCACTTGTCAACACTCGGCACCTTATGTTACTCAACACTTACGCTTCACTCGGTATCTGATCTTCACTTGGCATCTGAAAACTACTCAACACATGAAGATCACTCGGCACCTGAAGTCTTTCCTAACTCAGTATTTGTTGTGGCTCAGCATGCATGGTGTACTCAGCTCCAATATAGAGTAGGTAAGTGTTATTGGCATTCAAGTGTCAAAAACCATTATGAGGTTAACACATGGTGGGATGTTATGATCTTGGTGGGCAGCCTTCACTAGAACCTCAAGGTTTTGGTGCAATGGTTCATACTAATCATATTATCGACATGGACTAAATGTGATTACTTACTCAGGACAAAATAAACTACAAGAAGAATGGGTAGAGTTATGTAAATGAGAGGAGGAATATTGGAGATAAAAATCATGCAAATTATGGTTGAAAGAAGGGATACCAATACAAAATTCTTCTATATGTCAACAAATAAAATAAGGAAAGATAGCACATTTCAGTATTATAGAAGCCTCCTCTAGTAATTTTAGATGCTTAATTTATATAGGAAGATGGAATTACTTACTTGAAAAATCTTCTTACTCCTTCACCCTCCTTGCCACCTTCACATAATCATGTGAAAGAACTTATTGATCTTATTCACCCACTTATAAAAACATAAGATAATAATTCTTTTTTGGTACATTTCACATTACAAAGAGTTCACAAGGTTGTTTTATCACTTCCCTCAAATAAAGTGTCAGGTATGAATGGATTATTGCCCAATTTTTCCAAAAACATTGGGAAATTATTGGAAGCTTTAGAAAATTCAAAAACAATTAATGCTAAGCTAAGGAAATTCAATGCCACAAATATTTTAATTATACCTAAAATCAAAGACACCAAAAATTTTGTAAATTTTTAGCTTTTATCATTGTGCAACACTATATATAAAGACTTCTCTAGAGTTGCCTATATAAGATTACAAATTATCATAAATAAATAAAATCTTTTGAGCAAGGGGGTTTTGTTTCAAAAAAAGAAACAATGGAAGGAGTTCTATTTTCACATGAGTTTCTTCATTCAATAATGATAATCAATCTTCATCCTTAATAGTAAAGTTAGATTTCATGAAAGCTTAGGAAAGACTCAACTAGTCCTTTCTTTTCAAGGTCCTAAAAAAATTTGGCTTTGCAAACAAGTGGTGCAAATTGATAAGAGAATGAAACTCTTGTCTTTTTGAATGTTCAAAACCAAAAATTTGATTTATTTTGTGCCCTAATTTCAAAAAAGACAAAAGATGAGCTATCCAGATCTTTTCATTCTTTCATTGGTTGAATCACCACAAAAAAAATTGCATATAATACGGTTGGAATATTTGAAATTTTCATCTTTTGGAAAGGCTAAAGAAAATCCTACATCACTTTAAGTGGTGAGGGAAATCTTGAATCATCAAAAAATATTTTTTATTTTGTCTTTCAATAAAGGCTATTTTAGTGTTGAGATATTTCTAGAGACTTACTATTTTTGGTAAGTTGGTCACACAAACTCATAATGTTCTAATTTCATAAGTGGAGGTTCATCTTAGTTATATGATCTCGTCGATGAAGTTTCATTGTCATACCATATCTATTGCATTAGTTATTGAGGTTTGTAGGTACAAAATCCTCGAGCTCAATTTTTGAAGACCTAAATGACTCCAGAATGAGGTCAACCCTCAATTGACTAGAGCTTGTACATGTCAATAATTAAATATTATGATATTTTATTTCCAAAAGGATGTTATAATAACCAATTATCGATGATTTGAAAAATTTAAGGCATTTGGAAGTTGGGCTACCTAAAATTATAAGTTTAGCTTTCTTTAAGATGACTCTATGTAATAAAAAGGAAGATAATAGCTATCTGGGGGTCACTTTGCCTCAAGAGTTGGGGCTAAATGTCTAGAACCTTTCTAGGTGGTAGAAAATTACCTGTATAAGGAAAGCCTTTAGTGTTTTCTAGAGTAGTTCGCGGCTCTATCTTAAAGAATATTGTGAGGAAAGCTCCCTTGTTGCTTTGCATATTGTATTTCTAAAAATTTGTAAGTCCATAATTTTAAAGATAATAAGAAGAAAATTTCAACTTTTGCAATTTTTTTCTTCTTTCTCTATTTCTAGTATGTGTTTGTGGTATTAAGGGGAGCACCCTTCATCAAGTGATATCAAAGAAAGAGTTCTTGAGTATGTAGATTGATCATCGAGTGTCAAGAAGTTTGTATAAGGACTATTGTTTGAGATAAGTATGTAGATATATTGTTAGTAGTGAGGTAGTTTACACTAGGGATTCAATGATAAGTTTGAAAATGCCTCCTTAAAGGGAACATGGTAGAAGGGCCAGAGCTATGGTAGTTAAGGTTAAAATCCTCGAAATACAAATGTAAGAATTGGAAGAACAAATTCACTGAAGGATGAATAAGAGATGAAATTGAAGATGAAAGAGACAAAGAATAAAATCTTGATCGGGATGAAGAAGGTGAATATTTGAACCAAGGGGAAGAAAAATTTTTGAGGGCTATTTCCAAGCTTGAGAAAAGACCTAAGATTGAGATTCCCACAAATTTGATAAATCTTAGCTCAAAGGAGATGATTAACTTGACCAATAAATTAAAAGAATATTTTTACTATGAAGATATTTAGAATCCTGATAGGGTCAAATTTTCTAAAGCTGGGAAAAAGGTGCATGCAAAGATCTGGTTACAGGAGATTCATTTGGAGTGAAATAGAAGAGAAAAGGAGAAAACCACAAGATGGTATCAGATGATCACTAAATTGAAGGGAGAATTCCTCTCATTGATTATGAGATTGATTTGTTGAATAAAGTACAAGGGTTAAAGTAAGCAAGAATATGTGTTTAGGAGTATACAGAAAAATTCTACCAATTCCTCATTAAAAAAAGCCATGTAGAAGCACACAAAGAGAACTTCACTTATTACCTTAATAGGCTGAGGCCAAGAATTTAGGAGGAGTTAAGTCTAGTTAGAATACATAATATTAAAGAGGCATACTAGTTTTCTCTAAGAGTAGAGGAAAAATTGAACAAGAAATTTGAGAGAAGACCAAAAAGAAGAGGTTGTAGTGGAAGATTTAGTGGATAGTCTTATGGAGGCCAAAGTGTAGATCAGAAGTAAGAAGGATGAGGCTAGAAATAGTAGTCAAAGCCAAAGAGGAAAAAAATTCAATCCTTTCCATGATAAAAATAGTAGAGATTCGAGAGGAAGAGGAAGATAAAAAGGATCTATAAGAGGAGTCTTTTATGGAACATGTTTTCACTAAAGAGAAGAAGGTTATTGGGCATTTGAATGTCCTTAATTCCAAGGAAGGAAAAATAAGATAACTAAAGACTAGGCCAAAATTGCACATGTGGATGAAGATACTAAAAGAGGAGATGTCCTAATTAATAGAAGCATCCTACTGAGTGGTGAGAATGAACCAGATCAAAGGAGGAGCTTATTTTGTACCAAGTACAAGTGTAAAGATACATTTTATTATCTGATAATTGATGGTGGAAGCACTAACAATTTTGTTTTAGAAGAGATGGTCACAAAGTTAAATCTCAAGAGGTAGAAACACCCATATCTATACCAAATTTCTTAAGTGCTTGATGATCACAAGGTCTTAGTCAATGAACAATGCCTAGTGAAATTCAATATTGGGGGCTACCATGATGAGGTTCTATGTGATATAATACCCATGGATACATGTCATATATTGATGGTAGGCCATGGAAGTTTGATAGGTGCATTATAAATGATGATCATGTGAATACCTATTGCATGAAAAAGGATGGTTTAAGACATAAGATAAAGCCATTGGAGGGCATAGACGAAAAGGTATGTAGTACTATAAAAATAAGTTTTGTTAATGGAAGAAAATTCATAGAGGGTATGAGGCCTAAGCATATGTTTTTTCCTATAATTCAAAAAGATGGTAAAGAAGAAGTGGAAGAGGTGTTGACAATTGGATAATTGTGATATTTAGTTGTTTTCATTAATGGAAACACGTGATGTACATGTTGATAGGAAACCTCAAAAATAAAAATACTTAGTGTTTGGCTATCAAAAAATTGTCTAAGTATAGAATTTGGTTTACAACAATGTATTTTTTTTCTTATAACATGTTGCAAACATCATATTATATCAAGAAAACTTACATGGAGATAGTATATTAAATTTTGGAGATGACATGTATAACCTCAGAAGTTTGTATGGACTATACAAAATAGAGTTAATCTTGTTTTGATGAAGCGAGACAACAGAATTGAAGGAAAGAATGTTTTTGTTTACAAAGCATCTAGTTGTCCAATTAGGGCTAACATCCTAAATGTTTACTCTAACTTGGAAAAATGAATTTTGGTCTTAGTAAACCTAGTAGTATTTTATGTAAAGGAATGGTATTTATGCAAAGGACTTCTTGTGATAAGAAGTGTGCGAACTTGTGAGTTTATGTTATTGGAAAGTGAGTGAATTTTTGTAAAAGCGATATATGTGAAGTTTTGTATGAACTATTTGGTGATATGAGATTGAGCTAAAGATTAGAGATTAGTGAAGGAAGGAAAATAAAAGTAGATTTCATGTTTGAGCAGTGAGGTCTTATTGTAGTTGAAATTGCATGTTTGGGAAGTGGGCTCATCTTGCATACATTATACTACAACTCCTAATAGGGTTGGAATCTCCTAATAGGGATTCAAATTCTCCTAACACGGACTGGTTATACTAAATTTTCTCATTAACTCCTAACAAGGTCCATCCTCTAACAAGGAACATATATATCAGTATATTATCTAGTGGGCATCATCCCCACTAGAGTTTTCCCTTGGGTAGGGTTTTCCTAGTTAACAAATTATGGTGTCATGAGTTATCTTTGTGTATTGTTACTATTACTATTTAGCATTACTTTATTTCTTTTTTATGCATGGCTTAACAGCTTAAGTAATATCCCTATGGATATGGAACAATTGATGAAGAACCTTGAAGAAGCTCTTGAACAAATTGATCTCCTTACTGAAGAAAGAGATAAGTTGAAGGATAGATATGAAGACTCCAAAGTATACATTGGTCAGTTGAAAGAAAAGATTGATCATCTGAAATCAAAGCCTAAATCTACTGAATCTAGAACTATTGATGATGACTATTCAAATTTGAAGATAGAGTACAAGATCTTGAAGCATGAGTTGAAGATTACAAATTTGAAGTTGACTTTGAGAAATGATCCTAACAAAGTTGAATCTTATTTGAAAACTAAAAATGAAGATTTGAGAACAAGTTTGGCAAAGAAAACATGTGAGTTTGAAACACTGAAAGAAGATCATGAAGAACTCCATAAGTAAAATACTATTGTGAAAGGTGAATTGACATAGTGTAAAAAATAGCTTGAGAAACTTTATTCTAGCAGAGAAAAGCTTGATGATTCTATGTCTATACATAGACCTTATGACAAGACTGGTCTTGGTTATCTAATTAACATTTCTACAAAGAAACTTGAGATTAGATTAAATCTGAAAGAAAAAGAAAAATCTGATGATAATATTGAATCTAGTCAATCTTCAAAGAAACCTAAACAAATTGAGAAAATCAATAAAGCTGAAATCTTGGATGAACCAAAGCAAGTGGACACTCCTAAAAAAACCAAGTATGAATTTAGAGGTAAGTGTTTTTTATGTAATGAAATAGTTCATATGAAAAAATATTGTACTAATAAATCATTTAATCATGTTAAGGATTTTTATTGTCATAATTGTCATGGTATGGCTCATAATGCAATTGATTGTAGGAAACCTAAGTATGATAATGATAGATGAAATAGTAGAATGTCTAGAAATACTAACCCTATAGATAGAAGAAGATCTAATGAAGGGACATCCAGAGAAAGAAGATCTTATGATGATAGAAGATAGATCATGTGGTATAAGTGTAATAATTTAGGACATATTGCTCAGACTTGTCATGCACCTGATGATCAGTAGAATCCTAGAAGTAAAGCACCTGTATGTCAGTTATGCAATAACTTAAGACACCCAACAAGGTACTACAGAATGGATGAAAACTTCAAAGATAGAAGAAACAATAGAAGAAACTTTAGAAATAGAAGGAATGATAGAACAAACCAAGAAAGGAACTCAGAAACTAGTAGAAGCAATGAAGAAAAAAGAAACATTATTAGTGAATTTCAAGAAGAATTTAATGAAGCATTTGTGAAAGGAATAGATATCTCAAAAGAAAATTTAGATGATGATGAGACAAGAAGATCAAAATTAGTTGTTGATTTTGATTCAATTAAGTTGAATTAAGCGTGTTCACAGCATTAGTATTTAAGAACTTTGTATAGAGACCAAATTACGAGTAGAGAAGTTGGGAAAAGATGTAGCCAGTTGTGCTTAGATGGTACCTAAGCTTGCTTGTAATTTGGAGCTCATCTAAAAAAGTTATGATGAAATTTAGAGTTACTGGTACTACAGTAAAAGTTGATTCTCTAACAGAAGATGAAAAGTATTTTTTTGTAGATAATTTCATGATGCAAAGTCTTGAGGATGATTTTCATTTTGGAAGGAGGCTATACTAAACCTTGGGTGGCATTTGAAGATCACACACATGATTCTAGATAGTTATCTAATTGCAGAACACAAATAGCAACCTTTTCATATTTGTGAAGTACACAATAAATCAAAGTTTCATGTTGATGCATAAATGGAGTACATAATTGAATTTTCTTTTATTGCAAAAAAATTCAAAGAGAAGAGCATTCTAAAGAAACTTGTCAGAGAGATTTCAAAGAAAACCCTATTTTTAGAAAGAGATATTTTATCATTTTTTCATAATATTTGTTCTGTAAAAGATATTATTGATAAGAATTATGGATATGTTAGTTGTTCACAGTGTTGAGAATGAGGATAGACCTAAGTTTAAGGTAGTTTCCATAAAACCTAGTGATAGAAACCCTAAGTCTACATTGTCTATCAATCTGGACAACATAGTCTATCTGGAAGATGTAGAAAAATATTTGAATTTCAAGTTTGAGTCTATTGGTAGTGAATATATGAACAAAGATATGTAAATAGTCTTTAACCATGACATGACTATGAAGCCCATATTTGAACACTTAAAGAAATTTGATTTGTTTAAGTATCATTTCTACCATGAGCTAGATATAGATGAACCGACTCAAATCATATTGAGTAGGATACATGATGGCAAATTGCGGATGCAAGATAATGTAGTAGACATCTTGGCCAACCTGATTCATGAGGTAACTAGTCTTAGCAAACAAAGTAGTGTACCCACGGGAGAGAATATGGTTAAGAAGAAAGTAGAAAGTTACACTAAGGCAGTAAATAATGGGAAAGCCATGGTAATTAGCTCCATCAAGTAGGATGATGTGAGATTTCTTAGCAAAATTATTGCTAATTTAGTTTGTGCAAGTTCTAAGATAGATGAGCTTTCAATTGGATTTATTTATATAGCTTACAAGATGTGTGTATAAAAAGAATAGGTAAATATGAGAGAAATATTGAGGATGCAACTCTTGGAGAACCTTAAAAAGATTAAAAGAAAAAAGAATGGTGTGTTTAGATTCTAATCATTGATAAATCACATATTCTTTCATGTGCTAAAGAGATTCCCTTACTTATTAGTAATAGATATAATGAGTAGTGATAGATGCACTATGGAAAATATTATAGAGGTATGAAGAAGGCACCCAACAGACAAGGTATTGGACAATGGTAATTTGATTATGAGAACATTCCAAAATGAGATGAAAAAAAGATTTAGGATCTCACCTACAATTGTGGATAGGTTCAAGGAAGACATTCATATATTAGTTGATATAGATCACACCTACATTCAAGCAATGGAACCTCGAGAGACATTTCTAAATCCTTTGAGTTATGAGTTGAGTGATGATGTTGCATTTAGCTACATTGACTTATTGTTAAATTTTGATAGAGATAAAATAAAGTACAAATTTGGCATGTATGATGTGATCATTCAAAATGCTCATCAAGCAACCTTGCAAAAAGCATCTCACAAGAAGGTTGAGTCAGTAATGGAGAAGCCATTATCTAAGACTGGAATGATAGAGAGTGAATCTAAGGTTGTGAGATAGACAATGAAGCAATGTCTATTGAAAATATAACCCTTTTTAATTTCAGTTGTTGAGACAACCTCAGGAGAGAGCATACCATATGCGGAAATATCCAATGTTCAACCTAGTGAACAAGAGAAAATCAGAGAGATTGGTTGAAGCAGTGTCAACAAAGACTAAGAGAGTCAAATAGATGGCTATAGGACCTAGCAAGAGGCATAAAGCATTATTGATAGTTAAGTCTAGTGATGATGAAGAAGTTGAAGAACAAGAAACCAAGCAAGCTGAAAAGGTGACTCTAGCTAAGCAAGCAGTAGGAAAAGCTTGGCAACCATGGAAGCCGAAGATTGAGAAGATAAACACAACAATTGTAAATGAGGTAAACTTTGTTCAAGTGAAAAAGTTTTATGATCTTTATAATAATATTTATAATAATTTTGAGAAGGATCAGATTGATATATCTACTATAAGACATATCATTGTAAATGATCTAAGTATAAAGGATATAAAAGGAGTAGAGAATCAAAAATTCTATGAGAGACTTATAGAGAAGAAAAATCCAGCAAGAGAAGATCTTGAACTTCAAAAGTCTATGCTAAGGACCATTTGTAAGATTGATGTTGAAGATGAAATTAGGAGATTTCTAAATAACTTCACTCCATACTCAAGAAATAAGTTGAGGCCATTCTTATTTATGGTTGGTGAGAAGAATAAGTTGAGAAAGTAGACAGTAGTAGCTATCGATCAAATGTTGTTAAAGTCATAGGCAACATTTCCTCCAACTCCTAGAACCTTGGAAGTGTCAGTTAGTGGTGACACTATGAAGATTGATCAAACCAATGTTACTCTTAACATTGATGATACCAATCCATTTGTTGATTCCAAACCAAATATAACAGACACTAAGGATGTTGAAGAAAAATTTTTAAAAATTGAGGAAGAGAAGAGGCTTATAGAAATTGAAAAGCAAAAGATAGAGGAAGCCAAGCAGAAATTGTTTAAGGATGAAAGGAAAAGAAAGGAAGATGAAGATAATATGAGAATTACAGAAGAGGAAAGGAAAGAAGAGGAAGAGAAGAAAGTTAAGGAAGTAACAAAGAAATAGAGGGAGGATGAGACTAAACCATCTCGTTCATCTACTTTACTCTCTCTTGCAAGTTTGGCTACTAATTATGATGATCAAACCGATCTGGTTTCATCCTTATAAAAAAATTAACAGAAGAATAAGATAGTGAAAAGTTTGCAGAGATCAATAATGGAAGTGATTTACAGATTGTGCAATACTTTGATAGTATAGCACACTAAGTCAAACCCCAAACTAAGAGCACAAGTAGTGCTAAAGTCTTTTGATGAAGAGTTTACTAATTTTCTAAATTTTGCAAAGGAAAAGGCTCAAATTTCCCATGATACTAACTTGTTTAGCACCATCTGCCAAAACATCAAGAATAACTTAGTCAATCTTGATACATGCATAAAAGAACTTCATAAATGTCAGTAGGAAGGAAAAGATTTTTATGTTAATAATACCTTATCATACAAACTGACTAAGGATTTGGATAGTTAGTGAGAGGCAAAGATGAGTGAGCTAGAAGCTTTATCTAGCCTAATCCACCACCCATCTAGCAAAGTTGATGGCATTGAGAGTCAAGTTGCCAGTGTTCATAGCAAGATCAGGAAACTAGAACTTTGGAAAGAGTAGATATTAATGAGAACATCTTATTTTAGAGAATCCATTGGCCTGAAGTTATCATTTGTTGAGAAATAGCTAGAAGAATGTGTCAAGGCCAAGGACACATATACAAAATTTTTGTATTCAGATATCAATGCAGTTGAGATTGCATCATATGCATTATATGCAATTCTCACATTAGCAAAGTCAACCAAAGAAACATGGAAAAAAGGTATGGACAGTTTGAAGTCCATTTTTTATGATTGTATGAAGATTATTTCAGCAGTGACATTTTGATCTTTGTCATCGATGTCAAAGGGGGAGAGATGTATGTGAAAATTGTATGCATGAGATTTTTGGGAGAGATACATGTGTAGCATGAAGTATATTTTAAAGGGGGCATATTTGTAAAGTTGTAATAGATGTAATATTTATTTTGATAGTTTATTTTTGTCACTTAGCCAATTTTCTCTATTTTGTTACCATCAATGCCAAAGGGGGAGATTGTTTGCAATTAGCTATCTGTGATATTTAATTATTGTCATTAATGGCAACACATGACATACATGTTGACAGGAAACCTCAGAAATAAAGATACTTAGTGTTTGGTTATCATAAAAGTGTCTAAGTGTAGAATTTGGTTTACAATAGTGTGTTGTTTTGCTTGTAACATGTTATAAACATCATACTATATCAAGAAAAGTTACATGGAGATAGTATACATGTTGGAGATGAAATGTATTGAAATGTATAACCTCAAAATTTTGTATGGATTGTATAGAATAGAGTTAATCTTGTTTTGATGAAGCAGGACAATGGAATTAAAAGAAAGCAATATTTTGTTTGCAAAACATCTACTTGTCCAATTAGGGCCGACATCCTAGATGTTTACTCTAACTTCAAAAAGTGAATTGTGGCCCTAGCTGACCTAGTAGTACTTTATGTAAAGGCATGGTATTTATGCAAAGGACTTCTTGTGATAAGAAGTGTGTGAACTTGTGAGTTTATGTTATTGTGAAGTGAGCAAACTCTTGTGAAAGCGATATATGGGAAGTTTTGCATGAACTATTTGGTGATCTAAGATTGAGTTGAAGATTAGAGATCGATGAAGGAAGGAAAATAATAGTAGATTACTTGTTTGAGTAGTGAGCTCTTCTTATAGTTGAAATTGCATGTTTGTGTAGTGGGCTCATCTTGCATACATTATACTACAACTCCTAACAGGGTTGGAATCTCCTAACAGGGATTAAAAGTCTCCTAAGAGGGACTGGTTATATTGAATTTTCTCATTGACTCTTAACAGGGTCCATCCTTGAACAAGGAACACATATATCACTATATTATCTAGTGGGTATCATCCCCACCTGGGTTTTCCCTTGGCCAGGGTTTCCCTAGTTAACAAAATATGGTGTCATGAGTTATCTTTGTGTATTGTTACTACTATTGTTCAGAATTACTTCATTTCTTTGTTATGCATGGCTTAAAGTAATAATATCTAGTTAGTGACTAAAGTTTGTATATTACTGATTCAACCCCCCCCCCCCCCCGCCCTTCAGTAATCCCTATTTCTAACAAGAGGTAACTATAGAATTTGCAAATTTATTGGATGAGTTTATTACTTCCATTAGGAAGATCAATCATTAGATGCACTTGATTCCAAGGAATGTTTTCTAAATAAGGAAGAAAAATGAATGACACAAGAAGAAAGTGAAGAGATTAACATAAAAGTACAAGAGCTTTTTTATAAAGCATTAATTTGAGAGAGTTTGATCCCATGTGTTGTACCAATAGTATTAGCACCAAACTAGAATGAATAATGGAGGATGTGTAGTTATTCTAGGGCTATGGACTATTGGTATCTCTAAATATTATTGTCTATTAGTGTCAAAAACTTAGTCATATATGAGGCAGAGTTACTCAATCATCATTGCAACCAAGCTACTCTATAGAGGCTGAATTATGTGGAAGAATTCTAAATAAAAATCTATATGTTGAGCTCTATAGGAGCCAAGCAAGTCTTTGGTTGTCAAGAATTTTGAGTAAAACCTAAGCTTAGTGAATGTCGAGTAGAAAAAGCACATTAATGTTGAGTTATAAATAAGATGTTGAGTATAGTTCAGGCCTAGAAATAGAATAAAGAATAGTTATGACTGAGCATCAGAGATAGTAAGTATTGAGAAAAACATGGTAGACATTAAAGTCTAAAATGTTACAAACTTTAAGGTAAATATTTTCAAGCTAACATGGACACGACATTTAATAATTGTATAGTTTGTTATAGAGGTTGTTATTTTGACATGGATCACCGATCCCTATGAGAGGTGAATAATAAATCAAATGAAGAGGCAAAAAGGGAAGCATCTAGAAAACTCTTTAGAAGTCTTTAAATAGGTTGAACCAAACCCTCTTTTTAAAACAAGCAAGGAGAGCTATCACAAAATAGAAAGTGAAGCATCCAAAGGAAGAAAAGGATTTAATTTTTGGATGCTACATGCATGACAGAGTTGTGAAAAATAGTGTTTAATGACCTTATGAAAAAATGAAGGAATGAGTAAAGAAATATACGATTGCAGAATAAATCAAAGATTGGAAGGGGGAGATCTGTAATCAACAATTATAGTGCAAACTAAAGGATCAAGTATTGAGATAGTTCTAATAGATTGAATAAAGGAAAATCTCTTAACATAGTGATTTTAAAAGGCCTTAGTAAATATCCTAATAGAGTTCTTACTTTATTGTAAGTGTGAAATCCTCTCACAAGGTAAGACCTAACAGTCTTAACAACCTTTAATAAGGAAAACCCTGATAAAGAAGATCATCAAAATTGATCAAATTTGTAACCCTAATAGGTTAAGTTTATTACTATAGTAGAGAAGATTTGTGGGTGTCATCCTTGCCCTATTTCTAGCTTCATCTTGGATGGTTTCTGGGTAATCAAATCTTTGTGTTATGTGTTTACATTTTATGCATATGGTTGATAGTGAGATCTACTTATTATACTATTTGATTTTACAAGTTATTTTATGCATGAATTAGATATGAGATAGAAAATATGGTGAATTTAGTAAAATTGTTTTAAGGGATAAAATTTTTATAGATATTTATTCCCTCGGTCTCAGTATCTTAGTTTCCCAATTAACTTCCCAACAATTGGTATCAAAGTGTTGGTTCTCTTGAGGAAGTCTAACAGCTTGGGAGTTAAAATCATAGAGATGGAGACTTACAAATATGGAAAGGTTATTGAAAATTATGTAATTGACATCCAACTCATACTACAAAAGCTTGAAGTAGCAAGAAAGGAACTAAGGAAAATCTAAGAAAGAGAAAGGATATGGCTATTTAGCTAGATAAGATAAATTATGAAGAAGTCAGTACTCAAGGACTATTTGACACTAGAAGTTTTAACAAGAGTATTGCAAAAATTATAGATGTACTTAAGGAGAATAGTATATGAATAAGTTAGAGGATTAATGAGAGAACGTGAAATTTAGTCAATAATTATATTTGAAGTGACTGGACAAAAGAAGAAATTTGAAAAAAAAAAATTATGGTTGATGAAGACAAAAGAAAAATGGCTATCAGACTTGAAGAAAGGTCATATGATGTGCAAAAGCTTACAAAAACTAAACTAGATATGATGAATCAACTAATCCTTGGAAAATTAAGAGTTAAATAGGATGGGCATGGAAATAGAAAATCTAAGATTGCAGGCTTATCTACAAAGGAATGAGTTATGATCAGAGAAAGAACTTGTGGAAAGAATTATGAACAAGCCCAGTGAAGCAATATAGTACCTTGACAAATTGATGAAATCACCTTGGTCATTTGGCAATATTTTTGGACAAGAACATATAAAGAAACATTTTTCTACTGAAGAAGGAGAATCATCCAAGAGTGGAGAGCTAAGAAATGCAAGTCAATAGGAAAGCTTACATGTTATCATTGTGGAAAACCTGCTCATGCTACAAACATCTGTAGAAGAAAAAATGACATGCAAAATCCTAAACCTAAGTTTACTAGTTATTGTTTTTTCTACAAGAAGCAAAGAAATCAAATACCTGAGTGTAGATCAAGAATGAAGAATACATCTATTGCACCTAGATTTCAAGGTTATTGTTACAATTGTCAAAAGTTTGGACATAGACCATATGAATACAAATCATGAGCAAAACCCTACTAGATATAAGATGGTGACATATTCTCTAAAAGATGGGAAAGAGGGTAAAACATATGATTTTGTGATTGAAAAGATTCCACTATATGAGTTCATAAATATATTTCATGAAAAAAACATTTATGAGTATGCAAGGCATACACATAGGGTGTGATGGTTGGATATGCAATTAAACTTGTGCAAGGACACATTTTCACTAGATACCATTTTTTTAGTTATGGACTTCACAGAGAACTACACACTACAACCACAAAATGAGGTGTAAAGAAAGTATTATACTTCTCAACAAGTTTCCATATTTGTTCATATTGCATTCATCCATTCACCTACAAGTATAGAGGAGGAAGGGAAGATATTGAGGGAGTACCATTTTTACATTAGGGATTATTGATCACATTCTATAGAGTTTTTACATGATTTCTTTCAACTATTTAATGGTGATTTGGCTAACAAGGGCATATCATATTGTTAACACATCATTTGGTTAGACAATTTTACATCTTAATTCAAGAATGCATGAATGTTTTATTTTTTGAGATGGATGCATAGGTTGACTAGTATTTAGTATATGTGGAATTTCATAGAGGCTAGTCATGGAAAAGGAGAGCACAATGGTATAGGTGTATGTATCAAAAGAGCCTTAGCTCGTGAAGAATTAAAGTATAAAGATGGAGCAAAATTTTCAAATGCAAAAAGTATCATTGACTAGTTTAACACTACAATGGGTCCAAGTAAGGAAGGTGAGTCTATAGTTCAAAGATTATTTTGGTTGATAGATAATACTAACATTGCACCATATGAGGATTTTTGTACACTGATAGGATTGATTGAGCTACACTCTTTTAGAAGATCTAATGCAAGTGTATGAAGTATCCACACACAATAAATGGCATGCTTTTGTCGATCATGTTTAGAGGAATATTGGGATGGATGTGAGTCAATTGAATGGGTGGACAAATGGCATTTACGAGTTTTTATTCCAACATTGGAAATGGTAGAGATGGAATCATCGATTGACTTTAGTCACTTTTCCGATCTGGTCCAACCAAGTTATTTATATATATATATATGTATGTGTGTATATATATATATACATACATATATATACATGTATATATATATATATACATATGTATATATATACATATGTATATATATATACATATATATACATGTATATATATATATATATGTATATATATATATAGATGTATATATATAGATATATGTATATATATGTATATATAGAATATGAAACTTCATATTTTTAGCTACCTATTTGGTAAATTAATGAGAACAATGTGTTTCTATCATTTTAGTTCATGTTTTTGATGTACTTGCACTTGAAGACAATGAAGAAGGGACATAGTATTATTTGTATCATTGAGTCTAGGAAAAACATAAATTGGATCACTCAGTTATAGATGGTGAAGGTTTAGAATACAACTAGCACATGGATTAGATGATATGGTATGAAGAACCCTAGCTTTAGGTTATTTAAGGATTGGAAGACAAAGAGGAAGATTCTTCATTATTTGAACCCTATCATTGTGTCAGACATCCACTTGATCAAATACGAGGGAAAACCACATAATAAGACTCTTTGGAAGGTTTGTGAGTTGGACCATGAGGCAATACTTGAGACAATAAAGGGTAGAATAGAGTTAGATGGTTCATTGGATTAGATGTAATTATGAAATCATGTGATTAAATTTTTTTATAAATGTCATTTTTTTGGGCAAGACTGGAGGTTTTCTCTCCTTAGGTCTTTCCTACTAGTGGCTTAAACAAAGCTAAGTTGTAAATAGACATTTATATCATTAATATAGAGAGATGAATGTTATTTTGATTTTGCAATTAGGATTCCATTATATAAATTTTTGGAACACATTCATTGCATTTATATAAAGGCATTTATTTCATTTTCATATGTAAATAACTCCACCATACAGAGTAGGATAGGTTATTTCATGTGTTCAAGTCTTTTTTGATAATTTTAAGTGTAATAAAGGCCTCTTATATGTAGTGGAAAGTTGCTAAATGGAGCATCTTTAAATCCACTTGACATGGGACCATTCTATCAGCTTTGTTACGTTTAGTTGTCCAGGTAAACACTAGGGAACATCTCATTTTTCTCACCAAGCATCGAGAATGGTTTTGTGCATGTTGTACCTGGGTGTCCCCAATATGCACTAAGTAAAACCAAACAGTGAGTTTTGAAGGGTGATATCTTAGACCTTGTGGAAATTACCAAAGTTTTGTGAAGTGCATAAATAAGGTGCTTCCAAGGTGTAAGTGCATGTCGCTCCATGTTTTGATGGTCCTCGTGATTCGATTTTGGATGACTCATTTCTGTTAACACAAAATCTTGCTTTTTGGCACAATGAAAAGCTACTAAATGGAAAATATTTCAATCCATTCATCGTGAGACCATTTTTTGGTTTAATTGGCTAGGTAAATGCTAGGGAAAATCCCATTTCACTCACTAAGCATCAATAATGCTTTCATGCATGTCATACTCAGGTGTCCCCAAGATGCACTAAGTCAAACCAAACAATGCTTCTTGAAGGGCAGTATCTTGGAGCTCATGATGGTTACCTAAGTTTCATGAAGTGCACAAGTAAGATGTTCCCAAGGTGGAAGTGTGTATAGCTTTATGTTTTGATGGTCCTCAAGGTTTGGTTTTGGCGAAAATGTTTTATTCGCCATAAAATCCTTTTATTTTGCACAGTGGAAAGTGTCTAAATAGAGAATCTTTCAATCCAATCATCATGACACCATTATGTCAACTTCATTACGTCTATTTCATCAGGTAAATGATAGGAGACATCCCATTTTTCTCACCAAGCATCAAGAATGCTTTCATGCATGTCATACCTAAGTGTTCCCAAGATGCACTAAGTAAAACCAAACAACAATTTTTGAAGGATAGTTTATTTCATGTATTCAATTACTTTGATATCATTAAGTTTAAAGGCCTATTATGCATAGTGGAAAGTTACTAAATGGAGAATGTTTAAATATATTTGACATGTGACCATTCTATTAGCTCCGTTAGGTTCAATTGTTTGGGTAAATGCTAGGGGACATCTCGTTATTCTCACCAAGCATCGAGAATGCTTTTGCGCATGTCATACCTAGGTGTCCCCAAGATGCACTAAGTAAAACCAAATGGTGATTTTTGAAGGGTGATATTTGGGCCTCGTGATGGTTACCAAATTTTTTTGAAGTGCACAAGTAAGGTGTTCCCAAGGTGTAAGTGTGTGTAGCTTTGTGTTTTGATGATCCTCGCGGTTTGGTTTTGGGGAACACATTTTAGTTGACACAAAATCTTTCTTTTTTGCACCATGGAAAAATGCTAAATGGGGCATCTTTCAATCCATTCATCATGAGACCATTCCATTAGCTATGTTAGGTCTATTTGGTAGGTAAACGCTAGGGGACATTCCATTTCTCTCATGGAGCATCGGTAATATTTTTGTTCATGTCATACCTAAGTGTCCCCAAGATGCACTAATTCAAACCAAACAATACTTTTTGAAGGGTGATATCTTGGACCTAATGATGATTACTAAAGTTGCATGAAGTGTACAAGTAAGGTGTTCCCAAGGTGTAAGTGTGTGTAGCTCCATGTTTTGATGATCCTCACGGTTTTTTTTTGGCAAACATATTTTAGTTGACACAAAATCTTATTGTTTTGCGTAGTGGAAAGTTGCTAAATAGAGAATCTTTCAATCCATTCATCATGAGACCATTCTTCTAGCTTTTTTAGGTCCATTTGGTCAATTCAATGCTACAAAACATCCCATTTTTATCACCAAGCATTAGGAATGCTATCGTGCATGTCATACCTAGATGTCCCCAAGTGCACTAAGTCAAATCAAAGGTTAATATCTTGCACCTTGTGATGGTTACCAAAGTTCCATGAAGTGCACAAGTAAGGTGTTCCCAAGGTTTAAGTTCATGTAGCTCCATTTTTTTGGTCCTAATGGTTTGGTTTTGGTGAATGCATTTTAGTTGACACAAAATCTTATTTTTCTGTGTAGTGAGAAGTTGCTAAATGGAGCATATTTCAATATATCTGTCATGAGACCATTGTGTCAGCTATGTTAGGTTTGGTTGTCTAGGTAAACACAAGGGGACATCCTATTTCACTCATTGAGCATCGGGAATGTTTTCATGCATGTCATACCTAGGTGTCCCCAAGATGCACTAAGTTAAACCAAACAGTGATTTTTGAAGGGTGATTTCTTAGACCTCATAACAGTTACCAAATTTTTGTGAAGTGCACAAGTAAGGTGTTCCCAAGGTGTAAGTTTTCATATCTCCATATTTTTATGGTCCTCATGGTTTGGTTTTGGTGAACATGTTTTAGTTGACACATAATCTTGCTTTTTTGCAGAGTGGAAAGTTGTTAAATGGAGCATCTGTCAATCTATGTTTTGTGAGACCATTTCATTAGCTCTGTTAGGTCTAGTTGGTTGGTTAAACACTAGAGAACATCTCATTTTTCTCACCAAGCATCGGGAATACATTTTTGCATGTCATAACTAGGTGTCCCCAAGATGCACTAAGTTAAACCAAACAATGCTTTTGTGAGGGGTGATATCTTGGACCTCGTGATGGCTACAAAAGTTATGTAAAGTGCACAAGTAAGGTGTTCCCAAGGTGTAAGTTCATGTAGCTCCATGTTTTTATGGTCATCATCATTTGATTTTGGCGAACATATTTCAATTGACACAAAATCTTGCTTTTTTGTGCAATGGAAAGTTGTTAAATAGAGCATCTTTCAATTCATTCTTCATGAGACCATTTAGTTAGATCTGGTAGGTCTCGTTAGTAGGGTAAATTCTAGGGGATGTCCCTTTTCACTCATTTAGAATTTGGAATTCTTTTGTGCATGTCATACCTAGGTGTCCCCAAGATGCACTAAGTCAAACTAAACAACAATTTTTGAAGGGAGATATCTTGGACCTCGTGATGGTCATCAAAGTTTTGTGAAGTGCAAAAGTAAAGTGTTCCCAAGGTGTAAGTTTGTGTAGCTCCATTCTTTTATGGTCCTCATGGTTTGGTTTTGGTGAACACATTTCAGTTGACACAATATCTTTCTTTTTTTCACAATGAAAAGTTGCTAAATGGAGCATTTTTCAATCCATTTATCATGGGACCATTCCCTCAACTTCGTTAGGTCTGATTGATTAGGTAAATGCTATGCGACATCTCATTTCCCTCATTGAGAATTAGGATTTATTTTGTGCATGTCATACCTAGGTGTCCCCAAGATCTTGTGAGAATTGCACCATGACTATTGGTCATATGGGAATATACAATGCATGTGAACTGTTTGACAATTTTTCTTCAAAAAATGTGAACTGTATGGAAAAAGAGATGGCATGTTGCAAAGTGTTCAACAAATTTCTCCAAGGAAATTTAGGAGCCATGGGTGATGCATCTGAATTATTTGGTAAAATATGAGGAGGAATGAATCAACCTTGATGATTGAGTTAAATGTTGAAACATATTTATTTAATCACCTTCAAATATAATTAAAAGAAATGGAATTGATCTCCCTTACTCATACATGTGCAAAATATGGAATCATGGATAATATTGGATTTTTAAAAAAGAGAGGGACATCCACCATACATTCAAACCATTCATGTAGCACTAGACACAAATTTCAACAAATAATTCAGCCAACATAAAGATATTGTCTTTGTAAACTATTGATCTCTAAAATCACAAACATTTCCATAGATCTAAGACAATATGTATTATGAAATTTCTTGATTTTCCAAAATATTGCATCTTAAAATTCATAATTATCAAATCTTAGCATCCAATCAACTAATCCCATAATGCAAGCATCAAATCCAATGTGATAACAATAACTCAAAGTTGTTGCCATAAGGTCTAATAATGTCAATATCCAACAATCTCATTAAATGTCATATAATGCCATACATCAATAATCTCAAACATCATAACCCTATGTCTAATAATGCCATACATGAAATATATATCAAAAATTACATTCTAATAATGCTATACATGAAATATATATCAAAAATGACATACATCAAAACAACATACAAATGTATGTCCAATAACGCCATATAGGCATAAAATGTACATCCTTAGATATCTACTCTTTCCCGCTAGTGGAAGAAAACAAATCCCTTGCTATATTTGATCACCAAGATGAGGGAGATATTGTGAATGATAGGGTCTTCCTAACATGCTTGCTAGTGCTTTGGTCCAAACTCTTCTGTAACTCGACCTATTACAATCAAAAGCATATGTGAATCAATAACTATTATACATCAAAAATAAAATATAAATACACATAAAATAGAATATTTTCTTACTACTAGTTGATAATCCTGATCTACATCCACCTCAAGGGAATGTGGAGGATTGGGAGTACTAAGACCTTACAACAATCATCAAAGCTATTACTCAATTGTACTTATGAATATCATATCTAATTTCAGTACTAACTAAATTATAATGCAAACTCTTTCATACCTCAATCAATGGCTCAGAACTAGCAATAGTAGCAACGACTCCCTAATCAATATAGTGACAAAGATGTGGAGGATTCTTTGATTTCATTATCTAAAAATGATACAACTTGAAAATCAGATGCAGTTATCAATAATACATATTTTGTTATGCCACATTATCAATAGAAATATTTGGGTACCTCTGTGAATGTAGCACCACATCCTTCATTTTGTGGTCTCGATCATGAAGGTGCAGCATTTACCTATTGCACATGTATGTAAATATACTAGACATCACAAGTTAATCACATTCATGTGGAGAATAATTTACTATAGACATACAAATTAAAATGCATTAGAATATGTATATATGTCTAGGGAAAATGAACTCATCCAAAAGCTAGTTGACCCCAAATCAACATCATCATGACCACTCTAACTCTGCATATGATAATATAATAAGACAAATAAGTAAATTATTCCTTCATTTATTAAATAAACATATTCAATTAAATCAAATTAGCATGCGAACAAATATACGTGTACATGAGTGGTATCATGCCCACGCTTAGAGTCCAATGTGAAAGTCAATGGTCCAGCACAAAACTAATGCACATGTATACAAATTTTGAGTTAACCTTTGATTTGATTACATTATAAAATGTTACAAGATAGAGTTTTCATTTTACCAAAATATTATCCTTTCAATACCCGATACAAACACTAGACTTATATAACACAAGAGGCGATTAAGTCATGTCACGAATCTCGAAGGGGAACATTGGTAGTTTGTCCAACAATCCCCCCCCCCCCCCCCCCCCCAAGTGTTACCTGAGGAGATTTGAACCTGTAAGCAAGCTTTGATACCACTTTTTACAAGCTAGAGTTGTCACTACACCAAAATATTGACCTTTCAATACCCAATACAACCATTAGACTTATAGAACATAGGAGGTGGTTAAGCCATGTCATGAACCCCAAAGGGGAATGTTGGTAGTTAGTCCAACATAAACATATGTATTAATTTAAATGGATCCATTGATACATATTTGTGGAGCCATCAATGTGGTGTAAAATGAGGATAGGGGATCCATGCTAGTGCGAGCAACACTCTAGCCCTAATTTTTTAACAACGTCAAGACATAGTCATTTATTAGTCATTCACGTACATATGAGATGTGATCAAAATAGTTTAAAATATAATTATTTATATTTACCTATGTATCAATTCCAAATACACAATTGAAGAAACCATCTATCATCATCCCAATATCTTCATCCGATCTCCTACAAGTACCAAATGTGCATAGAGATCCACATGGCATCCACATGTGACCACTAGTATGACAGGGCTCATCTACAACCAAAGAGAGGCACAATGAACAAGGCTCTGAATCAAAGCTCTAAAAGTACCTAGAGTTTTGACCTCTACATATTCCTTCAAAATAGAAGGAATAATAACATGCTCCACCTGTGGCTTACCAATAGGTGCCCTAACAACATTAGGGTCATGAAATGCCTCTAGCCTATCAAATGATGATCACCCACCTTTACCTTAAGAAGGAAGAATATTAAAATAATTGGGGATCTCCCCAAGGACAAATTCACAATATAATTTGTTTAAGAAATACTTTGGAGCCTCATGATTGTCACAAAAAGGGGCATCAAAAACCATCCATCATCTCTCCCAAAAGTTATTTTTAATACCTTCATGAATACACCAATGGATGGGAAACCTTTTAGTTGTAGTTCTCAATGTATTTTGTTCTCTACGATTTTTAAACAAAGCATATATGTCGTCTTTGGTAATTTGCTTATTTTTTAAATCTTCATACAATAATTTATCAACATCATATCTTTTTCTTTCTTCTCTTTTATTATGCCATAGATTTAGTTGACCACTAACAAATGCTACCTGGACCACAATTGTCTCAAGCGATTGTGCCAATAATGCCCTACCACAATTATTATGAAGTGAACCCTTCAGTCTCCTAATAATTGTTTCTAACTCCATTTTCCCTCTTTCAATTTCATTCAAAAAAAATTCTTAGGTTCTTGGAGGAGGTCTTTTGATTGGTGGAGGTCGTGGAATTGGTTGTTCTTCATTTTAAGGGTTTTCGGGTTAATCCTATGGAGGGTTTGGTGGATTAGGTAGTTGATTGTTCACATGTGGATTAGATGGTGGATTCTCTATATTACTTGACAATTAAGAAAATATTATTTTAAAAGAACTAAACTAAACGAATCAAAATTTTAAAAAACACAAAAAGTAACAAAAACAAGAATTAAAATGCATACATCTTTGAGCAGTTTGGGATTTCTGACGTTGTGGAGTCATATCTCATGTGAATTGGGGTTCAAAATGGGCAACAATAGGGTGTACATGCTCCTTGGAAGAGAAATAAAATGCCAAAGCCATGGAGAGAAAATAGAGAGAAACAAGAAATGACTCTTGGGTATTTTTAATAAAAAATTTCAATAGTGTGATCACACTACTTAATTCATTATTTTTAAATAGCAGGATCATGCTACCAATTTCACGAGCTATGGGCTCATGTCCCTCAAACAATAGTTTGATTGTACTACAGTGCAATCACACTATACCTTAGATTAGAAAAAAATAGAATGTGGCTTCATTTTGGTCCACAATTGTGTACACTTACCCTATTCTTTGTGTCATGTTTGCAATATCTTCCTATTACCTCTCCTTTCACCTAATAACCATGTTGTTATTTCAAATTTCACTAACCCATCCTCTTAGGTTTCATAGGATTCCCCATCTTCCAGTAGTAAAATGAATAAGAGCACCCTTGTTGTGTCTTTCTCCAAGAAAAAACTTAAGCTTGAACTTTCTATTGATTTTGGAAACCCTTTGATGGAGTTAGAAGGAGGGTGTAGGTGCTCCCACATAATTGCTTCTAGCCCTTGGAAGAAGAATATGGCGGATAGACAGCTTACTCTAGAGGAGGTAAATTTGGACTTTGAGTCCAAGGAAAGTGAGAAGAAGGAAAGTACAGAAAGAAAAAATAGAAAACTACAAGGGAGAAGTATTGTGGAGGAGGAAGAGGATTTGGAGAATGAGCAAAAACCTCCTTGGTGATGGATGCTTCAACTATGAGAAAGGAGATCATTCATGTCTCTTCAATTTCTAAAATAGAAATAGTGGGCCTTACTATTGAGAAGGGTGTTAAGGGTTTAAAGGATACCTCCTCCATGATGGCCACCTCCCCCTTACCTAAATTGGTTTAGGATTTTTCCAACCCCCCTTCTTATCAGTCCCACTCCTTGACTAAGGAGTTAGATCCACCTTTATTGGATAGGATAATTTTCAGGAGTAGGTTAGTGGTTCACTAGAGGAGAACCTGATAAGCCTCAGAGAAAAGATTGGGAATTTGAAAGGGGTGATATCAGACCTAGACATGAATTTTACCACTCTGGAAAACTTCTTGGTCAAAGTCATACATGTGGCAGCAATGACTCTCTAGCTCCTTCACTAGAAGAAGGAAAAAGGCCCAAATGATCAAGATGATAGTAGCTCCCTATGCCTCTACCGGTTCCTAGTTGATGATTGGTTATGAGTCCTAGTTTCCAAACCTCCCTCCTTGAAAGACAAGAAAGAATGAGGGTTTGCACTTGGGTTCTTTATATTTTGTGTTTGGCTTTGGTCATCGTCATGCCCTATATGGAAGATAAAATCTTTAATTTAAGGCCATTATGTTGGTTGCTGGTAGTAATAGTTTGTTAAGTACTTACTACTTGTAGATGTTAGATGGAACTAGTGTCTATATATAGCTAGTAGGGCTACTATTTGGTTGGGTTTCTTTCAGTTCTTGTTATTTTTTATGTTAAAGAACGTTATTGGCTAAGTAGTCAATGTGCTGATTTTCCTTTTGTTATCGATTTGTTGTAAGTGTTTATGTCTCTTACTTGTTCTATTAAGTTAGTAACCCAATTTTCACTTCTTTTAATATGGAAAACAATATATGTTTAAGCACTTCATTAATGTATTGAAATGTAGATAATAGTACAAAATTCCAAATATGACTACAAAGGCCTCAATGCCATCATTTAGCATACTCCTTTCTTAAAGGCCATGTCCAAGAGTTTCTTTGGACATGAACTAGTAAGCATGCTGAGAAGAAAAGTGGTATTTTTCTTACCATCTATAATAAAGAACAGTTATTCTATTCATATATAAGTGCTACTGAAAACAACTACAAACACATCCAACAGACCAATATCTATTAGGGCACTTTATTAAAGCATGTTCTACCTGTAAAGTGCCTTGACAAATTTGAAGTTTTATCCCTATTTTCAGCCTTGGTAATTTTGTCAAACACTTTCCCTGCAACCTGGGTTTGCTAATGTTTGCTTGTTTTGTTTTGGTTTTTTATGCCAATGATGTTTTGGTAAATACAAATGATTGCAAAGTAACTGCTTGAAATGCTAATGATATGCAACTTCTTTTTATTTCTTTTTTTAATGCAAATACATGAAATTTTGATATGAAAAGTACTCCTATAGCCAAGAGGTATTTTCACAAATACTTGGCATGCATCCCATGAATGAATATGCAATGAGGCATTTTATCAAACATTTGGCATACAAACTGAACAACTAATTTTAACTGATTTCATTAAATGACTGAATGTTTAGCACAAATACTTGGCAAGACAATAAATTCTTATCAAAATGAACCTCCTTTCACAATTGTAAAACAAGGAGAGAACCTAGAATAGTATTGAAGATGTTTCTAGCTAAGTAGTCTCCATTGAGTTTGGAAAGCCACCAACAGTATTAGTTGTCCCTGGATTTGCTTCTACACACTCTGTCTTCTAGTTCGAACTGTGTATTACTTCCTTTCACTATTGTATCTCTACTGCTGAACTAAGCTAGTACCAACCTGTACCTTCTTGTTATCCACTATGAGGCTGGAAACTTCTGCTACATACAACTGCACCAAACTTGGTCACCCTTCACCTCTTCAACCTGTTATAATCATTGCTAGGAAGTGACATTATATGCCTAGGATAAAATCACATCAACATAGCTACACTGCAATTTTGATGTAGCAATTTTTGTGATTAGTTATGGGTGCCAAAAATGCCTTTCCAAGCCTAGTCATATAGCCTTAAACTCCTGTAAAAAGACTTGAAATTGATGCCACCAATGAACATGGATTTCTTCCAAACTTTCGAACTACTCTTCCTTGATTCACTTCACCAAATTTGAACCCCTTTCCTAGTCCAAGAATTTCAAACTCAGCTCTACCCTTCACCTTGCAAAAATGATGTCAAATCTTTGTTGCCCAATCTGAGACAAACCCTACAAATATTAACTCCGAATGAAGCTCAAATGAATTGGCTGAATACCAATTCCACTCCTCCAACTAGGGTAGATATCTCATAACCAAAATTGGCACCTTAGAGTCTTCAAACCCATAGGCAAACCTGCAAGCACTAAAGCTCTCAGCACAATAAATGATTATGCAACTCAAGATGTCTCAAATGCCCCCCTAATAGCTCCTTATAAAGAATTCATAAGTAACTTCAAGAAACTTCTAGAATAATCTATTACTTTATTCTTTTAAGTCACTTTTTGATATTTTATTAATTTAGTCACTTTAATAGTAAATTAATTAAATATAAGGTTACTTTTTAATATTTTATTTTTAATAACCTTATAAGTAATTAATCTAATACATTTTTCCCCTTTATTTCTTCCCTTTTTAAGCCTCCAAGGAAAATTAAAGGCTAAAAAAAACAAGTAGCTGGTGCCTATCAAAAAGGGGACATCACAAGCTTCCCTTCTCGAAATTTCTTTCCCTCAAGCACTTGCAAACTCGAGTGCTGTAAAATTTTCTCATTCTCCCATGTAGCATCCTCTACAGGCAGATCCTTCCATCTCACCAAGTGCTCCTTAATCACTCTGTTCCACAATTTCCTCTCTCTGACATCAATGATCTTTTCAAGCACCAAGACCAAATGCCCCTCCTCATCTAGTGGTGGAAGGTCCCTCAAAGAGATAACCTACTAACCTAATGCCTTCTTGAGGCATGAAACATGAAATACATTATGAATCTTGCTGCTCGTAGGCAGCTCTAACTCATATGCTACCTCCCCAATCCTCCTGGTAACCCTGTATCGATCGTAGAACCTTGGTCTCAGTTTCTCTACTCCACTCTTCTTAAGAGAGGACTGTCTATAAGGATGTAGTCGTAAATATACCATATCACCAATCTCAAAACTATGCTCAACCCTATGTTTATCTGCATAAGTCTTTTGTTGATTCTGTGCCATCACCAAATTATCCTTGAGTGCCTTCAATATATATTGGCTTTCTTGAATCCAATCTTTTTCTTTAGGTGCCCTACTCTCATCAAAAGCCATCTCCACAAATGAAGGTGCATCATACCCGTACAAGGCTCTGAAAGGACTCATTCCAATGGACATATGGTGTGTGGTATTCTAGCAATACTCTCCTAAATGCAACCACCTGATCCAAACCCACTATTGTCCTACCACATAATTACACAAGTACCCCTCAACCCACTTATTAACAATTTTTGTTTGCCCATTAGTTTGAGGATGATAACTAGTACTAGGTGTCAACTTAGTGCATGTTAGTCTAAATAGCTCTTGCCAAAAAGAACTCATAAACCTGCTATCCCTATTGCTGACTATGTTCTTAGGTAGCCCTTACAATCTAAAGATCTCCCTAAAAAATAGCTCAACCACTTGTGAAGCTCTGTACTCTATCAAAATAGCAAAGAAATGTGCATATTTTGTGAGCTGATCTACCACAACAAAGATGTTGTCTCTTCCCTATGCCTTGGGTAGGCCTATGATGAAGTCCATTGAAATGCTCTCCCACTTCTACTCAGGAATGGGCAAAGGCTGAAGTAACCCATCTGGATGTGTATGCTTGGACTTATTTTGCTGGCAAGTCACACACTCCTTCACATGCTTCAACATATCATTCTTGGGGCCTTTCCATGAAAACCTCTCTCTAACTATCTATATGTTTTGAAGTAGCCCTGATGGCCTGCTAGGGGTGTATCATGGCAAGCTTCTAGTATCTTCTCCTTCAATTTTGATTATGGTACTAGGTAGATCCTATCCTTGTAGTAAATCACATCATCAATTATCCTATACCTATCATCCTAAATCAGTCCATCCATCAACTCACAAGAAAATGTATTCTTGGAGTACTCCACCAGTAAGATGGATTTCCAATCTGCCAAAATCTTAGAAAGTGAGCAATCTAAAGGCCTCCTACAGAGGGCATGTGCAACAATGTTCTTCTTCCCCTCAACATACTCTATATCAAAATCATATGCCTGTATCCTGCTAACCCACTTCTGTTGTCTCTCATTCAAGGCCTTAAGCCTCCTTTGTTGACTCATCCATCCCCTTGCCTCCATCCACTCACTCTGTGACATGTGTCACTCCCTGGTTGGTACTAAACAAGCACAATCCATGTGCTCCCCTTTGAGTGCATCCTAGCCCTCCTTAATCTTTCATCTCTCCTTGCATCTTAACCCTCCATCTCTCAAGCCCTTAGTCTATAAATTGGATCCCCTCCCAAGCCATATCATCACAACCTTTAAGCTAGAGTTATAATGCCATTTTAAGACCAAGTTTTACAACAAAGCCATCATCCACACCCAAATCCAAATCCTCCATTGAAGCTATTTTGAGCATTTGAGCATACATACCAAACCTATCAAATAGACTCATCCCTAAAACAAGAGAACAATCTCATTGAGAGAGCCCCTTAATGGCTCACATTCTCATTTGAGTTGTTTCCTTTTTGTCTCTCTTTATGTTATGTTTAACAAGTTTGTAAATACTTTTTATTTTTTAGTTTAGTATTTCTTGCATGCTTATTTCTCATATACATTTTGGCACGCCCCTGGGACCCAGCATATGGGTCAATCTAATCATGTTTTTGGGTTTTTTATGATAAACTAACAAAACTAACATTGTTTGCTTACATTTTTTTGTGTTAGGTTTGCTGATTTTGTTGCAAGTACGTAGGTCACTTTTGGGAAAATGCGCTCCGAGCCATCTCATCGTTTTCCATTTTTGAGACCTCAAAAAATTAGCTTTTTCTGTGAACCCACGACCCCAAGAATGCATTCCCGTGACGCAGGAACGAGGCCATTTGCTGGAGGGAATGCGAACTCGTGACAGCGAGTTCATAATTTTTCAATAGACAACTACAACGTGGCTTTAAAACTTTCACTGCATCCCCGCCGACGAATCCTCCAGTGGGAATGCAGCTCAAAGAAATCGAGATCATCATTCTCGCTTGCGGGAATGTGGCCTTGTCTTTTTTAACTCTATAAAGTTGTAATAAATTTATCTTTCACAGGACTATCATTCCCGCGTCGCGAGAACATTGTAAAATCACAAACCAGCAGGATCACTCTGTTCAAAACAAGCTCCCTGGTTTTTATTTTATCTTTTGCCAGTTTTTCCTGTCATTCTCGCTCCTCGGTAGGCCGACGGGAATGCATCCCCGCGAAGACAAACTCCAACAGGATCGTGAACCCGCATTGTGGGAATGCTACCCTCGTGGGAATGCATTTTTTTGTATTTTCTCTATGGGACCGCTGTCAATTTTTGTTGGTCGGGTCTAAGTCATTGTCATTTCCCTTTACAAATTAGAAAAATGAACTTGTATGTCTAACAACCCCACAAACCTAACATTTTGTTTTGGAACTTAAAAGGAACAACTACAAACTTTCAATTCCGCATGCAACTTAAGCTAATTTAATTTTGAACACTTAGGAAATTCGTTAAGTTAACATAAATCAACAAAAACTCAAATTAAGCGGTTTTCACTTGGACTCACCATTTTTCTAACCACCCATCATTCTAACCATTGGTTGCAATATCAGCGCCATATATGGGGATGGGTCCACTTGAAAAAGGTGTTAAGTGTTCCAACTTGATTCTACTTGATTAGTTTTTTTTGAGGATTTATCTTAACTTATAAGATTTCGTGAATGTCCATAAATCTACATTAGATCGATCACACTTCAAGTTTGGACCTTAGAATTGAACAAAAATCAACTGACGTGGAGGGCCTCTGGGCGCGCGCTTGACAATCGAGTTTCACACATCTTTGTTTTGGGCTTAAAACAAAATCACACCAACTCTTGAATGCCTTAAAGAAAATTAATGATACTTGACGTGGAGGGCCTCTGGGCCCGCAGGTTTACTTTCTTGTTGACCCTAACTCTTCTTCTTGTTTGCATTCTTTGATCGATTTTGCTTTGTTGGTGCATTTCAAAGTTGGAATTGAACATTTGCATCTTAAACATGAGTGCTTGCAAAGTCTAGATCAGCACACATAAGAGTCAGTTGGTAAAAGAAAAAACATGTTTTTTAGCCCAAGATCATCCAAGTCTTCTCTCCCCTTGTCATCTTTTGAGGCCATCTTGGGTGCATAAGATTAGGGTCCAAAATCTTGTTTAAGTTTTAGGAGGCCTACTTGGGGATTTCATCACCCCTTGGGATGAGCTCAACTCTAGCGTTCCAGCGGAGTATAAAGATCGGGAGGTGAATCCAAAGACACCTCTCTTGGAATCAAGATTTTGTTACTCGGGCTAAGCCTCAAGGAACTTTATACCCTTGAGAAGTGAAAGAGGAGAAGTGGGTTACCGCTCCTCTCAGTTGTGTGACATTGTTTTGGTTTCATCTACGGATTTGGGCCTCATGTACCTTGGGTATATCAAGGACTCCCTAGCTAAACCAACTGTCAGCCTTGCAGACAACCATCTAGGGTGTTAATGTGTTTGAAGTGACTGATCAAAACATTTGTAAAACATACACACTCCTTGGTGCAAGTATCACATTTTGAGAATCAAAAACTTCTATCTGGTTGTTCCTATCTATTGCTTGATTTTTTATTTGTTGAATGAATGTTTGCCAAACTTGGTCGATCCTAGCTTAGGGCACACTTAGTGTAGTCACTGCCTATTCCAAAAGTTGAACAAGTTGAAGCAAAACAATCAAGATCTCTCAAAACCAAGCAGATTCAAGAATTCATGTCAGAACAACCCAAACCCAAACAGAAGTTTCACAAAGTTAAACTCAAGCCATCTCAAGCATACCAAGAACTTTCAGCCAAAAGAAATGAACTAACACCAAGCCCTTGAATTGCCAAACTCCACAAAGCAGAGGAAAAAGCTGTCGACAAAGCCCTTCAAGACGCCTAGTTAGATCACACTATCCAACTTAACCAACATCAAGGAGTTAACCCTTCTTATGCCTTACCATCTAGGCATGATTTCTATCATTAGACCCCCTTGTTTCTCCACATCTTCTTACATAAGCTTCACTTTAGAGTCGTCCTTGTAGGTAAGCCAGCCATCCTTAGTCATCCCCTTAAGCATTTTAGCTCATCCATCTCATTTAGAACCAAACCATCTAGCCAGCAATCCAAAAGCTTCGCATCCAAGCCTTCAAAATTGTCGTCACCTTGCCAAAAGTTTGCCATTCCTAACATCTTCCAAATCCACCAATCTCACCAAGGTTATCCCTTTGACAGAGCTTTTTCTAGGGTAATCTAGCTTTGTCACTTGTTATCCCTCATCACCTTGAGCTAAAGGTTGGGATCCACAAGTGGTCAATCTCGTGTTCTTCCTAAAGGATCATCAGTCTATCCTTAAGTTAACACAATCACCACCAAGCTTACACATAGGAAAGCAAACCTTTCGTGCTTTGGCAACATATCTTTGAAGTTAGAATCCCCAACCCAATCCTCCTTAAGTTTTGTCATATAGCTTTGCCTCAACCTAGGAAATCTTTTTGCATAGAAAAACCTTCCCCTTTTGCATCCATCAACATTGTTGCATCTCATCCCTAGGAAACATTCTGCATTTTCATGCCACCTATCACTCACTTAGCCAAGAAGAAGGAAACAATGGAGCCCTATCATTTGGATCAAATAGCATCGCTCCTCTTGAGCAGTCAACCATCCTTCAGCCCAGAGAATACCATACCATCACCTACTGACATTGAAGCTTTCATGAACCAACTAGGAAATGCAGTATTGGTGAACGCCATTATAGAAAAAAATAAAGAAACAATCATGGCTAACTTTTGAAGGGACAATATAGGAGCCTTTGACTTTGGAAGGCCTCCTCCCTTATCAGAGCCATCTCACCCATTGTTTGGACAACTCCCATCACCCATAGGCTCTTATGATTCGAATTATCCTCAATATGTGCCAAAAGAAGAGCCTCAACCCACCCCCTCTGATCCAATAGACCCAAATATACCAGCTTCCACTCAAGTTGAAATCTCCCTTCCGCTTGCCAATCCAACCACCGCCACTCCACCATTGGTCCATACCACTCCATCCCAAACACCCTTCACCCAAAACACCTCATCATTCACTCCCTTCACTATTGTTGTTGCTGCTCTCCAACCCAGCCTTCCAAATCCACCCATCTCTCGAATCAGTGCTAGTATCTTTGGCCAACCTCAGCAATATACAACCGAGATACCACCCACGGGGTCAAGTAATCAACCTTTCATCACCCCCAACTTGTTTACCTCAGCTCAGAACACAATTCCCTCATTTCCACTAGGTCCTTGGACCTCTGTGCCATCAACCAAAAATCCACAAGCTACTACCCTCACTCCACAAAGCTATCAAACTCCACAAGCTACTACCAATGTTCTGCCAAGCTCTCAAGTGACCCAAGCTCCTGCCACCACTCTACCAAGCTTTCAAATCTAGCCACCAAGCTATCAAACCCCATCAATTCCATTTCCAAGCTTTCAATTCCCACCACCTCCACCACCAACTAATCCATTACCTCCTATTACCAACTATTTTTCTATGCCACTTCTAGGAGGAAATCCACCACCACCAACCACCAATTACTTGATCTCTTTTGCCATGCAGAAACCTTCCCAGATGGCAGCACAACCCACATATATTGGTCAAACTCCTCAAATCCAAAGTCAAGTTCCACAAGCTCCCTGATCCTTTCCCCAAGCTTCACACCCATCTTATACCTTCCCTCCACAAAGAAATCCATTTATCCCATAGCTAGCTTATGTTCCTCAATCCCAACCTCAAATCCAATATCAATAGCAAGCCTCACAACACATGCAGCAATATGTGCCACCTCCACCTCAGCAACCCATCATCCACCATTCAGTTTCCCAAGCCATGTACAATCCCTACCAGCCCATACCTCAAAGCCATCTGTATTCCATTGCCCCATCTAGCACATACCTACCTCAGGGAACTCCTACATTGGGGGCACCCCAGCCATCACCCATTAATTCAGAATGGGAAGCCATGAAGATATCTTTGAAAAACATCCAGGAGGGAAATGATCCAAAAACCTTCAAGTTTGAGAATGTGTGTCCTTACCCATTTGATAGAGCCATTACCATGACACCATTTCCCAAGTATTTTGAGACACCCACATTTGACAAATTTAGAGGAAAAGGAGACCCTGTCATACATATTAAATAATTTTACATGCACTGCCAAGAAGTGGCATATGATGATGTCTTTCTCTTGCATCTCTTTCCCAAAAGCTTGGCCGGACCGGCTCTTGAATGGTTCTATAGAATACCATATGGCACAATAAAAAACTTTGCTAAATTGTCTAAGGCATTTGTAGCCCAATATGCCCATCTTGTTGAAACAGAGCTATCAGTAGTTGATCTTGTCCACACTAAGCAAAAAGGTGGAGAAAGCCTTCTCGAATATCTGCAAAGATGGAAAACCCTTACCACCTGCATATCTTGCACCTTACCAGAGTGCCATTTGGTGAAAATGTTTATTGATAATGCCCATCTCAACTTGGCTCACCACATGACCATGAACTATTTGTAGACCTACAAAGATATCAAAGAGAAAGGAATGATCCTTGAGCAAGGACTCATTAAAGATGGTGTGGTCAAGATTTACAAAGAGGCCAACCAAAATCAAACACATTCCAATGACAAGTCTAGGTATTGGAACAAAAAAAAGCATGTTGCAACAGATGGCGTCACTGACACCAGACATGTGAATATTGTTGGTCCTTCTCAAAACCAGTCCAACCCACCATATCAACCAAACAATCAACAAGCTATCAACTACCAACAACAGAATCACCAAAGCTATCAAAGCCACAATCCAGGACCCAACTTTCAAAGGTCTAACAATCAAGCTAATGCCATCAATGTAGCTGCAGGGCAAAAGCCCAGATTCCAACTTGCACCTAGAAATTATACACCCCTTGGTGAGCCTTTGGATGTTAGTTTTGAGAAACTAGTCAAGGAAAACCTCATCAAATTTCCTCCTACCCAGCAAATCGACCCAAGCCAATCCAAAGCTGCATGGTACAAAGATAATGAGTACTGCAAATTTCATAGGGTAAAAGGTCACACCACCCTCAGATGCATGAAACTAAAAGATTATGTGCAGGACCTCATTGATCAGAAAGAAATCACCGTTGGTGCCCAAACCTCTCCCAATGCAGGCTTACAGATCTATCAAAATTCTTTTCCTCCTCACAACAACCAAAATCCTGAAAAAGCACCTATCCAAACCAAAAACAACAACACCAACAACTGCCAGCCAAACCAATAGCATGGGAAGAACAATGACCACACTTCATCCTATATAGACTATGGTAGCCTCATAGGTTGTATATCCGAGAAAGAGCCTTCTATCAATGTTATCAATATCCAAGGACCAAATAATGAGTGTGCAGTCACCACTCAAAGAGCGTGATTTAACATCGTAGGCCCACCCATTTCACTAGCACCATCAGCTCCATTAAAAAGCCAGTACAATATCTTGGAACACCTTGGGAACATGCCAGCCCAAATCTCCATTTTAGATCTTCCCCGCACTAGTCCTGTGTAGAAAAACATCCTTGATAGTGCTCTCATAGAATCTCGTGTCCCTTCGGATATCAACGCTACTGATTTTCATAATCTTGTTGGACACCTTTCCTCCTCATGTTCCCTATCATTCAAACCCACTGACATACCTGTGGTCGAGCCAGATCACACCCTTCCACTTCCCATAGCCATCATGGTATCCAATTTTACCATAAAAAGAGTAATGATAGATAATGGATCAGCCTTGAATATTTGCACCCTAAAATTCATAAAACAAGTTGGGTATACTAAGGCAAATATCATCAGTGAGGCTATCACCATCAAAGCTTATGACAACTTGGAAAGAACCACTAAAGGAACTATTTTGTGACCAATCAAGGTTGGGTCAGTCATCCAAGAAACACTCTACCATGTTATTGATCTAAACCTACCATTTAACATCCTCCTCGATCGCCCATGGATTCATGCCATGAAAACCGTTCCATCCACTTACCATCAGTGTGTCAAATTTTTGCATCAAGGCACTGAGATAACCATCCATGCCAATCCAAAACCCTTTTCTTATTGCAATGTGGTTGAAGCTTCATATACAAACCATTTCCCTGGAATTGATATCGGCATAGCCATCTCTAGCTCATCCCACACTTGTAATGACCCAGAAACCATCCTCACCTCCACCTTGTCTACCGTGAAGATCAATAACAAAGGTTGTGGAGAGTATAGTCTGTCAGATGCATTTTCTATCGGGGCACTCCCATTTGATCCACACAGCCATGGACGACTAACATATCACAAAGCTAAAGAGATTCCACCTCCTTGATACAAATAGTTTGGCCCAACAACCTTTGTATCCTCGAAAATCCCTCTTCATGAGGAGCTCACTCCAGATATCAACAATTTGTTACATAAGGATGCACCTCCAAGAAATCAAGCATGCCTTGATCACTTTAGCTAGAAGTATCCCCAAGAACATAAGCTCATCACTGAAAAATGGAACTATTAAGGTGGTGGTCTAAGACTAGAGGAAAGAGGCATGCAGTGCCCCATCGATGCACACAAGTGGGAATCGAAGTCAGGTCTTGGCTTTGGAATACCCACAACTGGGGGCACCAATACGAATGGTCACGCTTTTTTGAACATTCACTGCGACCTTGTCAAAATCGAAGACATTCTTGAGGAAGTTGAAAAGAGAGCCTACGATGATATCCCAGACCAAATCTTCCTCGAAGACTCTGTTCTCCAAGAACTATCCATCCACCTCATTGATCTACCACTCGCCCATCCACAACTCATAGATTGGGACCAACCAAGCATCATACACATTGATGAGTTCACATCCGAGGAAGCACTTCTAAGATTCATGGGAGCTGAAACACCTTACAAGAAAACAAAGCTAGATTTTGCCTATATCTATAAGCTAGATCCCAAGGGGTATTTTGGAGAAAATTCCCAACCTAGTTCTGATACACCCAAAACTGGAACTAAGGTGAATCTGAGACTAGCTAAGGTAGCGAAGAGAACCCCTAAGCAAGAAAATCCAGAGTCACAAGTAGAACATGAGGATTTAGCATTGCCTCCTCAAGATAATCGACCAGAGGTGTCTTCTATTCTAATTGAGGATGCTAGAGAAGTCAACATCGGTTCTTCAGAGATCCCCAGACTTGTTCACATTGTTGCATCTCTATCACAAGACCAAGTTGATCTCCCCTTTGAGGTCTTAAGAGAGAACATTGGCCGATTTGCATGGTCATATCAGGACATGCCAGGACTTGATCCAAAGCTTGTAGTTCATCATCTTGCAGTCAATCCAAAGATCAAGCCCGTCAAAAAAAAGCTTAGAAAAATGCACCCCAAGGTGGCATTACTGGTCAAAGCTAAATTAGAAAGAATGTTAGCTGCTAAGGTTATCTGACCTATCGACTACTTAGAGTGGATCTCCAACATGGTCCCTATCACTAAACCTTCTAGTGACATCAAAATCTGCACTGATTTCAGAGATCTTAACAAAGCTTGTCCAAAAGATGATTTTCCCTTGCCCAACATAGATATGATTGTAGATCTTACAGCTGGACATGAAATTTTGTCCCTCATGGATGGATTTTCTAGGTACAATCAAATCAAGATTACAGAAGAGGATCAGCATAAGACAACATTCACTACCTCTTGGGGAACCTTTTGTTACAACATGATGCCTTTTGGCCTAAAGAATGCTGGGGCTACCTATCAAAGAGCTATGAAAGCCATTTTTCATGATCTCATCCATAGCATTTTGGAGGATTATTTGGATGATATCTTGGTTAAATCTCACACCTTCATGGATCATCTTGGTAACCTAGAGAAAGTCTTTGATAGGTTAGCCAAATATCATCTCATTCTGAATCCCAAGAAATGTGTCTTTGGGGTCACATCTGGCAAGCTTCTAGGCTTTATAGTTTTCAAATGAGGTATAGAGATCGACCCCAAGATGGTCAAGGCTATCTTAGACATGCCTCCTCCCCAGACATTGCGATAGCTTTTCTCTCTTCAAGGAAAGCTTCAATCCGTCCGACGCTTCATCTCCCAGCTTGTAGATAAGTGTACACCATTTGCACATTCACTGAAGAAGGATGAGAACTTCAAGTGGGATCCTTTATGTCAGCGCAGCTTTGATCAGCTCAAGCAGTATCTCACCAATCCTCCTATCTCAGTTCCACTAGTTCCTGATCGTCCCCTAATCTTGTACATATCAGCAACACCTACTGCTCTAGGGGCACTTCTAGTACAGCTCGATGACTATGGCAGAGAAAGAGCCATCTACTACATTAGTAGAACCCTAGTTGGTTATGAACTCAATTACACTCCTATGGAAAAAGCTTGTTTGGCAGTTGTTTTCTCAACTCAAAAACTTCACCACTACATGCTAAGTCATACCATCCAACTAGTCTCCAAGATTGACCCTCTCAAGTATATGCTCTCCAGAATAGCACTTATAGGTCATTTGACCAAATGAGTTATGCTCCTTAGCGAATTTGACATCTAGTATGTGGACAGAAAGGCAATCAAAGGGCAAGCTATAGCGGATCACCTAGCTGACGTGCCTCTAATAGATACATATCCTTTGATCATAGAATTTCCAGATGAGCTTATCTGTCTAATTGAAGAACAACCCCCATAGAAACTCTATTTTGATGGCTCATACACATCTCATGGATCAAGGGAAAGAATATTGTTGGTCACACCTCAAGCAGATTACATTCCAAAAGCCTTCAAGCTACAATTCTGTAGCACCAACAATATAGTTGAATATGAGGCTCTCATAGCAGGATTAAAGATAGCTGTAGAATGGAACATCACTAAGTTACAAATCTTTGGCGATTCTCAGCTCATCATCAAGCAAGCCCTAAATGAATATCAAACCAAAGATGAAAAGCTATTACCCTACAAAGAGCTAGTTGATCAGCTAACCCAGCATTTTACAAAGCTTCAGTTTACACAAGTGCCTCAAATGCAGAACAAAGCAGTAGATGCTAGGGCTACTATTGGCTCACTCTTGGAAATTCCCCAAGTAGCTACACAGTATGAGTTTTTAGTCGAGCAGCTCCTCACACCTGCCTATGCAAATGATGACTCAAACTGTGTTTGTGTCTTGGTTGGCCCCAATCCCCTTGGTACCATGAGTTATGCTTACCTTAACGATGGTATCATATCCCCTCACCTCACATGTACCCAACACCAGAACCTCATCCGAAAATCATTTCGCTATGTTATCATAGCCAATACCCTATATCGTCGAGGTTATCACGATACTCTCTCTCGATGTTTAGATGAAAATGAGGCCGCGATGGCGTTACAAGAAGTACACTCTAGACTTTGTGGTGCCCACACAAGTGGTATTGTCTTAGCATGAAAAATCCTTAGAGCAGGCTACTATTGGCCTACCATTGAAGAAGATTCCTGTGACTTTTTCAAAAAGTGTCTCCCATGTCAGCAGCACGCAAATCTCGTGCATGCTCCAGCATAGGATCTATAGCCTATTGCACCACCTTGGCCCTTTGCATGTTGAGGCCTTGATCTAGTTGGAACTATCACACCTCTCTCATCTGATGTACATAAATGGATAATAACAGTTACAGACTATTTAACTAAGTGGGTGGAAGCAGTCCCCCTAGTCTCAGCTACAGGAGTTTAGGTCTCCAAGTTCATCTTGTACCACATTATTTGCCACTTTGGTATCCCATCCACCATCTTCATCGACCACGGAGGTAACTTTAAAATCTCAACATGGAAGAATTATGCACTTTCCTCTACATCCATCACCGCTTTTCTAGCCCATATTTCCCACAAGGTAACGGCCAGGCAGAGGCAACGAACAAAACCCTCCTCAAAATCCTAAAGAAAGTTGTCAATGATTTCGGCTGCGATTGGCACCTAAAAATAAATCCAGCCCTATGGGCTTATCGAACCTCCTTCTGTACATGCACAGGCATAACTCCATACTCCTTAGTCTATGGTGTTGAAGCTGTACTACCCATAGACGTTGAACTTCCCTCCTTGCGCATATCTTTGCAAGGGCAAATATCAGATGAAGAATACAGAGTAGCCAGACTCACCCAACTAGATCTCTTAGACGAGAAGTGACAACAAGCCTATGATCATCTCACAGTCTATCAAACTCATCTCAAAAAGAATTTCAACAAGAAGGTGCTCCCATGACAAATTCAGCCAGGCGACATGGTCCTCAAAGAAAATATGAAAGTCCAAGCCGATCAAGAAAAGAAAGGCAAGTTTGAACCTACCTAGCTTGGTCCTTATGTTGTCACTGCATCCTTTGGCTCCGGAGCCTATCAATTATCTACACCGAAAGGAGAACTCTTGAATGATCCTACTAACATCATTCATCTCAAGAAGTTCTATGCTTGAAGATCCTTGGTATACCCAGCTTTTGAAAAATACAAAAAAAATAGTAAAGAGAACTAAGCATCCAATGGTGAAAACTTGGCAATTCAAGCACCTTGGATAGGTACCTTGGTGAAAACTTGGTAATTCAAGCACCTTGTGTATTAAGACTAATCCATTATCTATCACTATCCTATCCCTCATCCATTCACCCACCATCCCATAACACACCAGCTTGTTCCCTTGGTGTTCCAACCAAATATCAAAAATCTAATGGAGCTTGTAAATACCTTTTGTACAGCTTGTAAATCTTGTACCTCAGCTTGTAAATTTTGTACCAAAGCTTGTAAATCTTGTATCCCCCCTTGTAGTATAGCTTGTATATCCAAATCTTGTCCAAACCTTGTACCATATTCCAGCTTGTAAATAATCTTGTATCCTAGCTTGTATCCTATCACATGCACACAAAGAATCCCATTTTCACTTAAGCTTTTTGCAAACCATCTACCTATCCACCTATCAACTATTACAGACATCCCACCCTTCACAAAAATTTCCATCTCACAAAAAACCAAAACATGAATAAACCTTGTACATTTGTAACATATCTTGGTCCGTCAGCTTGTACATCCTCTTTAGCTTAGTACCATTGTATCTATCCAGCTTTCGTGTTAGTCCCTCCTTGATCAACATCTTGCACACATTGCACAACCCTTGGTTAGCTATTCCAATGCATCCTTTAGCTAGATCTTTTGTCACAAAAGTGTTATCCTTCTTAGTTTAGCTTGCCAGACGCATCACTCATCCAAAATCCATCAGCTTAGGTGCTCTCTGATAGATCCTTGCAGGATATAGCTTTTCACTTGTCTGATCTTGGTCCGTTAGTACCTCATCCTACCCATCTCATTGGCAAACGGTTCTCTTTTGGATTTTCGCTTTCTTTTTATTTGGAATCTTCCCTTTTGGGTCTTGAAATATCTTTTCCAAGCAATATTTTTGTTCCCTCCTCAAGGTTGCCACGATCTTCCATATCATGGTATACTGCAAATGGGGCAATCTGGGCGTAAGGTCTTGATCAAGTCTTTTGTTTGTTTTTCTTTTCTACTTGTGGGTTACCTAGTCTCAATTCCACTTTGATTCTTTCGAGATTCATGTGTGATGTTGGGGCAATCCTTGTGTGTCTATTTTGAGTCAGTTTGTTAGTCCTCTGGACAGTTGGTGAAAAGGCCTTGATGTTCTTGGTAACCTTGGCAATTAACCAACAGTCCTATAGCAAATCTAGTGCTCAACTACATGGTGGTACTTCTCTTTGAAGTATCCCCCTACTCCAAATGCTTCAATGGATTCCCTTCATTTCCATTATCCCCCATCCATATCCAACACCTATCCCAGCTTATGCATTAATATCTCTTTGAATCAATCTTCACTTTTAGCTTTAGGGATCCACAATCCTAGTCTTAGGGATTCATCAATCCAATCAATCCACCAAGCCTCATCTTTTGAGATCCATAATCCTAGTCCTAGGGATCTCTAAAACCCATCTTCCGCTAAGCTGACTCTTTGACATCCTGTTGCCTCAGCTTTATAAACCCCTCATCCATCTCCCTATCCTGGATTCCTTTTTATAGCGCTCCACTCCTTCATCCCCCTCCCAATCCTGGAAAGTCTTAAGCTTGCTTCCTTTTGAGCATCTGATCCTCCATTTATCATTCTCCCTTAGTGAGAGTTTGAGCTAATTCAGCCCCTTCTCTTTGCCACTCTGAGTCTCCTTGCTTATCTCAGATTCTTGTATTTTTCAAGAAGCCGTCGAGCCTCATTTTCTCTCCCTGCTGCCTTCTTGAAGGGGCGTCTCTAAGTCTAGTCTCTCCTCTTCTTATTCGAGACTAGGGCAACCTTGTTTCTAAAACATCTTCCTCGTGTCGTTTTCGTTTGAACTTCTTTGAAATAGTATTGTCTCAACACTATGTCAAAGAGGGGCAAAATGTAGACACCTAAATTTGATTACACCGTTTTAGTAATCTTATTTAGCTATCTCTAAAAGCATCATTAATTAAATTCTTATTTAATTAATCCTTTGCCATCCCCTAGCTGATTAATTTAATTAATCATCTATAATCCTAATTGATAAATCAAATAAGCCATTATTTATCAATTAATCCTATTCTCCTATCTAATTCCAAAACCCTCATTTATTAAATAAATCTATTTGATAAATAAAGCCCTCAAATCTAATAACCCCTAAACTTATCCCTAATCCTCCATTTAGCCTAATCCACCCCATCCACCCATACTAACCAAGCTTAGCCACTAACTCACCCAACCTCATGAATGTTATCCACTTGCACATCTCTACCATCCCTAATCTAATCCTAAGCCCAAGCCTAATCCACCCCCTAATGTTCTCACATTCCCTAAACAATTTTAAGACTTTCCTAAGCCAAGCAAAGTCAACAAACTCAACTCCCTCCAAAATATCCCAACCACTAACCTTCAATGCTCTTATAAAAGCCATAAAGACTCTTACAAGCCCATTCATTGCTCTTACGAGCCATTTATGAGGGTCTTTAAGGCCTTGAGCCTCCTTTGTTGACTCATCCATCCCCTTGCCTCCATCCACTCACCCTATGACATGTGTCACTCCCTGGTTGATGCTAAACAAGCACAATCCATGTGCTCCCCTTTGAGTGCATCCTAGCCCTCCTTAAGCTTTCATCTCTCCTTGCATCTTAACCCTCCATCCCTCAAGCCCTTAGCCTATAAATTGGATCCCCTCCCAAGCCATATCATCACAACCTTTAAGCTAAAGTTATAATGCCATTTTAAGACCAAGTTTTACAACAAATCCATCATCCACACCCAAATCCAAATCCTCCATTGAAGCTATTTTGAGCATTTGAGCATACATGCCAAACCTATCAAATAGACTCATCCATAAAACAAGAGAACAATCTCATGGAGAGAGACCCTTAATGGCTCACATTCTCATTTGAGTTGTTTCCTCTTTGTCTCACTTTATGTTATGTTTAACAAGTTTGTAAATGCTTTTGATTTCTTAGTTTAGTATTTCTTGCATGCTTATTTCTCATATACATTCATCACCTCCTTGAGCTTATCAAAAGCTCGTTGCACCTCTATTGTCCAACAAAATGCACCCTTCTTGGTCAAATCTATCAAAGGTGCCCCCAACTATGAGAACCCCTTAACAAAATGCCTGTAGTAACTACACAGTATGAAGAATTCCTATAGCTCTATAAGTGACCATGGTGTGGGCTAATCAAGAATATCTTGTATTTTCTCTTGGTGCACTTGGACACTCTCTGCACTGATCACGTGTCCCAAATAAAGAATCTCTCTAAGGTTGAGCTTATATTTCAAAGCCTTAGCATACAAAGACTACTCCTCCATGATGGTAAGGATCTCATCAAGCTGCTGCAAGTGTTCCTCCCAAGTTTTACTATATATGAGAAAATCATCAAAGAATACCAAGAGGAACTTATGCAACTGTTTGTTGAAGATATGATTCATACAAGATTGGAATGTGTCAGGTGTGTTAGTTAATCTGAATGACATCACCAAGAACTCATAGTGCCCATAGTGGCATTGGAAAATAGTCTTGTGCACATCTTGTTCCCTTACTCTAATCTGATGGTAACCTGATCGAAGATCAATCTTTGAAAAATATAGTGCCCCATGTAACTCATCTAATAACTCATCGACCATGGGTATCAGATACTTGTTCTTGATTGTTTTCTTATTGAGGGCTTGGTAATCTATACACATTCTCATGGTCCCATCTTTCTTCTTCACTAGGACCACTGAAGAAGCAAAAGGGCTAGAGCTAGGACGAATGTGCCCCATATCAAGCAATTCCTTAATTTCTTTCTCGATCTCATCCTTATATTTATTAGGATGATGATAAGGGGTAGTAATCATTGGCTTGGCCCCTTCTTTCAACTCAATAGTGTGCTCGAAGCCTCTGTCCGGTGGCCTCCCTGGGGGTATCTCACCAAAAAACCTATCATGTTTTCCCAATAGCTCCTTGATGTCAATGTGAATTGGTCATCCTGAATCTGTAGATTTCTTAGGAGTGATCACACACTCTGCTTCCCAAACTATGTCATCATGCTTGAAAATTCTCTCCATACATCTAACTAAAAAAATCTTAGGTGCTTTAGATGCCATACCTCTAAGCACCACTCTACGCCCATCAGCATCTCTGAACTTGAGTTCCATGGTTTGGAAATTTTGTGATTACTTCCCTAATGATTGCAACCATTGGACCCAAGTATGGCATGGATATCACCCAAGTCAACCACATAGAAATCATCTGTAACTATGTGGTTACCCATCGTAATAGACAACTATGGAATCCACTGGGTACAAGCTATCTTACGCCCATCAACCACCATCACAATGAATCCCTCAAAATCCTCTAGAGGAATTTGTCACTTGTTCACCAATGATGCATCAATGAAGTTATGATTAGCTCCACTGTCAATCAATACTACTATTTGATGACCTTGTAGGACCCCACGAACTTTGAAAGAGTTGAACTTAGGAGCACTGGAGATACAAGCAATGATCTCATCATGATTTTCCCCATCTGAACTGTTATTGTCTTCCCTTTGAGGTTCCTCTTCCTTAGAACTGCTCTCATCATCTGATATCACCTCAGTTAAGTGAGCCTTGCCTTTCCCTAGGCAACAGTGTCCACTAGTCCATTTCTCCTTACAATGATAGAAAATCCCCTTAAGCCTACACTCATGTCTATAGGCTTCATCAAAGTTCACCTTATTACTCTTCTTCTGGAATGGATTCATCCCCTTATCCTTATGGGATTTGAAAGGCTTGCTAGGAGCCCTGATGCTAGATGTAGAGTATTCCATGTCTCTAGTCTTCATGATAGCATCCTGGAGAGAATCTGGTTTGAAAGCCTTATCCCAACCATGAAGAGGCTCTATCAATCCCTCAATGAAGAGCATAACCAACCGCTATTCTGAAATATCTCTCACCATAACTGCCAACCATTGGAACTCTATGATGTAAGCATCCACTGAATTAGTCTGCCTAAGTTGTGCTAACTCCCTAAAGTGGAGTTTAGGATCCTTACGATCAAACCTATCAATGAGCTTCTAGTGAATTCCAAATATGAAGTAATGTTAGCATGCCCCAAGGTGACAAGTCCATGGTACCACCATTCATGTGCTTCACCTTCCAAATGGAGTGTGGCATACTGGATAGCCTTTGTTTCCAACATAGGATTGAGCTGCAAATATGTGTCAAGCTTCTGAACCCAAGCTCTAGCTATACCTTTTTTACTTCCATCAAATGATGGTAAGGTTAGTTTTCCCACCTTATACTGCAAGTCTTGATTTTGCACTCCACATTGATTGTTTATTGGTTTATTCCTCAATTTAAGACCACAAAATTCTACTAGTGACATGGCAGCCTTGAAATCATCACCTAGATAGTTGTACTCCCTCAAATAATCACCATATCCCTCTTCTCTTACTTGGTGTACCTGATTTGCAGCACTCTGTTCTCTCAAAAATGTAGGCATAAGAGGCCTAGGAGTAGCTCTACTTGTTGTTCTAACACTGCTTTGAGTTGTGTCATTATTTTTATGACGTCCATTGTGTCCATTCTGCCCATTAGTCCTGTTATGGTTTCCATCATTTCTATTGTTTCTATTATCTACCAGCTGTCCAAGGATAAGTGTCAGTTCTTCTCTTCCTCTTGCCATTTCTTCTCTCAACTCATGTTGCCCTCTTGCAAGAGCATTAAGAATTTTCTATGTATTGCTTTCTTCCATGAGTCTAAAGGACTTAAGCCCTTTCTTGCCCTATTATAGAATTTATCCAAAGGATTTATGAATGGAACATTTGGAAATTCTCCACTCATAACCTGTACAGGATGGCAGGAACTTTTTCTTTGATACCACTGTAAAGTGCCTTAACAAATTTGAAGTTTTATCTCTGCTTTCAGCCTTGATAATTTTGTCAAACACTTTCCCTACAACCTGGGTTTGCTGATGTTTGCTTGTTTTGTTTTGGTTTTTGATGCCAATGATGTTTTAGTAAATACAAATGATTGCAAAGTAACTACTTGAAATGCTAACTTCTTCTTCTTTTTCTTTTTTTAAATGCAAATACATGAAATTCTTATATGAAAAGTACTCCTACAGCCAAGAGGTATTTTCACAAATACTTGGCAATATGCAATGAGGCATTTTATCAAACATTTGGCATACCAACTAAACAGCTAATTTTAACTAATTTCCTTAAATGACTGAATGTTTAGCACAAATACTTGGCAAGACAATAAATTCTTATCAAAATGAACCTCCTTTCACAATTGTAAAACAAGGAGAGAACCTGGAATAGTATTGAATATGTTTATGGCTGAGTAGTCTCCCTTGAGTTTGGAAAGCCACCAACAATACTAGCTATCCCTGGATTTGCTTCTACACACTTTGTCTTCTAGTTTGAACTGTGTATTACTTCCTTTCACTACTGTATCTCTATTGCTGAACTAAACTAGTACCGACCTATACCTTCTTGTTATCCACTATGAGGCTGGAAACTTCTGCTGCGTACATCTACACCAAACTGAGTCACCCTTCACCTCTTCAACCTATTATAATCATTGCTAGGAAGTGACGTTATATGCCCAGGATAAAATCACATCAACCTAGCTACACTGCAATTTTGATGTAGCAATTTTTGTGATTATTTATGGCTGCCGAAAATGCCTTCCCAAGCTCAGTCGTACAACCTTAAACTCCTACAAAAAGACTTGAAATTGATGCCACCAATGAACATGGATTTCCTCCAAACTTTCAAACTACTCTTCCTTGATTCACTTCACCAAATTTGAACCCCTTTCCTGGTCCAAGAATTTCGAACTCAGCTCTACCCTTCACCTTGCAAAAAAAATGTCAAATCTTTGTTGCCCAATCTGAGACAAACCCTGCAAAAATTAACTCTGAATGAAGCTCAAATAAACTGGCTAAATACCAATTCCACTCCTCCAACTAGGGTTGATATCTCACAACCGAAATTGGCACCTTCAAGTTTTCAAACCCTTAGGCAAACTTGCAAGCACTAAAGCTCTCAGCACAATAGATGATTATGCAACTCAAGATGTCTCAAATGCCCCCCTAATAGCTCCTCATAAAGAATTCATAAGTAACTTAAAAAAACTTTTAGAATAATCTATTACTTTATTCTTTTAAGTGACTTTTTGATATTTTATTACTTTAGTCACTTTAATATTAAATTAATTAAATATAAGGTTACTTTTTAATATTTTATTTTTAATAACCTTATAAGTAATTAATCTAATATATTTTTTCTCTTTATTTCTTCCCTTTTTTAGTCTCGAGGGAAAATTAAAAGCTTAAAAAAACAAGTAGCTGGTGCCTGTCAAAAAGAGGACATTACACTACCATTCTAAACCTAGCAAAAGAAAATAATTTATTACAGGCTATGGATACTGAAATATACCTCAAATTGGAAAATCAATATTTCCTCTATCTACCTCTGCTTGAAACGGCAATATTTCAATTTTTGCTGTATTGAATCAAGGTTTTCGTGGTAGACTTGTTCTACAATGGGATTTAGCTTCGCAATGGGACTTTTCCTTCCAATTACTAGCGTTTCTCAATGAGAAACACCATGTTTCTCTTCAGTCTTCACTTAATAAGCTTGATACGTCAAATACCAACTAGAAGAACCTTGTTCCGTCAAGAGGTTTTCTATCTCTTAGACATGAATTTCATTTCTTTCTTCTAAGTACCGTGATTCAATATCTCTTTCAAAAAAGAAAACAAAATACTTTTCTTCATTTAAACTAGTTGTCCAACTTTCAACTTATGAAAACTACTACTTCGATATCAAAGTGAACACCAATAGTGGATTCATGTAGAATTCAAGCAGTGTAGCATTTTGAGCATTCAAACAAAGTTAACATGAAGGAACAAGAGCTAGCAATAAAAGAGTGGAAGACATGACGATCACCCCTAGAGAAACCAGCAGGAGTAAGGTCTATTGATATCATATTCGTACAGCAGGTGAAATTCATAGTCGTAAGATAAGAATGGAACAGAATAACAAGTAGGAAGACAAAATATGAAATGCCATTATTTTAGTTCCTATTGGCACTTATTCTATATGAAAAACTAAGGGAAAAGATGGGCATTTCAAGGGAGGAAGCATCCAAAGCATGTTATTGGGTAGTAACTTTTTAGCAGAACAAAGTATCACAACAAGGATAATAAGATAAATTTCTTGATAAATCTCTCCTATTTATTAGTTGATAAATTTTATGGGGTTCTATAATGAATCACTCATAAAAATTTGATTACTTGTATTTAAATTATCTTTTATTTATTAGTTGATGTGTCTAAGGGGCTCTATAATGAATGCTTCATAAGACACAACACTTGCTGAAAGTTTTGTAAATAGGTTGGTAAACCAACCGATTAACTTTAAAGGACATACTAGAATGGGTGAACTCTTGGAAAGACCTAGTGTTTTACCAATGTAAGCATCACCTAAATGCAATGAATGTTAAGTGCTCTATTCATTTTCATTAGAGATGGTCTCTTGTGAACTATTAGTGAAACTTGTGTCAACGAGTTTGACTTGAAAACTACATAATTGAATCTTAATAACAATATCACAAGATGAAATGTGCCCAAAAGCTTTCCATTGACTAATTAAACTGTTAGATTTATTGTTGATAAACAAAATTTAACTCATCTAGGTAACATTTAAGATGGAATCCGAAGTAATGACTCTTGGCCTTGGCCTTGCACTATTTGACTTCTATGGTTTAAATTTTAATCTTCTCAAAGTAGCATACTGTTTGTAGGAATCTTAGTTGTATTAATTTAGCTCATATGAGTGCTCATTTCAACAATCTTTGTTGACTATCAAAAGTATAAAAAATAAGATAGAAATATGATTTCTTCATTGATTTACCAAGTACAATATCTCATTCTATATCCAAATGGGAAAGTATATGTACCATGAAGAAGAGCTATTTCAGCATCATTCAACTGTTCTAGCATGTATAAATACACTTGAGTAATTGCAATATCATCGTGCAATTCTGATTTATAGTTATTGCAAACTGTTTATGGGCAGTAGACACTGCTAGATGGAACTCATTGCAGTATATTGAAGAAATGTATCCAATATACCAATGACTCTCTTTATCTAAGGATTGTATGTCAATTGATTGAGCACAATTGACGAAAATGAGGGTTGTCCCTTGATAATGCCATCTACCAAGATTCAGATGGAGAGATATATAATAAAAAAGATAAAATTTTGATTTTTTTAAAGTTTTGTCAAATGAATATTCTCTCATTTTACTTAATAAAACAAACTCATAAATAATATAAAACTTTCCATTAAAGAAATCGGAGGCAACTCACTCTCTAATTGCGAAAGGATGTAAGCTTTTCCGTTGCACCTAATGAGAAGAGCTGAAGTTTGCGAAGGATAATGAAAAATAAAATGCATGGACCAAATGGAGTTTATTGTCAGTTCAATCACGTGCAGCCGGCGCCTCCAAATTGGTTTGGCTTGTTGGTGAGAGTAAGCAGTGAAGGAATAAAAAGGTAAAATGTCCCTTTCAATGTATTGGCCACATGTGGAACACAATTGTGGGCGGTCATTGGATGCTTAATCACACTAAAAGCTTCTTTAGTCGGTATCCCCCTAAACGACACCCTCCATTAATTCATGTCATGGAAACCGACAAACCTTTGAGCCAATCGACTCTACTCTCCACTAGCCCTCATTATCTGTGGCCCCTCCTCCTCACACTCTACCACTCTTTAACTCTTTAACCTTTGTTTATCTCCTTCACCATTAAGGTAAAGGCCTCATGATCACCATTATCTACTTCACCATTAAGGTTTATTGGGCAAAGAGATTATTTATTCAGTTGTTTGTGGGTGTAGCTTATTTACTAATACTATCATTTATTCATTTTGGCAAGGAGGGGATGTTTATCATCTTCATAATCTCTTTCTAAAGTTCACATACTTTTAAAAAAAGAGATATTTGGTAGAGATCATTGAGAAGATGGAGTGGTTGTCACTTGGGAAAATGTTGAAATGTAAAAGATCAAAATAATAAAAACTAGTTTATTTTTAAGTTTTGTGGAGATTAGAAAGGAGTTTGTTTGGTTTTTGAAATAGGAAAATATTGAAATGTCTAATATTCAAAAGATGGAAGCTCATTGTATCATAAATTGTTTTTCATTTACTTTAAATTGAAAAGAAGTTTATTTGGTGACGAGATATTTTAGAAGATGGAGAAGCTTGTCATCTTCTTGAAGGAGGAAAAACATTGAAATGTAGAAGATTGAAAGAGCAAGGTTAGTTGTTTGGTAACTATTTATAACGAAGATGGGGAAGTTTGTCATCTTCTTGAAATAGGGAAAATATTGGAATGTAGAAGATCGAAAGGACAAGGTTGAAAGGACAAGGTTAACTATTTGGTAACTATTTATAATTCGTCATACATTAAATAGAATAAGATTTTGGTAAACTATTTATAACTTGTATAATAAAAGAAGTTTGTTTGAGAAGGGGATAGTTGTGAAAATAAGGAAACTTCTCATTGTCTTGAAATAAGAACAATATTGAAAAGTAGAAAATCAGAAAAAAAAAATTTATTTGATCAAAATTGTTCATAACAAAAAAAAGGAATGCTTATGAACGCTAGTTGTCTTCTAAACTATTTAACTTCCTCTGAAAGTTTATTTGACACACTTATCATCTTCTCATGACAGAGATCAGTTGTCTGGGACTATTTTTAACCTCCTCGAAGAAAAGTAATTAATTCGATGAGGAAATAGCAATGTCTATCATCTTGGAAAAAACATTGAAACATAAAAACATAAAGATCAAAGTGAACAAGACTGATTGTCCCAAAGAATATTTTTCAACTAAGTGAATAATAAAAAGATCTATCGATCTTATCCAATTAAGCGGCTGAGAGGATAGATTCGAAGTTCAGAGGCATGGAAAGTGAAAAACCGACAAGATTGACAGATTAGAAGTCCAGAAGAAAAATACGTACATTTAATTGGAAGCTATAAACTCCGGCTCAAAATCTAATTTCATACATGGAGTACAATTTAAAATTTCCTGTTTGAAATCGAATTACATACATGGAGTACAACCTAGAAGCTCCTGTTTGATATCGAATTACATGCAGTACAACTTAAAGGATCCCGTTTGAAATCGATTTACGCACATATATGCAGTACAGCTTCAAAATCCCTGTTTGAGATCAAATTACAGAGATGCAGTACAACTGAAAAGCTCCGATTTTATTCCAAGCGTTTATCCACAGTAAGCACATGTACAGAGTAGAGATGATATAGAGAGCGTCATGAAGAGCGCTGCATCTATATATGAGAGAAAAAGAATGGATAAAAGGAAGGCTGCCAGCTGAGCTTCACCAAGGAATACAAAGCTACAAGCTGCGCTTTCCACAATCATGAAGATCTACCTACACAAAACAGAAAATTGCAGAGAAATTTGAGATTTGAGAACGAGATCCGGGGGCTTCACTGCAGCATCCCTCTGATATCTCATTTCACCAAAACCTCACACAAATTTACAAATGCCAAATCTAACAAAACACCAAAACCTGTAAACCGGGACTAGCCGGTAAAGGGAAAAAACGATGAAAATGAAAATGGGGGTGAAATCAGAGCCGAGCAGAGCGGAAGACTGGGCGTCTTCACAGCTTCTGCTGAGCGAGCTCTTGCGAAGTAATGAAAGTTCCGTGGAATCCATAAGGCACTCGTGACGGCAACTTGACCGACGCAACCGGTTCCAGGGTCGCTGACGTGGCATCCAGAATGAGCAACTCGGACTGCGAAGTCAGCTCGTTGTGCATGAAAGTGAGAACGTAGCCGTCATCCTCCGCCGCCGAAGGATCCGACGTCCTCGGAACGAAGAACGGCTCGCCGCCATAACAACCCTCCTCGTACTCTATTTTCCCGACCACACTTTCCGGCGACTCCGCCTGCAAGTCCACCTTCGCGATCCCGGAAACCTTGGGCCACGGCTCCGCAATCGCCAGGTAAGCAAACCGGGCCTTCCGCCCGAGCTTGTTCCGGTTCACCTGCCCGGCCTCCAAGTTCATGGGAGCAATTTCCCGGCGAGTGGAGACGCCGGTTTTGAGATTGAGCCGGATTTCCGACAGAACGCTCCTCAGGTGCTCGTCGGATTCGTTGAAGATGGAATCCGGCGGAGTCATGCAAGACCCGATCACGACCACCTCGTCTTCGTTTTCCTCCCACGCGTTCCACAAATGGAAGCAAAAACAGTCGGGAACTTCCACCCATTTCATCCGGCTCTCGTCGGAGTCATACTTGGGCAAAATCCCGAACCGCGGAACCTTCTCCTTGTCGTAGATGACCGGGGAACCGCCGGTAACCATCTCTCCGAGCTTGAAGACCACCTGCTGATCCGGTACAACGACATAGTTCTGAGTAATGGCGAAGTCATGAATCATGGTGGGCTCGTTGAGAGAGATTTCTACATCGGGGCCCTTTGTGCCGTCGGGGTGAAACATGAAGTACTTGAGATATGGCTTCTTTATAACATCGTAACTCAGAGCAAAGAGCTCCTTGGTCTCCGGATCAATCTTGGGGTGCGCAATCATGGAGGATTTCAGCTGCCCTGAGAAATCAAACCGCCCGGCCGTCTCCAAGTCACCGTCAGCGGTTACCTTAACCGCGTAAGGCAAGTCGTCCTCGGACATGGCGAGGAGGCGGCCGTTGAAGTAAATGAGTCCCGCATTAGCGACTCCCATGCCGTTGGAGGTGTCGAGGAGTCCGCACAGACCGCGGGCGTGGTAGAGAACTAACCGCGCGATGCCGGAGTGGCCGTGGAGTTCGCCGATAGCCTTGGGATAAATTGCCCGCCCGAGCTTCTCCTCGTGGAGAAGACGCTGAGTCCGAGTGAATCTGTTGCAGTAGCTGGCGGCCCCGCGGTTGAGACTGACCGCGTGCACCATGCCGTCGCCGTCGAAGAAATGGTGCCCGGCCAACGGCTCGAACAGCGGATTCGCGCCGTTTCGAACGTACACTCCCTCCAAACACTCCGGAATCTCCCCGACCACTTGGAGCTCGTGGTGGACTGGACTTTCCGGCACCGGCGCAAAGTTCCCGGCGATTTGAATCTCCGGGTCGGCGGTCTTCGGCAAGGGAAACTTCTTCTCCAGTCCGGCAATGAAAGTCCTCTCCACGGTATCCAGCGCCGCCGCCGCCAGCTTCTGGACCGGATTCCAGTCGCAAGATTTGGGCTTGGGCTTCGCTTTTGATTTGGATTTGGATTTCTCGCCGGGGAAAAGCTTCGGGGTGGCCGGAATAGGGGCGGGGGCGAGAGAAGGGAATCTCCGGTGGGGGTCGGATGTCCAGACGATGGGCTTTTGCTCAATTGGGGATGTCGGCGTTGCGACCCGGGCTCGAATCCCGGCGTGCCCGTTTGATCTTCCGTCTGTTGGCTTTGAACGAAATTGGTGTTTCCATTGTGAGCGACTGTTACTTTCCACCACCAATCTCGCCGAGCAACTCATAGCCATGACTGAAATTTATACACAGAAGACAAAGGCCGAGCTCAATTAATGGTGTTGGACTGGAGAGAAAACGGAAAACTCGTGCTGGAGTTGAACTCTTGAGAAAAAAAGAAAACTTTTGATGGTGAGAAGAAAGAAAGAAAGAGGATTTGTTGGACGGTGAGGAGAAAGAAATTGAATGAAAGGAAGAGGAGGAAGAGAACTCTCTCTGAGGAGGGAAGGAAATGGCGGGGATATTTATAGGGGCTCATGGGGGTGCTTACGTGGTGGTTATAGAGAAGGTCAGGCGAGGGGTCAAATTGCCGGCGAGTCGGGCCGTTGAGAAAGTGGCACGTGGGAGGGATGTGGGTTGTGTTTTTCCTGATGGGAGTGCCGTTGGCGTCTGCGTCGGAGACGGACGAAGGGAGCGCGTTGAAGGATTTACTATATGAGACACGTGTTGGAAAACGAGTGGCTTGAGGAAAAAGGAAGACCGCCCGTTAATTTTCCACATATTTTTCCACTGCACAGCCCCGCAACTTCGCTGCCTCGATTTGGGCCCCGCCCATCTTAATTGTTTCTTACGCGTTGTTGGATACGTAGTTAGTGTTAAGTAAAGGAGTATTTGGCAAGTTCATTGTCTCCACATGTTACAAGTGTGTTCCATTTCATCCACTCTTAATTGCCTTTTGTAATCTATACTCTTATAATGCCTTTTGGCAATCTCCACCCTTTATGAGGAGTCTCTTTCAAGTCAAATGCAAGGCATCATTGCTATTGGATTCCTTCTCATTTCAAGTGAGGTGGGTTATATATTAATGTTTTATTTGTAATGTCAATTGTACTAGCTTCTTATAAGGTAGAGGTAGAAGTAAGGGAGGTGTGTTCTATTTTGTGTCTCACATATTAAGGGACGCGTGTTCTATTTTTATGTCTTAAAAGTTACAAGAAAGAGTGATCTAATATATTTTTGTGTCTTTTGTAAGATATTTTATATGAGTTTATTTTAGGTTAGAAGAGAGGGAGGTGTGTTCTATTTTTACGTCTTTTATAATGTATTTTGTTCGAGCTTCTTATAAGTTAGAAGTAAGGCACGGGTGTTCTATTTTGTCTTATAAGTTAGAAGTAACTGAGACATGTTCTATTTTTATGTCCATATTTTGTACGAGTTTCTTTTAAGTTAGAAGCAAGGGAGGCATGTTCTATTTTTATATCTTTTATAATGTGTTTTACACTAACTTCTTATAAGTCAGAAGGAAGGGAGCTTTCTATTTTTGCGTTTCACAAGTTAAAAGTAAGAGAGATGTGTTCTATTTATGTATCTTTTGTAGCATATTTTGTATGGTTTTTTTTTTTTTTTGAAGTTATAAGGGAGGGATGTGTATTCTATTTTTATGCGTTTTGCAATGTGTTTTGCATGAGTTTCTTCAAGTTAGGAGTAAGGCAAAGGTGTTTTCTTTTTGTAGTTCATTGTTAAAGAATTTCTACTAAGTTTCAAATAAGGCGTGTTCCATTTCTATGCATTTTGAAACTCATCCCTTGTGACGAGGAGCTTTCAAGTGACGAGATAGGAAAAAGTGTATCTTATGTAGTTGAATTGATAATTCTTCTAAATTCCAAACAAGGCATGTTCCATTTTCATGTCTTTTGTAATCTGTTTTTAATGAATCCCCTTCAAATTATAAGCAAGGCAAAAGTGTTTTATTTTCATAGATAATTATTAAAGAGTTTCTACTATATTTCAAACAAGGCATGTTCTATTTCCATTTTCTATTCTTCTTGTAATGTGGTCTTAATGAATCCCTTTCAAATTGTAACCAAGGCAAAAGGGTTTCATTTTCATTGATCATATTAATGAGTTTCTACTAAATTTCAAACAAGGAATGTTCTATTCCTATGCTTTTGGTAATGTGTTTTCAATGAATCCCTTTCAAATTATATGCAAGAAAAAAGTGTTTTCTTTTTGTAGATTGTTGTTAAAGAATTTCTACTAAATTTCAAACAAAGCATGTTTTGTTTCCATGTTTTTTTTTATGTGGTCCTAATGAATGCCCTTCAAGTTATAAGTAAGGAAAAAGTGTGTGCTTTTTGTAATTCATTGTTAAAAAGTTTCTTCTAAATTTCAAACAAGGCATGTTCTATTTTTATGCTCTGTACTAGTGGTTGTAATGAATCTCTTTCAAGTTACAATGCAAGGCAAAAGTGTGAGCCTTATGGGTAAGTGCAAGATCATGGTGTGTCAAAAAGTGGCGATGTGAAGAATATGTAGTTTTGAGATGTCTAAAAGTATTTCAAAATCCACTTTGACTTTTTTTCCACCCATCCTGATACCAAACCAAACATGTAATACCTTGCCTTATCGGGTACCCGATTTGAGAACAGGTACCCAATTTGAGCATGGACATCTGATTTCATAACAGGTACCCGATCTACATGCCCAAATCATGGCACCAAATTCAAATGCAAAGGAGATAGGGACCAATTTTAAAGTTAAATATTGATTTTTATTTGCCAAACTCAAAGGGGGAGACTAATTTTTAAGTTATATTATCCTAGTATAATATAGTTATAGCATAAATTGGGAGGAGGGGGTGGGAAATTATTATATATAGTTACTAAAATTTATTATATAGTATTAAATAATAATAATAATTATTTATTATATAATTACTTTATATATAGTTAGTACTTATTATATATTATCATATATCATATCTATTATAATTATATATTTTATATACTAGTAACCTAAGTTAATAAACTATATGATGATGTATGTTCCTAGGGGCCCCCTAGGGACATACATGTGTTCCAATGAGTCCAAAAGGGTCATGATATACCCTATGACCCCTTTCAACCCCTTATACGACAACATATGTTCCTAGAGGTCATTGGATGCTTAGGTACATACATCTTGTGTTTCAATGGGTAGAAAGGAGTTATAGAGTATCCTATGACCACTTCCAACCTATTACATGATGACATATGTTCCTATGGGTCCTAGGACCCCTATAGACATACATGTTTTGTTTCAATGGGTCAAAAGGGGTCATAGAGTATCTTATGATCCTTTTGACCTATTACATAACAACATACATTCCTAGGGGTCATAGGACCCCTAGGAACATATGTTGTCATGCAACAGGCCGAAAGGGGTCATAGGGTATCTAATGACCCCTTTTGACCCATTAGAACACAACATGTATGGCCCTAGGGGTAGGACACCTAGGAACATATGTTATCATGTAATGGATCAAAAGGGGTCATAGGATTTCAACCCATTGGAAGACAAAAAACATGATGGTCAACATCCTAGGACCCCTAGGAACATATGTTCTCATTAATGGGTCAAAATGGGACATAGGATACCCTATGACCCTTTCCTACCCATTGGAATATAAGAGGTATGTCCCTAGAGATCCTAGGAACCCTATGAACATATGTTTTCATGTAATGTATTTCTACCCATTGGAACACAACATGTATTTTTGTGTGTGTGTGTGTGTGTGTGTGTTATTGAAATGAGTCTTAGGTTATCTTATGACCCCTTTCAACCCATTTGAACTCAACATGTTTGTCCCTAGGGATCCTAGGACCCACAAGAACATATTTTTTCATGTAATGGGTTGAAAGGGGTCATATGATATCCTTTGACCCTATTCGACCTATTGGAACACAACATGTATGACCCTAGGGGTCCTAGGAACCCTATGAATATATTTTGTCATGTAATGGGTCAAAATGTGTCATGGCATGCCATATGACCCCCTTCTACCGATTTGAACACAACATGTATGTCCTTAGGGGTCTTAAGACCCCTAGGAACATATGTTATCATGTAATGGGTTGAAAGAGGTCATAGAGTATCATATGACCCCTTTTGACCCATTCAAAGACATCATGTATGTCCCTAGGGGTCCTACATACATCATGTGTTTGAATGGGTCAAAAGGGCTCATAGGGTTCCTTGTGACCCCTTTTGACCCATTAAATGATAACATATGTTTATAGGAGTCCTATGATCCCTAGGAAAATATATCATGCATTCGAATGAGTTAAAATGGGTCATATAGTACCCATGACCCTTTCTAACACATTATAAGACTACATATGTTCCTAGGGGTCCTAGAATCCCTAGGGACATAAATCATGTGTTTGAATGCATTGAAAGGGCTCATAGGGTAACATATGACCCCTTTTGACTCATTAAACGATAACATATGTTCCTAGGGGTTAGCAACATATATTTTCATATAATGGGTTGAAAGGGGTCCTACAGTAGGGTAAGTGCACCAAGTTGTGGTGTCAAAAGGGGGGTATAAGTGGACACCTTTTTCTTGAAATCTGTAAATTTTGAACTTCAACAAGAATTTAAAAATAGTTACGCTCAAAATTTTAAGATATGACAAAAACAAAAGTCGTAGTACTTTGAATCTAGTTTCTAAACTACTAATTTTTTTTCAAAATGGTTTAGTTTTAGGTCCTCAAAAAAGGGGCCCACAAAAAGTGGTACTGTTTATTCAAAAAACATAACACAATACAAAGTGTGGCCCCCCTAAAATTTGAACTTTTTTTTGAAATTCTTTAATCGCTCTAGTCAAAAGTTACTTAACACTATGTAGTTTATCCTAGATTTTTCAGGTAATTTTATAATGTGTATTTTTTTTTTTAATGAATTTTTTAACTTGACACATCCCAAAAACATGAAATATATGTGTGCTCCCCCTAGAAATAATTGAAAACTAATCTAAAATCAAAACTTTTTTTTTCAAAGTGTGTAGAATGGAGTCTAGTTTCTAAAAAACTAAGTTGTTGCAAAATTCGATGAAGGAGCTAAAATCTATAGCCCAATTAGTACATGGTGGTTTTTGACAAAAAATGAACATACATTCAAAAGAAATTATAGATGAAAGGCTTGAAATAGTTCAGATTAAAAATAAATTATATGGTTAGATAGCTAACACAGAGACCTATAATGCTATGTAACTTGATCTTATCAATACCCAACCATGAGGAATCTTGAAGGGGAGCACACAAGAAAAATCAATCATTTTTGTTATGTTTGTTGGAAAACACGTCTCAAACCTATTTATAAACTCCAAACCTTTGGGTTGGATCTCCAAGGCAAAACCAAGCCTTAGGCTTAGGTTTAATGCAAAGCTTTCAATAGCATGTGTGCCCTATAGCGCACACTCACTATTGGAAGCATTGAATTCTCAGTAGCACGTGCGCGGTATAGGGCGCACACACTATTGAGGCCTAAATTGCAAACCAAGACCAAAAGAGAGTTGGGTGGGGGGCGCCAGGGGAATAGCTATGTGTGTGTGTGAGAGAGACAAAGAGATAGAGAGAGTAGGCGGTGGGAGACAGAGTGGGAGAGGAAGAGGGAGAGATAAGAGGATGGGAGTGCATGTGTGTGAAAGAGAGAGAGTATGGAATGGGAGAGAGGGAAGACAGAGTAGCTCGAGAGAGAGTAGGGGATGGAAGAGAGAGTAGGCGATGGGAGGGGGAGAGAGAGTGGGGATACAAATGTGTGTAAGAGAGAAAGAGAGAGAGAGTAGGGGATAGGAGAGAGTTTGAAAATGTAAGAGAGAGTAGGGGTTAGCACAGAGAGAGAGAGAGAGAGAGAGAGAGAGAGAGAGAGAGAGAGAGAGAGAGAGAGAGAGAGAGAGAGAGAGTAGGTGGTGGGAGAGGGAGTGGGAGAGGGAGAGCAAGTGATAGAAAAAGTAGGGGATAGGAGAGGAGAGAGGGGGGGATGGGTGTGTGTGTGTGAAAGAGAGAGAGTAGGGAATGAGAGAGGGGAGAGAGAGATAGAGAGAGTAGGCAATGGTAGAGGGATGGGAGAGAGAGGGAGAGATTGAGAGTGAGAGTGAGAGTGAGTGAGAGTGAGAGTGAGAGAGAGAGAGAGAGAGAGAGAGAGAGAGAGAGAGAGAGAGAGAGAGAGTAGGTAGTGGGAGGGAGAGAGAGGTGGAATGGAAGTGTGTAAGAGAGATAGAGTACGGGATGGGAGAGAGTAGGTAGTGGGAGAAGGACTGCAAGAGAGAGAGAGAGAGGGAGGGAATGGGAATGTATATTTATTTATAAGAGAGATAAAGTAGGGGATGGGAGAGAGTGTGAGAGTTTGAGAGAGGGTAGGAGGTGGTAGAGAGAGCTCATATGGGATGGGAGCGAGAGAGAGAGAGAGAGAGAGAGAGAGAGAGAGAGAGAGAAAGTAGGGGATGGGAGAGAGTGTGAGAGTGAGTAGGGGATGGAAGAGAGAGAGTGAGAGTAGGGGATGGGAGAGAGAAAGTAGAGAGGGAGAGAGAGATAGTAGGAAGTGCAAGAGGGAGTGGGAGAGGGAGAGAGAGGGGGGATGGGAGTGTGTGTGACAAATCTAGAGAGTAGGGGATGGGAGAGGAGAGGAGAGAGAGAGGGGGGATGGGAGTGTGTGTGTGTGTGTGTAAGAGAGACAAAGTAGGGGATGGGAGAGAGTGCAAGAGTGTGAGAGAGAGTAGGGGATGGGGGAGAGAGAGTGAGAGTAAGGGATGGGAGACAGAGAGAGAGAGTAGAGAGGAAGAGAGAGAACTTGAGAGAGAGTGATAGTAGGCAGTAGGAGAGGGAGTGGGAGAGGGAGAGGGAGAGAGATAGGGGGGATGGGAGTGTGTGTGACAGATGTAGAGAGTAAGGGATGGGAGAGAGAGTAGGGGATGGGAGAGAGAGTGTGAGAGTGTGAGAGAGAGTAGGGGATGGGAGAGAGTGTGAGAGTGTGAGAGAGAGTAGGGGGTGGCAGAGAGAGTACGATGATGGGGGAGAGAAAGTAGGTGGTGGGAGAGGGAGAAAGAGAGGGGGGATGGGAGTGTGTGTGTGTGTGTGTGTAAGAGAGACATAGTAGGGGATGGGAGAGAGTGTGAGAGTGTGAGAGAGTAGGGGATGGGAGAGGAGAGAGAGAGTAGGGGATGGGGGAGATAAAGTAGGTGGTGGGAGAGGGAGAGAGAGAGAGGGGGGGGATGGGAGTGTGTGTGTAAGAGAGACAAAGTAAGGGATGGGAGACAATGTGAGAGTGAGCAGGTGGTGGCAGAGAGAGCTCATACAGGATGGGAGAGAGAGAGACTAGAGAGGGAGAGAGAGAGAAATTGAGAGAGAGAGAGAGAGATAGTAGGCAATAGGAGAGGGAGTGGGAGAGGGAGAGGGAGAGAGATAGGGGGGATGAGAGAGAAGAGAGTGGGGGGATAAGAGTGTGTGTGTGTCTGTGAAAGAGAGAGAGAGTAGGGGATGGGGGAGAGAAAGTAGGCAGTGGGAGAGGGAGTGGGAGAGGGAGAGAGTGGGGGATGGGAGTGTGTGTGTGTGTAAGAGAGACAGAGTAGGGGATGGGAAAGAGAGTGTGAGAGTTAGTAGGTGGTGGCAGAGAGAACTCGTACAGGATGGGAGAGAGAGAGTGAGATTAGGGGATGGGAGAGTGTGAGAGAGAGAGTGAGAGTAAGGGATGGGAGAGAGAGAGATTAGAGAGGGAGAGAGAGAACTTGAGAGAGAGAGATAGTAGGCAGTAGGAGAGGGAGAGAGAAAGAGATGGGGGGATGGGAGTGTGTGTGACAGATGTAGAGAGTAGGGGATCAGAGAGAAGAGAGTGGTGGGATAAGAGTGTGTGTGAGAGATCTAAAGAGTAGGGGATGGGAGAGAAGAGAGGGTGACAGAGGTAGAGAGAGTAGGCGGTGCGAGAGGGAGATCAAGAGAGAGAGAAAAAAGGATGAGAGAGGGGAGAGAGAGTAGGAAGAGAGAGAGGGTAGGGGATGGGAGAGAGAGTAGGGAGGATAGAGAGTAGGGAAGATGGAGAGTGATGTGTTTCCACATAGTGCGTATGCTCTATAGTGTGTACGCGCTTTATAGTGCATACGCACTATAGTGTGTATGCATTGAAATCACCTAAAAATGGACAAAAGCAACTTTGGGGCCCATTTCATCCATTTTTTTCTTTTAGTCTGTTATGCACTCTGTTATTCTGACAAAAATCATGGGTTTCAACATAGAAAACACTATTTCAACACTTTTGGAAGCTGGCAAATACCAAATTCAATCATTGGATACGTGATTTGAAGACTTTCTGAATATTCCTTGTATAGAAAAGGTTATTGCAATCTATTTTAAATATTGTTTATTGATATATAGATACAAATTTGATTATAATTTGACATGTTGTTTAATATATAGTGAATTCATTGAAATTTGTATGTTTGAATGAAATGTTATTTCAAAATGGTTAGAAATTTGACAAGTCGTTTGATATATATTGTGTATTCATTCAAATGATTATAATTTTTATATGTATTTGAATAATTTGTAATTTACACATTTTAAGTAATTTAGATGCTTGAATAATTTGACATGTAGAAATCATCATCATGCCAAGGAAGAAACCAAAATCTCAAACAAATGAAGATAGAGAGAGAGAGAGATTTGGCAATTAAAAGAGATAAAATAAAATTACTACGTGAGCAAAGAAAATTACAAAGCAATAATGAAGAATTGACTTTCAAAGAGGATCAAGAACCATCGGTACAAAGAAACAAAGAGAAAGAATTGGAAAGACAAAGAAAATGAATGAGACTGTTATGCTAAAGAAGACAATTGAATTGTGAAGCTACACCATCTTCCAATGTTGGAGTCATATCGTTTGCTACACCATCTTCCAATGTTGGAGTCATATTGTCCGCTACACCATCTTCCAATGTTGGAGTCATATCATCCGCTACACCATCTTCCAATGTTGGAGTCATATTGTCTGCTACACCATCTTCCAATGTTGAAGTCATATCATCCTCTCATGTTGAAGAGACACTGATTTGTAGATCCGATGATATACACACTCCATCATGTCATGTTGAAGGCACAACATCAACACATCAAGTAGGTGATATTCCATCTTTTGCATCTTATTGTCAAAGCACATCATCTTTGGTTCAAGGTACGCAATACACTTGACCTTATGTTGATGTTCAAAATATTGAGGGAATGGAAGAGATTATAACACCTTCTAGAATTCATTTTAGAAGACCAAAACATTTGATTGATATTGACACTAACATTTTGAAATCAAGGCTTGACAAGATTAGCAAATGTACTTATCAAAGAAAAGTTAATCATATGTGGAGATTATTTTTTGAAGAATTAAATATTATAGGTCAATGCCAATTATTTGTTGAAATGATGAGGAATTTGAAATTTAGGCCTATCATGAAGATTCTTGGGTTAAGAATGATGGACGATTCAAATGAGAAAAATATTGTAAAGAATCTAATGAGTGCTTATGACAAAGTGGGTTCTAAATCACACACCAAAGATAGTAATATCACAAGATGAGTACTTACATCAACAATAGTAAGTAGCCAAATGAAGAAAGCTTGACTCATGAGAAAAACAAGAAAAATATTAAAAATTGGTAGAGGTACTCTAAGGAGAGCCATGCTAAGGCATGAGAGATTGGAAGATCCAACAAAAAATGATTTATGGACATTTAGTAGTAGACTACCATGAAAGGATAAAGAAATTAGTGAAGCCTTGAAATCATTAATCGAAGATATTTTGAAAAATAATACACGTGTTTCCCCTAATCAAAGAGATGTTGTAAGAAGGAGGATTGGTAGCCAAAATCGTGACCCACATGTGAAACATTTTTTGGACTCAACTTAGACACAATTTTTTGCAAAATTTATTGGTATGTATCCTCAAATTCGAATAAGTCAAATATTTTTTGAGATGGGTAAACCTTTTTATGTGAAGATAAATCACACATGCATAGCTTGTTTTTGTAGGATACATATTGAATTTTTTAACCATTTTGATGTTTTTAGGCATATATGCATAGTTTTGCATTCTCAATTTGTTTTGCAGAATTGTGACATGAATGAGCCACCAAGATCTTCAAGGGAATTCATATCCAACATTTTATGTGAAATAGGGGATGGCCAACAATTTTATAAGACATCATGCTTGGATGGTACGTGCTTATTTTGTGGTTCTTTCCACCTTTTATCAACTTGTCAACATGTGGATAGTAGACATGGAATTGGAAATGAAATAGTAGATTATAGAAAATTTAAGAGAGCGACATATGCTCTAAAAGATGGGAAACATGGTAAAAGATGTGATTTAGTCATTGAAAAGATTCTAGTGTATGAGTTAATGAAGATTTTTCATGAAAATATTATATACGAGTATGCAAGGCATACACATAGAGCTTGATGGCTGTATTCGCAATTCAAGTTGTGCAAGGATACGTTTCCACTAGATACCATTGTTTCAATTGTAGATGTCGTAGAGAACTACACACTACAACCACAAAATGAGGTGCAAGCAAAGTATTATACTTCTCAACAGGTTTCCATAATTGTTCACATAACATTCATGCATTCACCTACAAGTACAAAGGATGACAGAAAGATTTTGAGGGAGTACCATTTTTACATCAGTGATGATCAATCACATTCTATAGAGTTTGTATATGGTTGTTTTCAACTATTTTATGGAGATTTGGCTAATAAGGGCATAACATATCATTAGCACATTATTTGGTCAGACAATTGCGCATCTCAATTCAAGAATGCACAGATGTTCTATTGGTTGAGCAGGATGCACAGGTTGTGTAGAATTCAATATATGTGGAATTTCACAGAGGCTGGTCATGGTAAGGGAGAGCAAGATGGTGCAAGCACATGTATTAAAAGAGCCTTGGCTCATGAAGAACTAAAGTACAAAGATGGAGCAATATTGATAGATGCAAAATCCATCATCCAATGGTGTAACGCTACAATGGGTCCAAGTAAGGAAGGTGAGTCTATGGTTCGTAGATTTTTTTGGTTGATAGATAATACTAACATTGCACCATATTAGGATTGTTGCACACTAACAAGATCTAGTAAGTTACACTCTTTTAGAAGCTCTGATGCAGGTTCATGGAGTATCCAAACATGAAAAATGGCATGCTATTGTCCATCATGTGAAGAGGAAAATTGGGATGACTATGAGTCAACTGAATGGGTGGACAAATGGGATATACGGGTTTTGGTCCCAATTGACACCTATCGTCCCTCACAAGCACTGAAAATGGTAGAGATGGATTTGTCTATTGACTTTGACCACTTGTCAGATCTAGTGCAACTTGGTAATATATATATTTATATATCTTTGTAATTTCAATATGTAACTTTATAACTTTTACCCAAGTATTTTCTAAATTAATGACTGCATTTTGTACATTTGTCACTGCAGGCCATGTTTTTGTTGTTATTACACCTGAAGACAATGAAGAAGGGATAGATTAAGATTATTATTTGTGTCATTGTGTTGAAGTCAAACAAAAATTGGATCACTCGGTTATATATGGTGAAGGTTTAGAGTACCATGTTGGTGCGGTGGTTGTAACAGGCACATGGCTTAGACGATTCTATGAAGAACCCTAACTTGTGGTTATTCAAGGATTGGCAAACAGAGAGGAAGATTCTTAATTATTCAAACTTTGTTGTCGTATCAAATGTCCACTTGATAAAATATGGTGAAAAACCAAATAATAAGATTCTTTGGAAAGTTCACGAGTTAGAACATGAGGCAATACTTGAGACATTAAAATGTTGAGCAGATCTAGTTGGCTCATTAGATTGAATAGGGAGAGAGGGAGAGAGAGAAAGAGTGATCAATTGGATCCAAATACAATGTTACAACCTCTTCCCCAAGACTATCCACATGACTAAGGTGGACTGTATTGTTATGATGTGTAAGTGATGAGATTTAGTTTTGATTTGTTTAGAATCTAGATACATTATTTGACATCTCTTGCTCTCTTCATCCTGATGATGGATCACTTGGTGTGATTCGAAACGTTGATGATAAAAAATCTTTACACAATCGAATCCAGAAATATATCAGTTTATTTTTGCTATGGATTGTGGAAATTTGATCTCTTTAATTTACATTATTTGAATTTATATTAGATTCTTTAATAGGACCCATTTTTAGATTAGTCGTTTGAATAAATGAAAGTTTAGAATTTGTTGTTTAGATCAAAATGTAATGAAAGAACATGAATATTTTTAGAATGTGAATGCTTTGTGATGTAAAGTCATGATTGTGTGCATGTAACTAGAAACTTCAAACTGGCGAAAGCAAGGATACAATGGGAGAAGTTTTCAATACTCATCACGCAAGGGTTATCATTTAACTCAGAAAGAAAGGATTTCTACAAATGGATAATTCTTAATGACAAGCCAAATTCAATTTTTTCCATTCTCTAATTTTAGTTGATTAATCTTATCTTAGATTTTTTATTGTGCTAAATCTTCATTTGCAGGTCACCAAAGAAGAAAGCTAATAAAGTTGACGCACAAGTGATAAAGGGTGTGATGCCAAAATCATTTACAAAATGGTATTATCAATTCACATCCTTAATATTGATTAGTGTTCTTTGTTAAAGTATCATTTTATGTTAATCATCTTATGCCTAGAATTGTAGAGGATCACAATCATCAAAAAGTAAGAAGGAAAATAGGTGTTGATCTGATGATAATGGGGCAATGACAGATATAGTTCTCTCTAAGGATAATGTAGCTATTTAAATCATGCATATTTGATGGCCATTTCCATCTAGTTTTTTGTCCTTTTTCAAAACACTATTTCTAACATGGTGTTGTTCAAGTTCATGAATGATCACAATATTCATGACTATACAACAAGTGTGTGTGTTTGATGCAAAGCCCTCCTATATTCCCCTAGGAACCACAACTCAACTCTGGGGTTCTCTTGTATTCTTAGAATCTACCCAAGGAATTAGACTCTACTAGGGTTCAAGAGGAGGTCTTTGACTTGGTAACATCTTCCTACAACCATGTCTAATAGGTTATAACCCAAATCTTCAGTTTGTCTTCTAAACACTCACATTGTTCACCATGCACCTAGTGTACCTTGGTGCCTCCAACATACCAAAACTCATCCTTGGATTCATACCATGAACCCAACACCTTCAATAATCTCATAACATCCCATATAACATGTTCCAACTCCTTGCACACTCTCAGCAACTCATCTCTTACACTTTCTCAATTTTACCTCTTCTAGGCTTGTTCCAACTAGCCCTTGCCAGTCACTAATTTGTTGTTTTCTCCAAACTTTCCCACAGAACTTCCTAAAATATTGGGTGATTAAAATACCCTTTTCCTCACTCTAAAATATACTCCAAAACCAACTACACTTGTTTTTGTAAAATATCACTCAAAATTGGCTATTTCAGTCTGCTAACTAGGCCTAGTTTAAGGCCATTTACAAAGGGACTCACAATCCCTTGACTTTTGGAACTCCCATGACCCAAAACAGTCTTAAGAGATGAATCAAATGCAAGGATTCTTCTATTTTTTTGGTCTCATGATCAAATTTACAATGGTTTTTACAAAACCCTCCTTTCTAGCCCCTTTACCCTAGGGCTTTCTAGAAATCTTACTTTGCAATGTCTCTAGCACCCCAAAATGGTTGAAACACCTTCACCTTGGTTATATTAGATGACTTCCAACATAAAATTAAACTCTTTTTTGGAGAAAACACTAAATCCACCTTTGGAGCAATCACATACCCCTTTTTATGCACTCAAATTTTAGGGAAAACTATACATTCATTGCTCAAACTTCAAAACTCTTACATTACCAATCAATTTTGAGCATCCAAACTTGTCTCCCACACATGGGAATGAGGTTTTAAACTCATTTAGAATTTCAAAACCAAATGAAACCTCCCTTTGGATCCCTTACATGACTCGATTAAGCCCATTTTGGCTTATATTGCCAATATTGGCAATTTTACAAAATATTGCACTTTTAGTGCCTTTTACATCTTTTAGAGGCTTTGATAGCCTTATTACATTATTCAATACCTTTATAGGTCTTTTCTATCCACCCCTAACCTAGGATCAATCCAAATCCATTCCTAGTGACCCCTAGGTACCTTATAGGCTCAATAATGCCATTACGGCTTACATTAATGCTTTGATTATAATATGATCAATCTATAATCAAAATAAGATCACATGTCCATGATTAAACTCATCACAAGTTTTAATGACCTTAGAAGGCCATTTTTCTTCTAATCCACCTAAGAATTTCTCATCTTGCCTCCTACTTGAGACCTTGGTGCTCCTACACCAGTGTTGGCCAACAATTGGAAAATTTGTGTTATCGATTGAGCTACTAGATCTTGCCATTTTTATTTTTTGTCTTGAGAAAATTCATACACTTAGCATAACTACTATCTTTCAAAAGTTCTTCCTTATCCTTATAAATATTGGATTTGAGTGTAGTTTCAATATTTGGTAGCTTATTACCAAGAGTAGTCATCTCATAGAAAAAAAGTCTTCCAGGCTGATGTAGAGGATAGGGTGATGGACCCAAGTAACAACCCAAAATGAGCAAATTTGTAATAATGTGCTAAGTGACCCTTCTGGGTCCTGATGGGAAAATCCCACAAATAGTCAACTCTAGGATGTTTTTAGGCTTTAATAGGTTTGTTCTAGCCTATCTAGCATGTTCCCATCAACACCTTTCAGTTTCCATACCCTGCAAGCCAAAATGCATAATTCACCCAAATGTTGTCAATGCATTTTCACAAGTTTGTGATAGTAGCAAGACAAAATGATGGATAACTTTTGATTTTTTCAAATGACTCCTTGAATAAGTGACCTTTCCAGATACCCTTTATCCTTGTCTAAAACATATGTAAGACTTAGATGCAACTCCTTTAGAAAAAATCTAAGATTCTACACACTGCCCCTGTTTTCATCAATGAAGCAATAGTACATTTACAAAGCAACATATAGAAATACTCAATGTATGGACTTCAAAATTTTCATAGGCTCCTAAAATAACTTTAATTAGACAAATCCACTCTCAATTTTAGTCTATGGGTTCCCTAACCCGAAAAGCCCCAATTCACTTCTCAAAACCCTTATTCCTAGGGCATCACCAATCTCACACATGCCAAGCCTTCTTGGACTAATTCAAAATCCATAAGTCTATGTTTTATCACCATAAACATGAATCAACTCACAAAAATTTCCCTCCTTAAGGAAAATCTCTTCCTAATTGACTGTCCCCTCCAAATAACCCTTGTTTTCACAACTTTATTTGATTTGGTGGCCACCAATCTCAAGTTAGATCTTCATTTCATGGTTAGAAATATTTGTAGAATTTAGATAAATGGAATTCCATGAAGAAACAGTGAGAATTTCATGGAACGACCATGATTAGGTGCAAAAAACTATCAAAATGCTTAGAAATAAGACTGCTACAGCCAACCGTATAGAAATTTGATGAACAAAAATTCAAGTTTGAATGTTAAACTGAGTAAAGAATCTCAAAACATGTCTGCTAAGATGTTTCCAATCATTCCAACATGTGAAAGTACTCACAAAGCAAAGAGATCTTCCAGTTACTCTTGAAACCAAGCACTTTCCTTCTATTTTTCTGAGATAGTCCGTACAATCTGTGTTTACAATCCGTACAAAACAAATATTTATAGACTTGGGAGATAGAAACTAACCCCCTTAACCAACTCCAACCAGTTTCACTTCCTATTCCTTCATAAAATTTAAACTATGGAGTTTCCCTCCAAAATGCCCATGTAGCCATTACATTCAAGATTTAAATTGTTTAACTATTAAACTATGTTTTTAAAGACCTTTTTGAATCTTTTAACTTATCAAATGACATGCTAAGGTTATGATAACCTATAGGACCCTATCAAATGACTCTCCTACCCTATGGAATACCTAGATCCTATTCAATGGCTCAATTACAACTTTTCCAACATTGAAATCCATCAAGACATCATACAACATTATGACTTTTTTATGCTTTCAAATGCCATGATTTTTTGAAGGATTGCCCAATTGACTCTAGGAGATTCTCCATGACCTTTGTGATGAATTGGACCTCCAATGTGCCTTTGATAAGCATATGATGCTCCTGCATCATAGCCTAAGCTTCTCTTGAAACTTGTTTTATAGTTCTTAATTTCAAAATAGATACGACTTTTTCATTATAACATGTAGGCACAAATCTCATAATTTTACTCATGTTGATCATCATCGCTTAATGGTGTAGGGGCACCAAGGTCATTCTATAAAGATACATTCATTGAAGGCACCAAGGAATAAGGATCCAATGGACTTCTAATACAGGGAGACTCTACCCTGGAAGTGGACTCCACTTCACAAGCCCAACCCTCAAACTTAGGGTACTCAAACAACTTGGATCAACACTTAGGAACTCCCTGCCACCAATAGGCCTACAAAGGCAAATACTTCTTAAATGGTTTCAACACTCAAATTTTCAGATGTAAATGGTTATTATAGACTCAAACCAACAAGAAAAATCTCAAATTTGAGGTTTCTCAACACTTAACAATCAAATTTCAAAACTGTTACCAACACTTCCTACTAGGACAGTTTCTAGTTTTAACGGTCAAACTCCCAAACCATAAAAAGGACCCCCTACTTTTTTTGCATTTTAAAACATTCTTCAACATACCCTAAGAGATTCCAAAAGATTAACCAACAACTTGGCTCCAACATCAAGTTATGCCCACTTTGTGTCATAGTCCTAAATGCCCAGTTTAGGTTGGGTTACAAGGAAAACATAAACAAATGGGTTCATAGACTTGGTTCAACCCCTTGGATCTCTTTTATATATCAAAATTTTCCTTCTACACTCTTCACTTGGGTCAGATTAATCAGTTTAGGAGCCCGATCCTTCTTTTTCCTTCAAATCTAGACCAGACATAAGATTATGTTCAATCTAGGGCTTGCTGGTAAAAATAGATGCCATGCTCCTACAACCCTGAATCTCTTACATCTTAAAGAAACCTCTCCTAATTTTTATTCCAAAAAGTGACATTGAAATTCCACTATGGGTTTGCAAGTTAGGATTCCATCTTGCTGAAACTCTCAAATTTGGAGTAAATCTGACCTACCTACACTAAAACTGATATAACTTTTTTTGTATACAAGATAAAGACATCAAACCAATTTAAATGGAATCCTAACTCAACCCTATATCCAAAAATATAAGACTTGTACCACCACTAATCTTTACAGGCCATACATAATTGAAAAACTAGTAAAAAAGACATAAAATCTAAGTTTTTTACTGACCAATGTTGTGCACCATCCATATAATGACCTTTTCCATATGTGCGGATATTAAGTACATTCCTTCAAGTAGTTGTAACTTCCATTTGGATGGTTGGAACACCATACAACCTCATGTTCAGTTTGACAACTATTATTTACAAAAATTGCTCTTTAGCAACTTTTTGCATTTTGCAATTCTTTTGCACTTTTGTAGGTTGGTTTAGTGGTTTTGAGTCTATAATAATCATTTGGAATGATTAGGATTCATTTAGGTTGGTGGTTAGTTGAAATTCCAAAAAGTGCAAAAATTGCAAAGTTGTATTAGCAACTTTTGCAATAATTTAGCAACTTTTAGGAAATGACCATAAAACTGTCTATATTCCTATATTCCTTTGACGTTTTACTATTGCAAAAAATTTTCTAAGTCATAGAATTGGAATCAAGTGAAAAATGTAAAAATTGCACTTTTTGTGCACAGTTGCATTGTTGAAAGTTGTAAAAGTTGCTCAAATTTGCAAGTTAGTAGAAAAAGAGTTGTGGGATCGAACTGTCTACTCCATTAGCTCCGGGTGGCCAGGTAAACCCTATCCTCAACCTTTTCTTGTCCCCTTTAGTGCTCAAACATTCTCGGGCATGCCGAACCGGAATGTCCCTAAAGGGTCACTAAATGCCATAGGGCTGCAATCTTTGACAAAGCATATCTTGGAGCTCGTGCGAGGTATGGATGCAATTCCAATTCCTACAAGACTGTGTTGTGGAGACCTACAGTAACTTCTGTCACTTTTTGGAGATCACATTCCATTCCATCTCGGGTGATGCTGAAACTTGTAGTGTTGGCTAGTACAAAGTTGCCAACTACCAAATCTCTCTCACCTTTCATCGTGGGATCGAACTATCTGCTCCGTTAGCTCGGGGTGGCTAGGTAAACCCTATCACCAACCTCATCCTATCCCCTTCAGCACTTGAATTTTCTTGAGCATGCCAAACCAAAATGTCCCTAAGGGTCACTAAATACCATAGGGCTGCAATCTTTGATGGGGCATATCTCGGAGCTCGTGCAAGGTATGGATGTGATTCCAATTCCTAAAAGATCATGTTGGGGAGACCTACAATAAGGTCTCTCACTTTTTGGAGATCACACTCCATTTTCATTTTACGACGCCATCTCGGGTGATGCTAAAACTTGCAGTATTGGCCAGTACAAAGTTGCCAACTACCCAATCTCTCTCACCTTTCATCATGGGATCGAACTATCTACTCCATTATCTCTGGGTGGCTGGCAAAACCCTATCCATAACCTTGTCCTATCCCCTTTAGCACTTGAATGTTCTTGAGCATGCCGAACCAAAATGTCCCTAAGGGTCACTAAATGCCATAGGGCTGTGATCTTTGATGGGGCATATCTTGAAGCTCGTGTGAGGTATGGATGTGATTCTAGTTCCTATAGGACCATGTTGCGAAGACCTACAATAATCTCTCTCACTTTTTGTTGATCACACTCTATTTTTAATTTTACAATGCCATCTCGGGTGATGCTAAAACTTGTAGTATTGGCCAGTACAAAGTTGCCAACTACTAAATCTCTCTCACCTTTTGTCGAGGGATCGAACTGTCTACTCTGTTAGCTCTGGGTGGCCGAGTAAACCCTTATCCCAAACTTGTCCTGTCCCCTTCTGATGTAGAAAAAAGTATGATGAGCCCCTTAAACAACCCAAAATGAGCAAAAGTGTAGAAGTGTTCCAAGAGACTCTTCTAGGTCTTGATGGGAAAAATCTACAAATAGTCAACTCTAGGAGGTTTCAAGGCATCAATAGGTTTATTTTGGCATATCTAACTTGTTCTAATCAATACCTTCTAAGCCAAAATGCTCAATGTACCAAAATGTTGTCAATGCAAGTTTTTCCAATTTTGTGACAGCAACAAGATAAATTGATCAATAAATTTTGTTTTTCCCAAAAGAATCTTTGAAGAAATGGATGTTTTGGATACCCTTTATTCTCGCATGAACATATATAAAACTTAGATACCCTTCCTTTGGAAAATATTAGAGATCCTTCATGCTGCTCTTATTTCCAACAATGTAAGAATGATGCAATTACAAAGCAACTGATAGGAAGACTTAAGATCTGGTATGTTGATATCAAAGGTAAATTTTGGGCCATTCTCCTATCTAAAGTTAACTAAAGGAATATATTGTTTGTATCACTTCATATGTACTTACGAAGAATATCATACGTATAAATTAATATAGTTGTATAATCCATTGAGCCAAGAGTTTGATTGAGGATTGAGTTAAAGAGCATTTGAGCCAAGAGTTTGATTGAGGAATTGTTAGAAGCATTCCAAAGCTTGTGATGCCCTTTATCAAGCTATACCACACTACACTAATTACAAACACTTTCCAGTTGTTTAGGAGTCTTTAAGACCTTCAAAATTGACTTGTAACTTTTTATGCCAACTTAAAAAACAAGAAATTTTATTACATTAAATCTAGGCATTATCTTTCAACATAAATTTATTAGCATTCTTATTTAGCCCCATCCAAAGTTTCGAGAAATGTCTAGGAATAATTTGTGCTGAAATGTAAACTTAATTTAAATAGTAACCTTATGCAAATTCAAGGTTGACATTGTCCATGAACAAATCATTGCTCAATCAATGTTGTCCTTTCCAATTTGTAGTTCTCCCTTATCTACCAAATTAGTGTACAAAAAAACTCAAAAAAGCCTAATCATTCTCAAATTGATTATGTTTCAGAAGGGTACATTGCACTCACCTTCAAGGTGTGAATCTCTTTGTAATGATAACATTGCTCTCACAAAAGCCATAATATTGAAACCCAATGAATGCATGAAAATACCACATTGTAGGTCATGTGTCTAATGGCTTCTTGTTTACTCATTTTTTTAATATTCATTACACATCCAAATTGTCACCAACTCTGTAACTCTCTATGCTCCACTAAAAATATCAAATGCTAGAGGCAACTCATCGTTCTATGGTGTTTGTCATGACTAGGGATGATAAGAGTATGAGTAGATATAAAATATTTTCTACAAAATATAAATATATTCCTATGTGACAATGGATAATCAATATTGACTAACTTTAAAGATGTTAAGAAAAGGGGAAATTTAGTTAACAACATTGGAAATTTAGTTAAAAACATTAATAAATTGTTAATGAAGATAAAATATTGAATGGACTTATATCAAAGGTAGTGATGTAAAAATAGAAGATATGAGTCAAAGGGAAAGAAATGAACTATTGGCAAATGCTACTTAGGGAGAGAAGTGTTATAGTTAAGATATGAGTCAAGCAGAGACATGAAGTAGAGAAGTGTTGCAAGGAGGAGATGAAGGGTTTATTAGTTCTATGAGTATTTTTATAAGGGGGAATATATAATAGAAAAAAGTGGAAACATTATTGTGTTTCATCATAATTTGAAGATGATAAATATTTGATGGGGACACAACAGAAAAGGGAAATTATATTAACTGAGAAAATAAGCTAGTACAAATAGTATAGAGAAAATAAACTTCAGAACATGCCCTAAGGGCTTACAATAGCATAAATCTGGAGAATATTTCTCCTTTTAGCACCTCCTCTCAAACTCCACTCCGAACTGCCTTTTACAATGCCAGAAATCTCCTTAAATAGACCCCAGAGGGTTAAGGACTAGGAGTACATTCTAGAAAGTGCTAGTAGGCATCCACCGAGGAAATAGAAGGTTCCGGAAGTTGCATTAGAAGTCGGTGCAAATCTAGAAGAATCCAGAAACGATAACCGAACTTCCGGGAGGCATAACTTTTGAACCGTAGCTCCGATTGACGTACCGTTTACATTTTCGAAAAGCTCTCGAAGCACTCTATAGCCCTATGGACAGCTTTTCTTGTCCCCCATTTTTTGACCCTTTTTGAGGTCATTTAATGCCCCAAACCTGACTTTGAAGCATTCTTAGGAGGTCTCCAAAACTCAAAAAACTGCAATAACTTTCAAACCGTGGGGCCTATTGACCTGATTCTTTTTCTAGAATGCTCTAAATCATGATTACATTCATCTAGCCAATTCACACCTTCTAGTTTACCGAAATGATTGCCCAAATACATGCTCCTATTTTTTTTAGGATTTTCAAACGCACTAATAGTTGAACTATGAGAGTTGGAATCTTTATTTGAGCCAAATGGGTATCCAAAAATGTAAAGACATGAAATAGAAACTAAGTCTAAGTACATTTTTTTGGGTGACACAGGATTGCCCTTATACCTCTGGATGCTCCTGCATCAGACACCCAGGGTAGATTGAAAAGTGACCCTGTCACTTTATGGATGGTAGAGGAAATCCCAAATGGGAAACCTCAGCTTCTAAAATCCAAGTTGAGTCCTCGATCGACCATCCTTTCCATTTGACCAAATACTCTTCATACTGCCTGTTTCTGGTACTCCTACCCCCACGATGATCTAGAATGTCTTCTATCTCCTCCTTCTTAGAAGTAGGAATTGGACATGGCTCTAAAACCAGCTCCTCATCTGCACCATCATCATGATACTCTGTTAAATTTGCAATGTTGAAAATGGGAGAAATGTGAATACCATCTGGCAGCTCCACCTCATATGCATTTCCTGAGTCATGTTTCTTCAAAACTTTGCAGGGGCCAAATTTCTTCATTTTCAGCTTGTTGTAAGTACCAATTGGAAATCTTTCTTTTCGTAAGTGCACCATGACTAGATCCCCTACTTGGAATTCCTTATGTCTTCTCCTTTGATCAGCCCTAGCTTTATACTCTTGATTCATCTTGATAATGTGTGCTTGAACCTCCTCATGTAGATGCTTGATGTGATCAGCAAATTCCTCAGCTTCAGCACTTGTCCTCTCCCCTTGTTCTATCTTCCTCAATTCTAGTGTAGTCCTTGGGCTATTCCCATATATAATTTGAAATGGTGATTTTCCAGTACTCCTATTTACAGAGTTATTATAAGCAAACTCTGCCTGTGGTAGAATCAAATCCCATCCCTTGGGCTTATCTCCAACTAAACATCTCAGCAAATTGCCCAGACTTCTATTTACCACTTCTGTTTGGCCATCAGTCTGTGGGTGATGCGTGGAACTGAATTTCAAGTCTATTCTCAACTTCTTCCACAATATCCTCCAAAAATACCCCACAAATTTAGTATCTCTGTCAGAAACTATACTCCTTGGAAGACCATGTAGTCTTACCACCTCTTTGAAAAACAAGTTTGCAATATGGACAACATCATGAGTTTTGTGGCATGGAATGAAATGTGCCATTTTGGAGAACCTATCAACCACCACGAATACTGAGTCATTACCCTTTTGTGTCCTTGACAATCCAAGAACAAAATCCATACTTATGTCCTCCCATGGCCTTGATGGAATAGGCAATGGCTCATATAGGCTAGTATTTTGACTAAACCCCTTGGCAACTTGACAAACCTGGCAACTCTGTACAAACTTCTTTACATCCTGTGTAATTTGAGGCCAAAAATAATGTTCTCTAAGAATGGCAATGGTCTTATCCCGACCAAAATGTCCTGCCATCCCTCCACTATGTTTCTCCTTAATCAAATTTTCCCTCATGGAACTCCTTGGAATGCACAATTGACTACCTTTGAACAACATGCCATCCTGAATCAAATAGTCTAACCATTTGGTTCTATCTATAGCAACAGGTTCGTTACAAGCTTTCCATGCTTCAGCAAAATCAGGATCCTTGGGGTACAAATTCTTGAGTTCATCAAACCCAACTACTTCAACCTGCATTGTTGTAAGCAACAACTATCTCCTACTTAGTGCATCTGCAACCCTATTAGATTTCCCACTTCTATGCTTCAACACAAATGTATAACTCTGCAAGAATTCTACCCACTTCATATGCCTCTGATTCAATTTACCTTGGCTATTTAGGTACTGTAATGCCTGATGATCAGTATACAAAACAAATTCCTTTGGCAATAAATAATGCCTCCATTTCTTTAAGGCCTGAACTATTGCATAGAACACTTGATCATAAACATAATACTTCTTCTTTGCATCCTTCAATTTTTCACTAAAATATGCAATGGGCTTACCTTCTTGGCTTAATACAGCCCCAATAGTGCTACCACTAGCATCACAATCCACCTGGAATACTTTTCTAAAATTTGGAAGTGCCAACATAGGCTGTTCAGTCACCTTCTTCTTCAGCAATTCAAAACTTCTCACAGTTGCTGCAGTCCATTTGAACTCTTTTCTATCCCCTCTTATTGTATCAGTTAGGGGTGCACATATGCCACTGAAATTCTTAATAAACTTCCTGTAAAAACTAACCAGACCATGAAATGATCTTACCTCAGTAGCAGACCTTGGAGTAGGCCATTCCAAGATGGCTTTTACCTTCTCTGGATCCATTTTGAGACCTTCAGGTGATATAACAAATCCCAAATAGACTAACTCCCTTTTTGGAAAGACACACTTCTTTAGATTAATTAACAGTTTCTCTTCCCTTAGCCTTTCAAGGACACTACGAATATGCAGTAAATGTTCTTCCAAAGTCTTGCTGAAAATTAAAATATCATCCAAATAGACAATAACAAATTTTCCCAAGAACTTCTTAAGTACCTCATTCATGAGCCGCATGAAGGTGCTTGGGGCGTTTGTCAATCCAAAGGGCATGACTAACCACTCATAAAGACCCTCCTTGGTCTTGAAGGTTGTTTTCCACTCATCTCCTTCTCGAATCCGTATCTGATGATAGCCACTCTTCAGATCTATCTTTGTGAAGTACTGAGCTCCACTCAAGTAGTCCATAAGATCATCCATCCTTGGTAAAGGAAACTGGTACTTGATGGTTATCCTATTTATAGCTCGAGAATCTGTACACATCCTCCACTCTCCATCCTTCTTTGGTGCAAGTACTACAGGTACTGCACATGGACTCATGCTCTCTCGAATCAAGCCCTTCCTCAACAACTCCTGAACCTGTCTATTTAGCTCCTCTGTTTCAGTAGGAGTCATCCTGTGAGCATCCTTGTTAGGCAAACTAGCTCCTGGAATTAGATCTATCTGATGACTGATTTTCCTTACTAGTGGCAATCCATCTGGAACATTATCAGAGATAATATCTCCAAATTCCCCTAGTAAATCTGAAACTTCAAATGGTATTTCACTACTACCTTCTTTATCTTTCCTAGGAATCAAAGCATAGCACATATGATGATGTTTCATGCCATCTAAAAACTTCCTTCCATCAACAAGACAAATCCTAGCACTGCTACATACCTTTTCACCTTCCTTTTTCATGGGCTTCAATTTGTGGCGAACTCCATCCTTTGTCAGAGAGTATGTGTTTGCACGTCCATCATGTATTGCATGCCTATCAAACTGCCATGGTCTACCCAACAATAGATGGCAAACATCCATCGAAATAACATCACAGAGAAATTCATCATGGTAACTCCCAATTTTGAATTTTACTAAACATTGTTCACTTACCAGGACCTTATGATCATCTTTTACCCAAGAAATCCGATAGGGTTGGGGATGTTTCTCCCTCTTGAGCTTTAGCTTAGAGACCATCTCTTCTGATACTAGGTTATCAGTGCTACCACCATCAATGATCACGTCACAACATTTATCCTCACACTTGCATCTGGTACAAAACAAAATCCTTCGTTGTCCTGGTTCATTCTCACCACTTAGTAGGACTCTTTCATTTACCAAGGTCTCTCCTCTTTCTACATCCTCTGAATGTGATGATTGTGCATCCTCATCCACATGAGCAACCCTAGCTTGGCCCTTAGCTCTCCTATCTGTCCTTCCTTGTCGTTGAGGGGATTTAAAGGCACAATGACCTTCTTCATTGCAATGGAAACAGGCACCACGAAAGCCTCCTCTTCCTTGTCCACATCCTCTACCTCTTCCTCTTTGATTTCCAAAGTCTTGATCATGGGAGCGATTGAAACCCTCATTCCTCTGGTTTCTGCTAGTACCCACATCTTCATTTTTCTTTTGGGTTTCATTGCGGCCTCCAGATGATCTACCGCTTCCCCTTCCTCCTTGACCGCGCCCTCTTTGTCTTCCTTCAAACCTTTTATTCAGCTTCTCTTCAACTCGTAGGGCAAACTGGTATGCCTCTTCAACGCTGGTCATTCTTACCAGACTTAATTCCTCCTGGATGCTAGGTCGCAACCCACTGATATAACGAGCAACCTTCTCCTTATTTGCTTCTGCATGCCCTGCTCTAATCAAGAGTTGGTAAAACTCCTCTGTATATTCTTGGACTGATCTTCCTGCTTGCTTTAACCCATGCATCTTCTTAAATAGATCAAGCTCGTAGTCCACAGGAATGAACTACTTCTTCAATTTTTCCACCATGCGATCCCATCTTGTGATCTTCTCCTTTCCTCTTCTAAGTCTTTCTAGTTGAACCTCTTGCCACCAGATTTTGGCATGGCCTTTGCAAACTTAACCCTATCTGGGTCCCTTATATCCTCATACTCAAAGTATTCTTCCAGTTCATTGATCCAATCGATCAACTCATCTGGTTTCAAATTTCCTAAAAATATACCCACTTCAATTGTAGGTCTTTTCCCAAACTTAGTAATGGACCTAAAAAGCCTTTCCTCTACAGGATTCAAAACTTCCCCGTCAACTTCCTCTTCTGGTCCCATTACTTCCTCTTCATTGTCATCCTCACTATTGTCACCTGCGGCAACATTTGCTCCTCTACGAAGCTCCTCTTGCAATGCTTGTACCTACCTCTAGAGGGCTCTAACCTCCTTAGGATCAATAGCTCTAGCCCTTTCGCCATGCTCTCTTCATGGAGGCATCTTCTAACTCGAACCCACAACCACACAGTCCTGGTGCAAACTGCCTCGCAATTGACACTCTGTCTACACACTCAGGAAAACCCGCTCTGATACCACTTGATGGGGACACAATAGAAAAGGGGAATTATATTAACTGAGAAAATAAGCTAGTACAAATAGTACAGAGAAAATAAACTTTAAAACATGCCCTAAGGGCTTATAATAGCATAAATCTATAGAATATTTCTCCTTTTAGCACCTCCTCTCAAACTCCACTCTGAACTGCCTTTTACAATGCCAGAAATCTCCTTAAATAGACCTCGGAGGGTTAAGGACTAGGAGTACATTCTAGAAAGTGCTAGTAGGCATCCACCGACAAAATAGAAGGTTCCGGAAGCTGCGTTAGAAGTTGGTGCAAATCTAGAAGAATCCAGAAACGGTAACCGAACTTCCGGGAGGCATAACTTTTGAACCGTAGCTCCGATTGACGAACCGTTTACATTTTCAAAAAGATCTCGAAGTGCTCTATAGCCCTATGGACAAGCTTCACTCATCCCCCATTTTTCAACCCTTTTCAAGGCCATTTAATGCCCCAAACTTGACTTTGAAGCATTCTTAGGAGGTCTCTAAAACCCGAAAAACTGCAATAACTTTCAAACTGTGGGGCCTATTGACCTGATTCTTTTTCTAAAATGCTCTAAATCATGATTACATTCATCTGGCCAATTCACACCTTCTAGTTTACTGAAATGATGGCCCAAATACATGCTCCTATTTTTTCAGGATTTTCAAATGCACTGATAGTTGAACTATGAGAGTTGGAATCTTTATTTAAGCCAAATGGGTATCCAAAAATGTAAAGACATGAAACAGAAACTAAGTCTAAGTACATTTTTTTTGGGTGACACAGGATTGCCCTTATACCTCTGGATGCTCCTACATCAATATTGGTGAGTAGAGGAGGTTTGAGGCCATGCATCAATTCATGCACCAATTATCTAGTAATTACTTTGAAAACCAAACCTAGTGTGACCTTATTAGGTCTATGTACTTTACATGGGTTAGGTGCTACAGGAATGGAATTAGGAATCTAGGCTTTGGAGTCTTAAATAAATTTCAAAAGGGTGTCTGAATCTACCCATAGAATAGTTAGATTTCAACCTAAGAGGAATTTAAGTCTAGAAAATCAGAGTAGGAGACCTACAAGGAATTCTATGATAGTCAAAATTTTGTATTGTATGAAAATTGGAGGGTTAAACCAAGAGTTGATTCTCAATAGTTCAACATAAGGAAGGTGTCCCAATAGAAACTTGGCATTGGTGAAGCCATTGGTGAAGAGTTACAGTTATTAGCTTGGAATAGGGCTAGTATCCCTAAAAAAAAAAGGTGCAAGATCTTGATTGGAGAAGTACTCACCTTGGAGGAGTTCACAAATGACCCTATAACTTTGGATAGGCCAAAAAAATGATATCCTAAAGGATCAAGATATTAGGAAGGCCACAAGTTTAGTTTGGTAGATTAAGAAGAAGAAAGTGCTTAAACCTCACTTCTTGCTCAACATCTCTGCATTAGTGAGGGGGAGATGAAGAGGATAGATGGCTACATAGATATGGGAAAAATAGAAATATAAAGAGGGAGGGGGGGGGAATAGGAGAGAGTGAGATACAAGGATAAAGTGAGCCAAAACTACCAAATTGTAGTGCTTGAATCCTTCATTAGAAAATTGACACCCAAATTTGAATACGAGTCTACAAAACAACATGTTCCTTCCATTTGTCATACTCTTTTATTTCCTTTTAAAGATGCTCTATGATTTTCCATAACATGCATTGTAAATTCATTAACAACTATAGCTCCCTCTTACAAGCATCTTATGTGTCATCTTAGATTCATCCCCCTCTCATGTGAGATATCTCTCTTTCTTATACATCACAAATATTTATTAAACTTTTATTTTTACCCTAATCTAGTTATTATAGAATAATAACAACACATTCCAATCAACTTATGATTATGTTACAATCATTAATGTATGAAAACACATAAAACTATCAGTGATTATGTTACATTTATGATTTTTAAAATGACTTTTTTTTGCAGATAATCCATCTTTTCTCTACTATCTCTAACATTTTTAAATTGATGATAAAGAATGGTGGATATGTATTGAAGCTCAAAAAGCTAATTGTGTTTTTTCTTCTTGTCTATATTCTTTTTGTAACAATGATTTTTTCTTCTACACAAAGTTTGTGACCACTTGTGATCAAATTTTTATCTTATTTTTAACATAAATGTTTAGAGAACTTTTGATCTAATTTTGTTGGATAGAGAAATTTCAAACTACTAATTTCTTTCATGGAGTTCCTAATAAATCTCAAGGTTCTCATTTAGGTGACCAATTGCCAAGAGGTCCACGAATATTGCCTAATAAAGTTTATTGCTAGGAGGTCTTAATCGATCTTAACTGATAAAGTTTATTGCCAATCAATATTGTATCAAAAATTCAAACTAATTAGGTATTGAATTAAACTTGATAAACAAATGATAGAGAAGTAAAACTTTAAAGATGAACAAGATCATAAATCATATTACGATGACATATTGCAAATGATTAACTTATGCTTAAACAGTGATAAAGTTTATTGTTAATCAATATTCTATCAAAGTTTTGAATAGATTAGGTATTTAATTTAATGTCATACATAAACATATCTAATTTAATGCCATACATACACATATCTAATTTAATGTCATACACAAACATATATAATTTAATGTCATACATGAACAAACATATAATATAAAATGATAACCAATAATGTCATGTACATTAACAAACACATAATATATTATGATAACCAATAATGTCATATATGAATAAACATATCATATCTTAACCAATAATGTCATAAGTCGAATAATGTCATACATCAAATAAATGTCATACATCAAATATAGAATGTCATTTACATCAAATGTGTATCGAATATGTCCACTGATGCCTATATATATACATGTCTAGATTAACTATATCTTTTCCTTCCCACGAGGGGAACGAAACAAGTCGCTCAACGTCTTCTTTCGTCGTGTGGAGGGAGACGGTTGAGATGATGGGGTCCTCCTAACACGCTCACTCGTCCTCTTGTTAAGGCTCTTCTCCAACTCCAACTAATACAAAGAAAGTAGATATGAATCAATATTTATTATACATTGAAATCAAATATATGTACACACAAAATCAATTATTTTCTTACCGCCATCAAATAGTCACTCTGTAAGTCCACCTCGAAGGCTTGTGGATGATTAGGAGTGACGAGACCCTACAACAATTCAATAAATATAATCACTTATAAATAGCATTAGGAATTTTGGAACTAACTATTATAAACAACAACTAAAATAAAGAAAATTCTTTCATACCTCCATCAATGGTTGTGAGCTAGCCACATCTGTGGCCACTCCACTATCAACAGACTGTTGGAGATGAGTAGGTGTGTTTGACATCATGAGCTGCCTGTCATACAATACATGTTACATGTAACATGAAACATGAAATAAATATAATCAAATGAATTAAATTAACATGAAACAACTATACCTATATGAAGCTTGTACGATGTCTATGCTCTGAGTCTGTAGTAAAGGTTGAGGGTCTTGTGGAGAACTGATGCACATGCATAATTTTTTTTGTCAATCCTTAATATGATTACGTAATATATATATGTATTAATTAAAATGATTAAATCGATACATACCTTTGGACTCGTGGAGGGGACAAAAAATGGGCCTGGAGGATTGTTGCTAGGCCCAGTAACACTTTGACCCTAAATTTTGAACAATGTCAATAGATGCTAATTAATTAATCATTCACTATACATATGAAATGTCATCAGATTAGTAAATTATAATTGTAATTTACGTGTGTGTCAATGCCAAATGTGTCATTCAGGAACTTATCAGTGACAAGCCCATCATCCTCACCATCTCCAATATGAGTGCCAAATGTGCATAGGGATCCGCATGAAGTGCACATGTGACCACAACACACAGAAGGCTCCCCCTCAACTAATGGGCTCATGGAATGGATGAGGGTCTATGTCAAAGCATTAATGGTCCCTAGAGCACTGGCCTCTACATGTTCGTTCACAACTGAAGGAATAGTCACATGCTTATGTTGTGGCTTGACCACAGGTGCCCTAACTACATTAGGGTCACAATGTGCTCCCAACCTCTCAAATGATGACCCCCCACCTCTACCCTGGGAGTCTAATTTATCAAAATAATTGGGGATCTCCCCAAGAAAAAACTCACAATATAATATGATTTTTGCAAGTAGGGGCATCAAAAACCATCCACCATCTATCCCAAAAATTATTTCTAATAGCATCGTGTATGCACCAATGGATGGAGAATTGTTTAGTACCCTCTCTAACAGTATTTTTCTCATTGGGTTTTCTAAATAATGCACATATACTACCTTTTGGTATTTCTTTTTTTTTAACATCTTCATATGACAATTTATTTGCATAAAATATTTTTTGTTCATCACTCTTAACCCTCCAAATATCTAACTGACCACTAACTGAGGCTATTTGGGTCTTAACGGATTTGAGGGATGATGCCAATTGAGCCCTCATTGGATTGGTTTGTCCAGATTCTTTCAACCGAGCAATGAGACCTTCTAATTCAGTTTTGCCTCTCTCTATTTTATTTATTATATTTTCTTGTGTGCCTGGTGGAGGTCTTGCAATTGGTTTGGGTTGTGGAATTTGTTGTTCTTCTTGAGGAGGGTTTTGGTTTTGAGGTTGTTGAGGGTTTTGACTTTCTTGTGGATTTGCTGGTTGATTATGGACACTTCCTGATAAAAAATCAATTGAAATCCAAATAAATAAACAAATCTAAATGAAAATTGTAAAAACCCTACAAAACAATATGAAAAACATTTCAAACAATGCAAAGTTAAGTTTAGATCACATACGACGTAAATGTGGGTGTGCTTGTGATCTCAGATTTTGTCAGTGAGGAGGCATATTGGCAATGGATGGTGCAAAAATGTTGAAACTTCAACCCACATACACGCTGCTTTGCAGGAAAAGGGCAAAAACACTAATGAAAATGATGTGCTACGGGTGTGCAGCCCATCATATATAATTTTTTTATTTTACTAATAGTGTGTATGCATTATAGTGTGTATGTACTATAGTGCCTATGCACTATTGAAAATAGAGAAAAAAAAAAGTTGGCACCTTTTTGGCTCCATAACTCGGTGCATATGCCCAGTACTCTATGACCCCTAAAGACATGCATCATGTGTTTGAATGGATTGCATTTTTGACCCATTGAATGAGAACATATGTTCCTAGGGTTCGTAGGACCCCTTGGAACATATATCATGTGTTTGAAGAGTCAAAAGGCATCAAAGAGTACTCTATAACATGTTTTGACCAATTATATGACAAAATATGTTCCTAGGGCTCCTAAGATCCCTAGGGACATACATTATGTGTTTGAATGGATTGAATCAAGTTATAGGGTGCCTTATTACCCCTTTTGACTTATTAAATGAGAACATATGTTCCTAGGGATCCTAGAATCCCTAGGAACATATATGATGTGTTCAAATGAATTGAAAAGGGTCGTAGAGTACCCTAGGACCCCTTTCAACCCATTATATCATAAGACATGTTCCTAGGGACATACGTCATGTCTTTGAATGGATCCAAAGGGGTCATATGGTATGCTTTGACCCCTCTTGACCCATTATATGACAATATATCTTCCTAGAGGTCCTAGGACCCTTAGGGACATACATCATGTGTTTGAAGGGGTCGAATGGGGTCATAAGGTGTCCTATAACCCCTTTTGACCCATTAAATGAGAACATATGTTCATAGGGGTCCTCAGACCCCAAGGAAGGTATATCATGTGTTCAAATGAGTCAAAAGGGGTCATAGAGTACCCTATAACCTGTTTCAACCCATTATATGATAACATATGTTCTTAGGGCTCTTAAGGCCCCTAAGAACATATGTTAGCCCTTTTGACCCATTAAATGATAGCATATGTTCTTAGGGGTCCTTAGATGCTGAGGAACATATATCATGTGTTCGAACATGTCAAAAGTTGTTAGAGAGTACCCTATGACCTCTTTCAACCCATTTGATGACAAAATATGTTCATAGGTGTACTAGGACCCTTAGGAATATACATCATGTTTTGAATGGATTCAAAGGGGTCATAAGTAACCTTATAATCCATTTTGATCCATTATATGACAACATATGTTCCCATAGGGAAATAGATCATGTGTTTGATTGGATTAAAATGGGTCATAGGTTACATTGTGATCCCTCTCAACCCATTTTATGAAAATGTATGCTCCTAGGGGTCCTAAGACCCCTAGAGAGATACATCATGTGTTTGAATGGGTTGAATGCAATCATAGGGTGCCCTATGATTCCTTTTGACTCATTAAATGATATCATATGTTCCTAAGAGTCCTAGGATCCCTAGGAACATATATCATGTGTTCAAATGAGTTTAAAGGGGTCAAAGAATACCCTATGACCCCTTTCGATGCATTATGTGTCAACATATATTCCTAGGTCTACTAGGACCCATAGTGACATATATCATGTGTTTGAATTGGTCAAATGAGGTCATAGGGCACCCTATGACCCCTTTTGACCCAGTAAATTAGAATATATGTTCCTAGGGGTCCTAGGACCCCTTTGAATATATATCATGTGTTCGAATGAATTGAAAGCAGTCATAAAGTACCCTATGACCCATTTCAATGCATTATATGACAACATATGTTCCTAAGGGTCTGAGGACCCCTAGGGAGATACATTATGTGTTTGGATGGGTTGAATGGGGTCATAAAGTTCCCTATGACCCATTTTGACCCATTAAACAAGAAAATACATTCCTAGGGGTCCTAGCATCATATATCATGTGTTCAAATAAGTCAAAAGTGCTAATAGAGTACCTTATGATCCCAAAGCACACTTAATGTCATCGAATGGGTCATAAGTTATTCTAGAACCCCTTTTAAGTCATTAGATTACATCATTTATGTAATTTGGGGTCCGAGGACCCATAAGAACACATATTGTGATTGAATGGGTTAGAGAGTGTCAAAGGGTACCTTATGACCCCTTTTGGTCCTTTGGAACCATTATATGTATAGTTAAGGGTCCTAGAGTCTTTTAAAAAATATACTATGCATCCTAAAAATGGGTCATACTATTATTTAAAAAATAAAAACAAAATACTTTTTCATTTAAAAAGAAATTATTATATTTGGGGAAAATTAGGTATCTGATTTGGGAATGGGTACCCGATATTATGGGGCACCTGACATTATCGAGCACCCGATTAGGCTTGGTTTTTCTTTGGATACCAAATCTCCATGGTCTACACCAAAAATGCCCCAAAAATGTATTTTTGGCTTGTTATTGTGTGTTTCTAACTTCGACCATGTAGTTGACAACTTTTTTTCATCCAAATTTGATGAAACGAAAAGGGTTTCTTAATAATGTTCTCAACTTTCAATAAATAAAATGTTTGTTAAATTATGAATTTAGTAAGTAATTATTAATTAGTTTGTAATGGAGTTAGCTACAAAGTGTTGATTGACATACTAGTTGAAAAATGGTTATAACTTTCAAATAGTATAAGATTTTTGAAATCCAAAAGATGTGTCACATTGCATGCTTTGAATATTATAAGGGAAAAAAAGAAAAATTTAATTTTGATTTTTTTTGAATTAGTTAAGGTGGTGAGACATGAGAGTTTTTTTAATTCTAAAAATGGTATAATAGAAAATTTATAATTATTTATTTATTTGGAATAAAAATACCCAAAAATATATGTCACATATAGGTATGAATATACTCCTTATATATAGGATCTTATTAAACTATTATGATTTGATTTTGATTGAGGTGGCCAGCTATACACCTACTTCTTATTTTTGTATTGAAACTTTTGTATCATTGCATTAAAATCCAAAATTTTGACCAATCAAATTATTTTACTTTAGATAAGGCCTAGTAGTTTACAATCTACATTCAATTTCTTGTAGATTATTTTCTTATAACTTTTTGATATAAAGTCCATAGCTACTTTAAAATTACACGTCAAGTTGACATAACCCTAACTTGCTAGTTTTTCACTACCACTTAAGGGCATAGTTTAGTTGACCATGATCCTACATATACCCTTATTTTGTACATTATTAATGGGTTTCTTTTGAATTCCAAAGAAGTTGTGTTCTATTATCATGTTTTTTGTTATAATTTGTTATAAATACATTACAAATTTGTTATAAGTTGTGTTCAAGTTATAAGAAAGGAAAAAGTCTATATCTTTTGTAGTTCATCATTTGAAAATTTTCTTGTGGATTTAAAACAAATTGTGTTCTATTTCCATCGATATATGTAATGCATTCTTAAAGAGTCTCTTTTAAGTTAGAAGCAAGGCAAAACTTTACACATTTTTTAGTTCATTGTTAACAAATTTCTTCTAAATTTCAACCAAGACATGTTGCATTTTCATGATCTTTAAAATCCATTGCTAATGAAGAGTATCTTTCAAATCATAACAAAGAGAAAATTGTATTGATTGTAATTAAATTGGTATTTCTTCTAGATCCCAAATAAGGCATGTTCAATTTCTTTCATTTTTGTGAAGTTTTGTTAATGAATCTCTTTCAACTTATAAACAAGGCCAAATTCTATGATTTTTGTAGTTTATTGCTAAATAATTTCTTTTTAATTTTAAACAAGATATGTTCCATTTCCATATTTTTAAAAATCCACTCTTAATGAAGATTAGCCATCAAGTCACAACTATGTCTCCTATAGTTCAATCATTAAAGAGTTGCTTCTGAATTTCAAACAAGTCATGTTCCATTTTGATTCTTTTTGTAATGTATTTTATACGAGTCTCTTTCAAATTACAAGCAAAAATAAAGTTCACACCTTTTAATGTTCATTGTTATTGCATTTATTCTAAATTTCAAATAAGGCATGTTCATTTTTTATGTTTTTTGTAAGGTATTCTTGATGAGTCGCTTTCAAGTTACAACCAAAGAAACAATGTGTTGTTTTTGTACCTTATTGTTAAGGACTTTATTTTAAATTTCAAACAAGGCTCACTACATTTCCATGCTTTTTGAAATATATTCTTAGTGAGTCTCATTCAAGTTAGAAGTTGTAGTCATAAGAGATGATCAGCCATAATTAGATGCTTTAGGAAGTATTAGGCCCCATTTTGAAGATTCCTAGTATGCTTGATCATAGTAAGTTTTCTTTTGTTTTCCCTCTCCAATTCTCCCTCCCCTAGTTCACCCTGCAATATGAGCCCATTCTTCTTGGGACATGTTGCTAGTAGAAACTTGTCCGAAGATTTTGAGGCCTAAACTTTCCCTAAGGTCCAATGTCAAGGTCCTAATTTCTAAATTTATATACGTGATCAGTTTGGATCATATTTGAGTCCCCAAATAATGATTTAGTGTAAAAAATTTTTATAACTCCTTGTTTTTTAAGAAGAAAGTACATGTAGGCATTCTTTGGAAACCAAGTTATCAAGATTTCAAGAAAGCAAGAGCATTTGGGTTCAAGATTTGAAGGCAAACATCCATGATTAAGAACTTCAAATATATAATTTGTCAAATCATTTAAATCCAAGAAAATATTCTCCATTTGATGAAAAATCTTCTCCCCATGATGACCAAGTAGAGGAATTCTAAAATCAAGAAAAAAAATCAATTCATTCATCCAATATTCTCCTTCCTCTTTGCAAGTGATTATGCATATGTATGTATGTATGCATGCATGTAAGAATAAATGCACATTGTTGGTATCTCTAACTATTTTTTTCTATTAGTGTCAAACACTTAGTTATTTACAAGGCAGAGTCAAACGATTGTCACTATGACCAAGCTATTCTATGTAGGCTGAGACATGTACATAAGCAAGTATGTACCGAGCTCTATAGGAGCCAAGTAAATGTATGGTAACGAAGTAAATATATGGTCACCAAGTATTTTCTATATGAGCCAAGCTCGAAATTGACTGAGCATTTTTAAGCATGCAAGTGTTGAGTTACATAGTATGTGTTGAGCACAATACAAACCAAGCAATAACAATGTTGAGTGTCATAAAATAGTAAAGGCCAAGAAATGAAGAGTTTACATAAAAGTCAAGAATGGAACATATTTTGAGGTAAATAGTTTTCAAGCCAAAATGGAAGGAATGTTAATATGTGTAAAGGTTGTTACTGTGAGTTTTATGTGTGAATAATGTGGATTACAAATCCGTATGTTTTGTAATAAATGATTCAAATAGAGAGGCTATTTTGGAAGCAAATAGAAAACTCTTTATGGAACTATTTAAATAGATAAGATATTAACCTAGATCATGTGGTATGGCATAGAGATGAGAAGAGTATGCATTCGAACAAGGAGTAATATGTGAATAGTGAAGTGGAAAATTGAGATCAAATTAGAAGTTAGTGAAAGGGTTTTTTTATCTATTAATAGAGAAAATGACCAATTCAAAGAAGTGAAAGGGAAGAAAAGTATTATTAGATCAAAGGAGAGGATTAGTGCACAATGAGAAGAATTGAAATCAACTTACAAAGCATACCGAGAGTCAGGTACTGAATCAGTTCTAACCAACTTAAATCAGGGTAAATCTCTTAACAGGGTGGTCTTAACAAATCTTTGTAAATATCCTAATAGAGTCCTTACTTTATTGGTATGTGTTAAATCCTCTAACAAGGAGAGACCTAGAAGTCTCTTAAGCTTTTAAAAGGACATAAACTTCATAGGGTAGATCATATTTTATGATCAAACATTATAACCCTAACATGTTAAATTTATTACTGTAGTAGTGAAGATCTTTGGGTGTTATCCCTACCCAAATTTTACCTTCACCTTGGGTTTCTGGGTAACAAATATTATGTTATGGTTTTTTTTTCATGCATGTGATAGATCATATTTAATTGATACAACAAGTTCATTATTACAAGTTTTACATGTATAAGTTAATTGGTGAATGTGTGAATGAATTGTGAAAAGTAAAAGTGCATAAGATTTTGATTTACTCCCCTTGTCAATATCTTGTTATCCTATTTATGCCTCCATCAGTAAACAATTGGTATCAAAGAAAATGGTTCTCTAATAGAAGCTTAATCTCTTGGAGATTAGATCTTGGAGATGGAGGCTTTTAAAATGGACAAGGTTATTGACAATTAGGTGATTGATATCCAACTCATAGTACAAAAACTTGAGAAAGAAAGACAAGATCTGAAGGATTGCCTAAAAAGGAGAAAGGAAATTTCTATCTAGATAAAAAAAATTTCCTATGAAGAAGTTGAAACTAAAAGACTACTTGAGTCAATCAATCCAAGTGACAAAGCATCTGCAAATCTACTTGAAAAGAACAAACTTATGAATGAATAAATAAGAGGATTGAAAAGAGAACATGAAGTACAATTAGTAAGATTATGTGAAATGATTGAACAAAAGAAGAAAGATGAAGAAGACATGACTATGGCTGAGGAAGACAAAAGAGTAATGACTACCAAAATTGAAGAAAGGATATCAGATGTGTAGAACCACACAAACACACAACTAGAAATAATGAATCAACTAATGCTTGCAAATCACAAATTGAATCACAAGGATGTGAAAATTGAAAATCTCAAGTCACAGAAGGACATACTAAAGAATGAACTGAAAATTGAAAAATAATCTATGGAGAGATTCAACAAACCTAAAGAGGTAATGAAATACTTTGAAGAACTTATGAAGTCATCTAGTTGTTTTGATGAGTTAGAACATTCATGCACTAAGAAAGGAGAATCATCCAAGAATGAAGAGATGAGGAATGCAAAGCTAAAGGAAAAAAAAACATGCTATCACTATGGAAAACTTGGTCATACTAAAAACATTTGTCAAAGAAAACATGCTATGCAAAATCCTAAACCTAAGTTTACTGGTTACTATTTTAACTGCAAGAAACAAGGACATCAAATACATGAGTGTAGGTCAAGAATGAGGAATTCATCTACTACACCTAAATTTGAAGGATACTGCTATAACTATAAGAAGTATGAGCATAGAGTATATGAATGCAGATCTTAGACAAAACCTTACAGGACAAATTAGAGGAAGAATTATGCACCTAACAATGCATGTTCCAAATGTCACAATTTTGGACATCTAGGAAAGAATTGTAGGACTCAAGTACATTCGACAAATCAAACAAAAGACAAAGGAAAAGACAAAGTAGACATTGAGAAAATTAAGAAGGAAATGAATTAAAAAATGGAATAAGAAAGCAAAGGATAGAAATAGTGAAGCAAATGGAGCTAAGATCACCCAATCTAGCGGAGAAGGTGATCATGTCATCTCAAACTAAGAAAAAGAGGTATGTATGGAACTATATATTTAATTGATATATCATATATCCATTCCTTACATGAAATGTGCCAAAATTCATATTTTCATATATGAAGATGCATAAGAATAGATTTATGTAGGGCTGTCAAACATCAAAATTTTTTTTTTGATCAAGAATTACAACATAAACCAAGCACTTAAGAAATGAAATGGTAGAAACCAAATGAAATGGTAGAGAGAGTGATATGGAAGAGACTAAGTTTTAAAGAAAAGACCTAGTTCAAAAGGCACCAATATCGATCGAGACAACTAGCTTCCACCTACCTGAGTATACAATGTTAATGGAGACCCTATATCAAACAAAAGAAGGTATATATCAAATTTTAAAGATATTATCTCATACCTTGAATATATATTTCAAGAGCACATAGTGATTTGGTGATTTGATAAAACTAGCAAAACATTTCAAGAGAAATTTGGACGAGAAGCTCGAACAAGTGAAGATTTAAATTGAGTTGAGTAATTCAGAAGTGAAAGAGGAGTAAGAAAATACTTCAAACCCTAACAACAAATATGGTAGCTTCATCTACCACTCGAATGAACTGAGAGATTAGTGAAATTCAATTGGTGAAGAGTGATGCTTGTCCTCCTTGTCCTCCACCAAAGTTTCATGCTATTCTAGAAATTGCAATGAAAGGAGATTCAATGGGTGTGCTATCCTTGATATTGTCCAAATTTATTATGATACATGATGTTAGGAGTTTTTATATGTGTAATATTAAATAAGTGTGAGACTATGAGATCAGAGAAGCATATGAGAAGTTATGCAATGGAGAAATCTTGAAGGACGAATTCAAAGTTGTTGAAAGGAAAAGGTTAACTTATACCTTAGAATTCCTAAAGAATTTCAAGATTGAATGGATCAAAATTATTTTAAGAAGAATTCATGATATGAAGTATTGGATATAGAATGGACCCATGGAGATCAACAAAGAAAATGATTCACAAAGTGATAGGTTATCCAACCCTAGAGAAGAAGAAAACCATGTTGTGATGCTTGAGTCGTGAAGAATTTGAGGTAAACATAGGAGTTTAGTGGAATGGATGAGGTCTATCCATTACAAACATTTCTAATCCACTAATCAAATTTACAGTGAGGGTTACAACTGAAAAATTCTATTAGTCAAGTAGATTGAACAATGTTTTGTGTATGGCAGTGGATCAAGCATGGAAGATAGTGATGAAAGATCATGATTATGATCTTGCCAAGCTCTAAAGATTGTAACAAGTAGAGAATTTTTCATCTATAAGAAAAGAATAGAATTCAATGTGTAAGTTTAGATCCCTCATTGTATGCATTTTCTTTTATAACTAGAAGTATTTTCCTAGTGTTGGTAATGTTGTTTGGGAACAAAAAAACCAATAACAAGATAGATAAAAGAATACATTACTCAATTAAGATGAAATTTTGAGAATATAATAGATGCTTATTTAAGAAAAGAATGAAAATGAGGATGAGGATATTGTTGACATTAAGTCAAGTTTTTTATTAGTGACAACACTTATTTAGATTGAGTATGGCTACCAAGGTCATTAAATAGTTTACAATGTTTTCCATTTAATTTAGTAGCCACCAAGCTTTATAGTTCCTATTGAGCATTCCAATGGTTACCAAGTGAATTTAGGCAGTGTGAAGTCCAATAGTTCAACCTGAGCAGTTCAATGGTTACTATGCTTCGTAGTTCAAACAAAGCTAGTAGATCATGTGAAGCGAAGCTAGTGTTAACTAGGTTATATGATAATTAGAGTTTACCGAGTGTAGTAATGGTAAATGAGTAATTCAATTTCTACCAAGTTACATAGTATCTATTGAGTCACAAGTGTAGATTGAGTTTGAGACTACTCTAAGCTGATTACTATGGATTGAGCTTCTACTTCTAATAAATACATGATGATGTTGAGTAATGACAATGGATGCCATGTATCAAAACTTCACCAATTTAGTCTTCAAAACTCGAGTGTCTTCATTTGAGCCGACTTTGTAATACTGGTGTTAACTTGTATATTGGTTGACTTTGTAATTTTGTAAATTGGATTGATATATATATATATATATATATATATATATATATATATATATATATGTAATGTATTGTATCATATCCATATAGATGAATGTATGTATGCATGAATAAAAAGTGAGAGTGAAGAATATGTAAGAAGCATGTGAATGTGAATCAACAACAAAGTGTATTATAAGGCCATACCAGCAAAGGAGCAACAGAGTCATATCTATCACATAAAGGTGATCAGTACTTCAAAGAATCTCTATTAGTAAATAAGTTGTAAGTTAGAGATCTATTGTTTCATTCTAACAAGTGAACTAGTCCAAATCCTCTAACAAGTTAGACTTAACAGTCTTTTGTCAAATCTCTTTACCAATTGCATACTTCATTGTATGTTTGTAAAACCTCTAACAAGGTGGACCTAGCAGTCCTAATTGCTGCTAACAAGGAAGATCATTAGAAGTGATCATTGTAAGCCTTAATAGGCCAACTTTATGCTATAGTATTGAAGTTTTGTGGGTATCATCCCCACCTCAGTTTTACTTTCTATTTGGAAGGTTTCTCGGTCACCAAATTATTGTGTTCAAGTGTTATGGATGTTTATGCTTTCAGTTTCTAATGCATGTAGTTAGTTCTGATTTAATGAATTAAATGGTTATTGGAGTATTGCAACTAAGATATGAATTTGATAAAGTTTTTGAGGTTACTAATTCACCCCTCCCCTCTCGGTAACCTAACATAGTCTTGAATATTTCCAACAATTGGTATTAGGGCTTTGTGGTTCTCAGGATAAAAGCTTGACAGCTTGATAAAAGATAAAGGACAATGGAGATATTCAAACTTGATAAGACAATTGACAATGGAAAGCTAGATCTAGAAATGGCCATTGCACAACTCAAGAAAGCTAAGGAGCAACTTTCCCAATCCTTGAAAAGAAGGAAGGAACCTGCAAATCAGATGAATGATCACTAGTACCTTTAAGAAAAGATTGAAGACCTTTTCCCTTCAAGTAGTTCAGATGAAGAAAATGATGCAATCAAAGAACTCTTAGAGAAGAATGGTTCCTTGCAAGGAGAAATAAGAAAGCTCAAAAGAGAACAAAAAATTAAGTCAATAAGGCTATGTAAGATCTTGGAACAAAGGAACAAAATGAAAGAAGAAATGGATGGAAGAAACAATGAGATCTAGAATCAATCCCTTCAACATGAAGATCTTATAGATCAGATCTCCAATGAAAATAAATAAATCATGAGTCAAAGACAAATCAATGAAAGATTAAGAAATGATCTAAATTCGCAAAAACAAATCAATGAAAGAATAAGAAGTGAGCTGAGATCTAAAAAGAAAATCAATGAAAGATTGAAAAATGACCTAAACACTAAAAAGAAAGTCAATAAGAGAATGATGAAATCCCAAGTAGACATGAATCAATTGAATCAACTGAATGAGCAGAATCTCTATAGACAAAAAGGTAATGCAAGAATTGGATACAAAGAAGAAGGTTAATCCTCCAAACAAGGTGCTCAAAGGAATCAAAGACCTACTTGCAATCACTATGGTAAGATAGGTCATACATCAATTTTTTTTTGGAGTAATGGTAAAGAAAAATTTAATGGTAAATGTTATAATTGCAATCAACATGGTCACAAGACATCAAACTACAGAACCAAGTCATTCAATCCAACAGAGCAAATTGTGAAAGAAATATTTGGTTGGGACTATAACACCTGGTGCAAATGTCATTACTATGGAAAGTATGGAAACATTGGCATGAACTATGTTGAACATCACACAAGGAAGAGAGATATCACCATATGATGTTTCACTTGTACAGAACTTGGTCATCTAGCCAAGAATTGCATAAATACACATAGAATTGAAGATGAAAAGAAAGAAAAAGAAAAAAACATTAGAAAGCTAATGAGGCAGCAATGGATTCCTAAATCCATCGAGGAAGCTAGTCTTAGCAATGATGGTCATGTCACTCAAGAAGTGGGTGACTCCACCATTTCCAACTAAGTTCTTAAGCAAGAACTAGAACTGTGTTTTCATGATCACATCTAAACAGTTCCAAAATTGAAAGGAAGCAAAGATCCACATTAGTATTCAAGATACAAGGGGATCAAAAAGATCAGTGTCAGTTATCACCAAGTTACTTTATCTAGCAAGTAAGGTTTGGTCATGGACTCTATTAAGCAAGGTCGGGAGTAACTAGTCACACATGTTAGGTTACCGAGTTATGAAGCATTCACCAAGTGATTTGAACAAATAGTAGATCATAGCCTGTCGCACATAATGATGTTATCATAGCTACTTTCATATCAATTATTAATGGAAAAATGTTATCAAAGGCAGGAAATCGAATTCATTTTTCACCAAATTTTTTAAAGTGTTATTGTGATCAAGCAAATTGCAGAGCAATCAAGTAATTTTGAGCAAAATTTGTAGTAAATTTTTTTCATAACCTACCGAGTAGCCATGGTAGCATTAAGCAGCAATAACAAGGCAAATAAAGGGTTAGAAATGTTGGTCCCAAGAGTCAAATGGAATCCACTAGATTTCAAACTTCTGCCAATAATTGTGGAAACCCTCAATCCAAATTTAGCTCAATCGTAGATCCCTCCTAAGGTAATACTCATTAACGATATCTGAACTCATTTTAAGTGTGCAATTCAAGAAATTGGAACCCTAGAGATGGATGATGCCCTAGGTGAATTGTGTGTGAATGATGTTCTTAAACCCAAACATAAACATTTGGAAGATAAGGGTTTAACCCACATTCCCCACCTACCCCAAAGTTTCCAAATCAAATGGATCAGATACATCCTAAGATGAGTTCACAGTGGTCAGTTATGGCTTGAGAAACTAGTTTAGATCACTAAGAAGATGATTCATCATTTCACCAACCTTCTGATGTTCTCCAAAGAAAAAACTACTAAAACCCTAGATTGGGTGGAGTTAGAGAAGAAAACCCTAGCCGAGTGGGATGATAAAGGCATGAAGATTAGTAGTGTAATAGATGCAAAAATAAAATTTGGTATACATGATAGCTCACAAGATCTACAGTTCTAGTCGTTTAGATAGTGTGTTGTGTGAAGCAGTAGACTTGGCATTCAAAGTCGTGAAGAACAATCTGTCATATGATCTTGTAGACTTGTTGTTGAAATAATTTAACAAAAACATGGAAAGTATTAGGAAATCCAAGAATAACCATTGCAAATTTGGTTCATTGTTGACATGTCTATTTTTCTATGTTCAAAAGTTTTTCCCTTCTGAAGGTACAATTGTATGAAGAAAGGATGTGCTAGTTTTGTATTAGATTAATGAGTATATTGCATAAATGGGTGAGAATTTTGTCAGTATAGTGGATAATTAATTTTATGTCTTCAAGGAGAAAATGAATAATAGATTCAGGATTCCTAAGAAATTGGTTGAAGATTACAAAAATGATGTTTGTTTCATGATAGATAGTGATAAAGTCCTTATTTAGGCAATAAAACCAAGAGTTGTACGGGTAAAACCTCTTCCCTATGAGGTGAACATTGATGAAGAAAAGGACATAATTGAAGCCTTGATAAACAAATCTATTGATCTAAAGACACCAAACTTTGGAACATATGATGAGGCCAAGTCAAGAATAGAGCTTGAAATCAAGCTTCTATAGGTGGTTAACAAGGCAAGAGGAGAATAGAAAAACTCAAAACTAGCACACCTCTTATGTTGACCAAAGGTAAGGGAGAAGATGATGATGAAGCAAAGAATGAAGATGAGTTAGAAAAGGAAGAAGAGCTAGTAAAGAAGAAAGGCAAAGTGATCATAACCAAGCCACCCAAGCCATCCACTACAATGTTTACCAGGATATCCAGGAAGAAAGGTAGTGAAGTTGTGTTTACCAAGCCTCCTCCCACCTTCCAAGAAAAACTAAAACAATTAGAAGATGTTGTAGGCATAACCAACTTCAAATCATTAAAGTATGAGACTAGGACAGAGGTTGAGAAGAAACAAGTTGAAGAATTGGTGCTAACCAAGATGGGTAAATGAAAGTATTCCCCTGATTAGATAGCCTCTCAGATCTCTAATGAACTATTAGAGAAGTTGAAGCCAAGATGGAACTTAGCTACATAGGCAACAAAAAATATCTATGAAAAAATCCTGAGGTAGTTGTTACCAAGCATTACCAATGCTGAGGTAAAAGAGTCTATGATGAAAAATGAAGACAAGATGACTCTTAGATTTAATACTTGTTTAATTTTGTTAAAGGATATAGAGCATGTAGTCAAGAATGCTACAAATATATGGAAGAATATTTATCACTTGCATAAAAAAAGTGACTTTCCAATAGAAGTCAAAGTTGATGATAGTGATGATGAGGAAGAAGGAACATACTTTGAGACAATTCAGTTTGACAATGAAGAAGTTGAAGAAGATAAAGAGGAAGAAGCTACTGAGGAAGACAAAGAAGATGATGAGGAGACTGATCGTATGAAGATAACAGTAGTAGTCATTGCCTCACATCCTCATTATCCAAGAAAATTAGTAGCTACATCAAGTTCAGAGACAACTTCAACAAGTTTGACTATGACCATAATAGATACATCAAATGTCCAATCACTCTTTGATCCCTCACAACTCAACACATCACTAATAGAAGCATCTACCACTTCATCTACCAAGCTACAACCTCCCTCTTCTTCAGCTCCCGAGTCAACATCATCAATAGTGAGTATAGCATGTTCTATAGTTTTGTTTTCTACAATTTTGGATACTTCTGTAGGTATATCAGTTTTGGATTCAGTAAGCATACCAATTAGTATTCCATTTGTTGGTACTATATCAGTTTTCACAACTAGTCCTACTATCTCTACTATTGTTTCAATTCTAGATTCTAAGGCATCAAGTACAAAGGTAGTTGAACCTAAGGCTCAACTAGGTACAAGACATTTGAGTGGAAAGGAGATAGAGGAGGACATTGACCTTGATGAAGAGATTGAAATTCCAAAATCAGATTTTGATAATGCCACTGCAGATCAAATGCAAATAGCTAGTCATCTCTTCCAAAAGAAAGAAAAAAAAAAAATTTGAGAGAGGAAAGAGATAGAGAATATAAAATCATAGAAAGTGCTAAGAATATTGTGACTAAGATGATAGGTGTTGAAGTTGATACTTCTCAACACATTTTGTTTCAATTAGAAGTGGCAATCCATAAGTTTAATGAGGACTCAAGTTTACAAGACAAATTGATTGAGAAAGTATAGAAGAAATTTGATAACAAAGTGCTTGAGCACATTTCTCAATGAATTGCCATTCAACAAGTGGAGCTTTCCTCATTTTGACCAATCTTGAAATCTCTTGCACAAATTTAACATCACTTTTTAGAAAATTATGCAATGTTACTTAGTTCACAAAGGAAATAAAGAGAAAATTGACAAAAAATGATGAAGATCTGAAGGTTAGTGCACAACAGTTGCAACTTGACCCTAGTTCAAGCTCTGCACATCATATGAAAATCAGAGATTCTTGTCAAATATGTAGGTAGAGTTTTTGAGAGAAGAAGAAAGGATCTGGTCTTCACTAATAGATATTCAGAATATGATCCTTCCCATCATGGACAAAATGCAGAAGCACATTGTTTACTCAAAAACATTGATCCATGAAAACAACTTCTCAATTGTGGATCAAATGATAGAACTCTCTACATAAGTCCAAATTTCTCTACATACATGCAAAATTTTGCTAAAAGATTGGGATAAGACTTCAGCACTCATACTTAAGGTACATTCTGAGTTTCTTTCTTATATTAGTGTCTCTATGTAAATAAGTTTTGAATAAATCTTTGGAAAAATTGTTCAAAAGGGGGAGAAATAGAATGTATATATATAAGAGACAGTGTGTACATTATATGGGGGAGAATCATGCAAAGGAAAGGAAAGTATATTGTATATACTTACAAAGACAAATTTTGAAAAATCTCAAAATAGTATTGAGCCAGTATAACACTATAATGTATATAAGTTTTGGTTGATAAGTGTTTTTTTTCACTAATGCCAAAGGGGGAGATTGATGACATTAAGTCAAGTTTTTTATTAGTGACAACACTTTTTCAGATTGTGTATAGCTACAAAGATCATTGAAAAGTCTATAGTGTTTACCATGTAATTCAGTACCCACCGAGCTTTACAGTTCCTACCGAGCATTCCAATGGTTACCTAGTGAATTTAGGTAGTATGAAGCCTAGTAGTTCAACCCAAGAAGTTGAAACTAAGCTACCAATTCATATGAAGTGAACTTAGTGTTAACTGAGTTATATGATAATTAGTGTTTACTGAGTGCAGTCATGGTAAACAAGTAATTCAGTTTCTACCAAGTTACACAATATCTATTGAGCCACCAATGTAGACCAAGTTTGAGACTACTCTAAGATGATTACTATGGATTGAGCTTCTACTTCTACTAAATGCATGATGATGCCAAGTAATGATAGTGGATGTTGTGTATTAGAACTTCACCAAGTCAATATTTAGAACTCGAGTGTCTTCATTTGAGCCAACTTTGTAATATTGGTGTTAACTTGTGTATTGGCCGACTTGTAATTTTGTAAATTGGATTGATATATGTATATATATATATATATATATGTAATGTATTGTATCATATATATCCATATAGATGAATGTATGTATGTATGAATGAAAAGTGAGAGCAAAGAATATGTAAGAAGGACGTGAATGTTAATCAAGAAAGTGTATTGTAAAGCCATATTAGCCAAGGAGCAGCATAGTCATATCTATCACATAAAGATGATTAGTAATTCAAAGAATCTCTATCAGCAAATTAGTTGTAATTTAGAGATCTATTGTTTCATTCTAATAGGTGAACTAGTCCAAATCCTCTAACAAGGTAGCTTTAACAGTCTTTTGTTAAATCTCTTTACCAAATGCATACTTCATTGTATGTTTGTAAAACCTCTAACAAGGTGGACCTAGTATTCCTAATTGCTCCTAACATGGAAGATCATTAGAAGTGATCATTGTAAGCCTTAACAAGCCAACTTTATTCTACAATTTTGAAGTTTTGTGGGTATCATCCCCACTCCAATTTTATGTTCTATTTGGAAGGTTTCTAGGTAACCAATTATTGTGTTCAAGTGTTATGGATGTTTATGCTTTTAATTTCTCATGCATGTAGTTAGTTTTGATTTAATGACTTAAATGGTTATTGGATTATTGCAACTAAGATCTGAATTTGATAAAGCTTTTGAGGTTACTGATTCACCCCTCCCCTCTCAATAACCTAGCATATTCTTGAATATTTCCAATAGATACTTGAATAATTGTTCACAAGGTATTACAGTTACATATGTTTTCTTGTAGATACAAACAACACATTAGTGAAGGTGATAAATCTAAGGAAGGATTTGTTATAAAGTTTTGACTATGAAATTAATAGTGATATGGTGAGTGCAAACATTGTTGCACTATTGGAAGAAGAGATAGACATTGAGGCTGAACCTTTTGGGAAATATGAGGAAGCTAAAGAAAGAATAAATCTAAATATCAAGATAGCTTCCAAGGAGAAGAAAAGGAAGAGAATGATTGAAGACCTAGAATAAAAAATGGGAATCCTAAACAAGGGAAATGAACCACTACAATTAAAACAAGGTCTTGGAGAGGATGAAGAAAAATATAGTAGTGATGAGGAAGAGGAAGAAGAATAAGGAGACAAGGGTAAAGCCATTCTCCACTGAGCAAGAAGGCTCAAGGAACCAAGAATAAGCTAGTAGTGACACCCCTCTCTCCTCCATCACAAAATAAGCCAAGAACCCCTAAACAAAATGCAAAGGAGATTGTTCGAAGGACCACCTAAATGGACATCTCAGTCTATTGAAGAAGTATGTGTAAATCTAAGAAGATCTTCAGGATTATCCAACTTTAGATTTTTAAAGTATGATACATTGGATAATGCTGAAAGAACCAAAACTAAAGAGGCTATGGTGGATATGATTTCTAATCATAAGATAGCTCCTAGTGAAATTGAGAAGAAGATACCCAAGGACTTGTATGAGAGATTAGAAATAAGATTGCAATAGGCAGAAGAAAATGAGAAAAAGATAAGAACTAACACATCAGTCAAAGTCATGCCTAATATGTCCAAGGGGCAATATGACACATTTTTGGTAAATTATAGGAGAATATTTGTTCCTAAATATAGAATGTTTTTGATATTACAAAATAAAATGGAAGATGTAGCACAATAGGATGAATTTCTTTGGAAAAGCATTTTTGGGCTATTAATCAAGGGAGAATAGACAAGAAGAAACTCAAACTGTGAACATCAAAGATGATTAGAGTAGTGGAGAAAGCTTGAGTGTGCCAAGTTCACAAGGAAGCATCTCATAGATACAGAGGCAAGAGCTGAGGTAAAAGATAAAAGTATAGACAGTAAGATTATTCTAGCACCTCACATTGAGGAAAACAAAGAAATAAGTAGAGTTGAATCGAGTGTGACCATTTTTGTCTTGGGAACCGATGCACTAGTATGAATGAGTGGTAAAACTCCTTCACTAACTCTTCAAGTAGTGCTAGATATGTGCATGATCATGGTGTGCCAAAATGTGGTGATCTAAAAAATTATGTAGTTCTAAAATGCCTCAAAGTATTTCAAAATCTATTCCAACTTGTTTCCCACTCATCTTGATACTAAAAAAAAAAATTACTACCTCTATAAGGCCTACTATATCTTTTGATACCAACCCTATATGGTCAACTTAAAAAATATCCCAAAAATGTGTTTTTGGCCTATTCTTGTGTGTTTTTTACATCAAACATGTAATTGACAACTTTTTTCCACCAAAATTTGATGAAATGAAAAGGGTTTCTTAAGAATGTTCTTAGCTTGCCATAAATGTAACGTTTATCAAATTATGAGTTGAGTAAATAATTATTACTTATTTTCTAATAGAGTTGCATATACAGTGTTGAGTCACTGCTTTAAAAACAACTATAACTTTCAAATGGTACAACAATTTTGAAATCCAAAAGATGTATCACATTCTATGCTCCTACTATAAGGAAAAGAATGAAAAATTAAATTTTGTAGAGTTTTGAATTAGTTAAGGTGGTCAGACGCAATATTTTTTTATTCCAAAAATAATAAAGGGGAAAATTAATAATTAATTAATTATTTAGAATAGAAACACCCAAAAATATGTGTCACATCTAGGCATGAGTCTACTTCTTCTATCTAGAATATTATTAAAAAATATTATCATTCGATTTTGATTAAGGTGGTCAGATATATGTCTACTTCTTATTTTTGTCTTAAAATTTTTGTACCATTGCATTAAAATTCAAGATTTTGACTAGTCAATTTTTATTTTCTTTTTCAAATAAGGCCTAGTAGTTCAGAAACTAAATTCAATTTCCTAGAGATCATTTTCTCTCAACTTTTTAATATAACATTTACAAAAAGTACAAAATTGCATGTCAAGTTGACATAACCCTGATTTGTAATTTTTCATTATCACTTAAGAGCATAGTTTGGTTGACCGTGATCCTACACATAACTTGTCAAGAAGCAACACTCCTTTTCTAAGTAGAAGAGGAAAATAAATAATGGATATTTCACCAGATATTTGAGTTAGTCTGGATGAAATAATTGAGATACCACATTTAGACTTAACAAATCTCACCTTGGAACAAACAATTTTGTTACAAGAGCTTTTTGTGAAGAAGAAACAACAAGAAGAGTTAAGGAGAGAGAATAAGAAAAAGAAAGTATTGTATGATGTGGAAAACATTTTTTTTGATGCTTTTGAAATTCAAAATTTTGATGAGGAAGCCTAATCATTACCCAACTTGTAAATATTGCTAAACAAGTCAATGCTGGTAATATGGAGTTAAATGAGAAATTGATGGATTGGTCTGCCAGAAGATTCAAGAATAAGGTTGTGGACAAAGTTTTCATAAGAATTACTGAGCATAAAGTGTAATTTCAAGAGAAAATACAAGTTATGACAGAACTAATACAGAAGGTACAACATTTTTTCAGACATTCCAAGATTCACAAGTGATCTTCAGGCACAAATAAACTAGATTCAAATTGAGATGAAGAGATGAACAGTGGCATTATTTCATAGTTAATAGGATCTAGCATAGATCATTACAATAATTTACTGAATGCCCAAGGCACTTTGGGCAAGCTTCAGTCAATTGACAACAACATGAGATCTAAATTGATCTCTATTCAAGTAATGTTGATACCTCTTTTGAAGGTCATGCAAAGGGAGAAACAATCAGCCTAGGATCTTATCATAGAAGATCACAATCTTTTAGTGGCTAACAACTTAATGGATTTAGCTACAAGACTAAAGTTGTAGAATCCCATTTTGGAAGCAACAAGAACCACATGGTATCATGCACTGCCCATGATCACTCGAGTTCATAAGACATTCATTGACAAATATGGTTTACTTTGACCCATTCAACCCCAAAAACCATGACATAAGTGTTAAAAAACAAGGGGGAATTGGATTGGGGAAATAGATTTGTAAGGGGGAAATGAATTTGTTATCATTTTCATTTTACATCATTTATTCATTATTCATTTTTTGCATAAGTCATAAGACCTAGGGGGGGAGCTTATATCAGATTGTATTTGTAATGATGTAAATATGATAAATTATTTTTTCCACT